>JAKOGI010001013.1:0-27500 GCA_029747015.1 Carnegiea gigantea | reverse complement strand
CTTATATCATGTGGATTAAGAAGAGTATCCCATGAGTAGGTGAAACAGTGCCCTACTGCATTAGAAGCGCTGTTAATCTCAGCGAGGCCATACCTATGGTGCAAGAAACTAGTGCAAGTGGTATTAAAACAATTTTCTATTTTGATTTTCAAGCCTTGCCCTCTTAAAACAAAGTCCCTAGTATAGTCAACCTGGGTGCAATCCCTACGAATGGTTGCACCTATTGCTAGGTGCATTGTTTGAATTTTATTTTATTTTGAGCAGAATCGACCAGATTATAACAGAGATTTACGTTCGAACTCAAGAACTCATCAGTGTTTCAACCAGTGCTGACTACCTAGACCAGAAGGCTGGGCCGCAATCTTGATCTAGGAACTCGACTGGGTTTACATTGCTAAGATATGGCCCAGCTTTCTAACCCAAACAACATATACCGTCTGGATTAGGGAGCCTAACGTGCATTCAAAGCCAAAATCCCTATTCTAGCCTGTTCGAGAAGCCTAAGCAGAAAATAACAAAAATTAGAAAAAAGAAATTCATTCAATAGAGTCACTCGTAAATTTTTAAGAAAAATTAACAAAACTAAATACACTCTTTAATCGAACTATAAAACCTAAGGGACAATGAAAGGGACAGCGGGTTCCTTTTAAAAAGGTTTTTAAATAGACCACGAGTAATCCCTGAAGTGGGACCATTTGACTCCTTGATTTAAACTAGAGACCTAGATTTGGAGGCAAAGGTATGAGATCACGATGGGAGTGCACCACGCTATCGCTTGTCATTATTGATAACTGCTACTAATCAAAACGGAAAATTCGAATTAATGTCACTAAACATGAAAGCATGCAATATAGTAAGATCTAGTGAATCAAATAATAAAATTTAAAGAAACAAAGTTAGTCTAAAGAAACACAAAGAAAAAATTCAAATAATTACAAGGGGGGACTCAACTAACTAAACATTAGATTTTCATTCAAAACACTAAACTAAATAAAATAAGGAAAAAGGCAAATAGGAAAAGAAAAAGAAAGGTGATGAGGTTCGTGCCGAAGGTTGATCCACCTGACCTACTTCGGAATCCAACAGGAATTTGGCAGAGTGACGCATTTTCATATGTCAGTCTGTTCTCTCTAAATTTTTCGGCACGTCTCCCCTCGTACTTTTAGTGTATCTCCTCTCAACTTTCCATGTGTTTAATCTTAGAGGGGAAAACTTCTTTTTAATACCAGCTAAAAGATAGATGAGGTTGATTTAAAAAATGCAAAATAAACAATGAATGATCACTTGAAAAATTAATCTAATAGATCGCATCTTATCGTATAAAATTTTATCAAAGTAAACACGTTTTAGATGCAAAAGGGAGAGCCAAGAACCCAACCTGGTTTAACACGGGTCCACCAATGAAGATGAACCATGTCCGACGTGAAATGGGTTCTAGAACTGGTGTAGGTTTTGGATTGGGCACGTATTTCGGGCTAGGTCTCACATTTTCGTGCGATCTAGTAATAATCTTTTAAGCCCTGATTAAAGGTTATATTCCTACTAGGCCCACAAATATTCCGATTAAAGGTTCAGGCTAGGACTCAATTTTTTCATTGGGCATTTTATAAAATTCGAGACAACATTTTTAGATATCTACACACATGTACCTCTTGAGCTAGCCTTAAGTCATCATAAATTAATACTCTTATATTTTATGACTTAAAATTACCAAATTCTCAATTATTGCAATCAATTATCAATTGTAATGTTTTAGAATTTATTGGCTACGTCAACAAGCACAAAATGATACCTAATCTAATCAACCAAGTCTAGAAAGACGCACAATCCACTGAGAGAAACTCTAGTGTGAGAAAGCCCATCTAGAGAAATTTAGACAGAACCCATGTTCTCTTGCGCTGCTTGCCTTCATCTAGCCTTCATCTGTGAACTAATCTGGCATGGCTTCTCCAAGAAAAAGGAAAAAGCCCCCTGATTTTTTGACAACTTCTCAGTTTGGATTCCAAAAATTTCAGTCCTGCCCCCTCTTCGACCTACCCAGTTTGCATACCATCAATTGGAATCTGGAGTGTGCACGATCTTCTTCTGAGTTCGCTTTCAGACCTGTTTAGATCCAAGAAGTAAGCTTTCAGTTTTACATATGCTTTGTTTTTGAGTCTTGCAATCATGTATTGTGCATCTTTTCAGTCAATTTAATCTACTTTTTTGGTTCTTTTTCTATAATTAATCATTCTTAGCTTTGCGCCTCTTTGTGGATCCGACGATGTCTGTGTTTCTTGTAAGCCAATTACCCCAGAAGAGACCTATGAAGGTCTTTGGCTGTCTTCTCATTTACAGAGCCATACCTCTGCGCCTTTGTTGTGGCTTAATCGAGTAGATGAAGTGCCCATGATGACTTGCAACAAGGTTATCATCATGCTTATGTTGATCAATTCTTAAACATAAAATATATAAATTAGGAATTAAATCATGTGTACCTGATAATCCTGTAAACGTGGTTAGGGATGAGGCCATGATTCTCACGCAGATCGAGTTTCCGTTTAGGGTGTATCGTTATGATGGCTAAGGTGAGGATGAGACTCACGAGAATAGAGAGGCAGAGAGGAGGCGTAAGATTGGTGTCTTGATCTCTGCCTAATACCTCTATTTATATACACCCAAGGGGAAACCCTAATTAGGTCATAAGGGTAATTACGTCCATCAAATAATTACCAAATAATACGTAGGGTATTTATTAGGTCAATGATCAATTAATTAGATAAATGATAACTCAGGCCACATAAAAACGTGTCCAACATTCTCCCACTTGGCCGAGTAATCATTTATGATGAGTATTAGATAAGTCTGATCAGATTTTAATACTCATTTTAGTTCTAAACCGAAATTGTAGCAGAGAAATACAGTCATTGAATCGATATTCAATTCAAGACCCCATTAATCATACTACAATACCAAATTTAAAACTTAAATAAGCTAAGGATCAAATTGACAATTAAACCCATAAGATTATTTTGTACATAAATGTTGTCTATATGTCTTTAGGCATGCGTAGACACATTCAGAGACAAAACAAACAAAACAATGAGGAAATTTTATTATTAAATGCAAGTAAGTACAATATGCAACTAAATAAGGTCTTTAGATAACCCCATCTTCGAAACATGTTCTTCGAAAATCTTAGGAGGGAGACCTTTAGTCATCGGATCCGCAAGCATATTCTTAGTACTTATATGCTCAATACAAAGTTTATTTTCCTCAACTCGCTCACGTACGAACAAGTACTTTGTATCAAGATATAAAGCAGCGCCAGTCGAACTGTTACTGTTCGAGAAACTAACGGCGGCTGAGTTATCACAATAAAGCTTCAATGGTCGAGAGATGGAATTAACTACTTTGAGTCCAGTGATAAGGTTTCTGAGCAACATTCCATGACAGGTTGCGTTGTACAGCGCAATGTATTCTGCCATCATCGTAGAAGTTGCAGTCAACTCTTGCTTATGACTCTTCCACAAGATAGGTCCGCCAGCTAACATAAAGATATACCCTGAAGTGGATTTCTTGTCATCTTTGCACTTAGCAAAGTCAGAATCAGAATAACCAACCACTTCTAAATTATCACTCCTTCTGTAAGTCAGTTTATAGTCTTTTGTCCCTTGTAGATATCGAAGAACTTTCTTAGCTGCTTTCCAGTGATCAAGACCAGGATTGGTCTGATAACGACCTAACATTCCAGCAATGTAAGCGATATCTGGACGAGTACAGACTTGTGCATACATAAGGCTTCCTACTACTGACGCATAAGGTATCATTCTCATCTGTTCTTTTTCAACCTCTGTTTTCGGACATTGAAATAAACCGAAAACATCTCCCTTAACTACTGGAGCCACAGAAGGAGAGCAATGTTGCATGTTATAACGTGTAAGGACACGCTCAATGTAAGCCTTTTGAGATAATCCCAAAATACCATTGACTCTATCTCGGTGTATTTCGATGCCAATAACATAAGAAGCCTCCCCGAGATCTTTCATGTCAAAATTACGCGAGAGTAAGCGCTTGGACTCATGCAACATGTCTAAACTATTCCTTGCCAATAGAATGTCATCTACGTAAAGGACAAGTATAGTAAAGTTGCTCCCACTCATCTTGAGGTAGGCACATTGATCCACTTGATTCTTTATGAAACCTTCTGACTTCAAGACTTGATGCAACTTTAGGTACCATTGACGTGATGCCTGCTTCAACCCGTATATGGATTTTTTTAGCTTACAGACTAAGTGCTCTTGACCTTCAGATTTGAATCCTTCGGGTTGTTTCATGAACACTTCTTCATCCAAATCGCCATTAAGGAAAGCGATTTTGACATCCATCTGATGTAGCTCTAAATCAAAATGAGCTACAAGGGCCATAACAATTCTTAAGGAATCCTTTCGAGAAACAGGAGAAAAGGTCTCTTGATAGTCAATTCCCTCTTTCTGAGTGTAGCCCTTTGCAACCAATCTCGCTTTGTAGCGTTCAATGTTTCCATTCGGGTCCAGTTTTATTTTGAAGACCCATTTACATCCTACGGGTTTGACACCGTTGGGTAATTCAACCAAATCCCAAACATCATTTTTCTTCATGGAGTCAAGCTCTTCAATCATGGCTTTACTCCATTCGGAAGACTGATCACTGTTAATGGCTTCATTATAAGAGGTAGGATCAGTAAACTTTCCAGCATCCATTTCTGCTTCAGTCAGGTAGGTAACATAATCATCAAAGTTAGTAGGCCTTTTAGACCTAGATGACCTCCTGAGCAAATTTTCAGGTTGAGCATTGGCGGCATTGTCTTGATGGTTATCATTTGAGGTGTCTTCATTTCCAGGTACATTAGGAGTAGGAGGTGGTGCAGTGTCCTGCGGATTGGCATTGAGTACAAAAGGAGTAATTGGAGGTAAAGTAATCGACAAGTCTATCCCCCCCCACGTCTTGTACTTCTAGCAATTCATCATAAGGGTTTTCACTACTCCCACTGACCTTAAAATCTTCAAGGAAATGAGCATCTTTGGTTTCTACAATGCGAGTGACATGAGAAGGACAATAAAATCTGTAACCTTTTGAGTGAGAAGGATAACCAATGAAGTAGCAAGTTACAGTTTTCATGTCGAGTTTCTTCAAGAAGGGATTATAAAGTTTAGCTTCGGCAAGACAACCCCATACTTTCATATATCTTAGACTCGGTTTCCTTCCTGTCCAGAGTTCATAAGCAGTTTTAGGGACAGCTTTAGAAGGAACCCTATTGAGTATATGAACAGCTGTTTTTAAGGCCTCGGTCCAGAGAAATAGAGGTAAACCTGAGTTGGCTAACATACTGCGTACCATGTCCATTAGGGTCTTATTTCTTCTCTCAGCAACACCGTTCTGTTGAGGATTACCAGGCATGGTATATTGGTTTACAATCCCCTGGGCCTTGCAAAACTCATAAAATGGACCAGGAGCTTGACCCACATCAGTATGTCTACCATAATATTCACCTCCTCTATCTGATCTTACAACTTTTATCTGACGATCAAGTTGTTTTTCAACTTCAGTTTTATAATCTTTAAAAGTTGTAAGTGATTCAGATTTTTCCTTAATGAGATACAAGTACATATAACGAGAATAATCATCAATATAAGTGATAAATGAGTTATGTCCAGTTATTCCAGTGATAGAGTGAGGACCACTAATGTCAGTGTGAATGAGCTCTAATAAATTAGAACTCCTTGTGGCACCTTTCTTATTCACTGATGTCATTTTACCTTTAAGGCATTTGACACATGTTCCAAAATCATTGAAATCGAGAGATGGTAACACTTCATTCTTCACGAGTCTAGATAGACGTTCTCGTGAAATGTGGCCTAAGCGTTGATGCCACAACATGGATGAAGTTTCTAAGTCTCGTTTTCGTTTTCTCTTTGTTAGTGTCTGATTGATATTATATGACAACAAAGATTTGGAAAAATCACCATCTAGTTCTAATTTATAGAGACCACCATCCAGAAAACCATGACCAAACACTTGAGAATTGAAACTAATAGTAAGTCTGCCATGACCATGAGAAACATCAAAACCGTCTATGTCTAACTTTGGTCCTGATACTAAATTCCGAGTAATCTCAGGAATATATAAGGTATCATAAAGTTTAATACACAAACCAGTTTTCATTATTAATTCTAAGGTTCCCATGGCTTCGACAGCTAATTCTGTTCCATTCCCCAGCTTAAGTGTTCTTCGGTTTCTTTCCAGCTTCTGGATTGTAAAGAATCCCTTAAGTGAGTTGGTTACATGAACCATAGAACCAGAGTCAAACCACCATGTATTAGTTGGAACATTTAAATTAAAGGACTCAAGTATCATATAAAGATGATTACCTTTCTTCGTCAGCCACTCTTTAAAGTCTTGGCAGTCTTTCTGTCTATGTCCTTCCTTGCGGCAGAACTTGC
The DNA here is from genome assembly GCA_029747015.1 of Carnegiea gigantea. Classification (NCBI taxonomy): domain Eukaryota; kingdom Viridiplantae; phylum Streptophyta; class Magnoliopsida; order Caryophyllales; family Cactaceae; genus Carnegiea; species Carnegiea gigantea. The sequence goes on along the minus strand of JAKOGI010001013.1, from coordinate 21,039 downwards.
AGTAAGACTTCCCTTTGGAGTTCTTAGAGCTGGAAGAAGCACTTGCATCACGTTTCTGGACTTTAGAAACTTCCTTCTTATCGACATTTCTCTTCCTCTTCTTTGGATTAGTGGTCATGAGGTAAGCCACATCAGGTTTGTCCAGCTTCAGACGCTCTTCTTCTTGTACGCACATAGCAATCAACTCATTCATCGACCACTTGACCTTCTGGGTGTTGTAGTTGACCTTGAAAGCTTCAAAAGATGCAGGAAGAGAAGTCATTATGAAGTGCACCAGAAAACCTTCACTGATCTCCATGTCTAATCCCTTGAGCTTGCGGGCCATGTCGTTCATCATCATGATGTGCTCACGAATGCCGCTATTCCCATCATATTTTGTAGTCACCATCTTCAAAATAAGAGTACTAGCATGTGCCTTAGAAGTTGCTTTGAATTGTTCCTCCACGGAAGCCAGATATGTTTTAGCATTAGATGAATCTGGAATAGCTCCCCTGATGATTATGCTGATGGAATTTTTAATAAGCATAAGAGCCATTCTGTCGCACCTCTCCCATCTCTCATGTACTATTTTATCTTCAGCAGTACTTTTATCAGTGAGGGCAGGAGGGGCAGGCTCTCTCAGTGCATAATCAAAATCCAACATGCCAAGAGTTAGCATCAGTGAATCTTTCCATGAAGAAAAATTAGCACCGTTCAAGGTCTCAATTCCCATATTTGGGGCTGATAATGGATTCAGATAAGAGAAATAAGACACAAAATTAAAGAAGAAGTTGAGAGGTAATGAACTAAGGCTGGCGAAGTTAAGGACCATTATATAGTAATGAAGCTGTGATAATAGTCTATTATAACACCAAAATAATAGACTAAATTTAATTCTACTCAAACAAATGGCTTTCACTTTGGTTATGACCACTTATTTAAGTATTATGAATAATAAAATAATGATGTGCAATTTGAATGTAACACATCACCTTTGGGCAGAAGTGAAACATTTAAATTTTAATGCACATATATATTTAGTTCGCAGTACACAATTATAACACATCATCTTTGGACAGAAAGGAAATATTATGTATTTAAGGTGAGTGTCATGCAAATATCTATTTAAGGATATGCACTAAATGACAATGCTTAATAAGGCTTGAAATAAATTTCACAAATGTTACACATCACCTTTGGGCAGAAGTGTACTCTAAGGTATTGTTCAAGTCAAGCAAAATAAATCAATTTAACTAATCATAAAATGAATTTTATTTAAGATTAGTCAAATGACTTATAAATTTAATGTTAATAATTAATTAACCGCAAAAGTTAAAGCGATTCGGGCGGGGCTACAAAAAAATTTGGGGACCCATTAAAATTGATTTAATTAAAAGGCGTATAAGGCAAGAGATTTTCAAGTAAAAGGATTTAACCTTTTCAATGGTATTTTAGCATATCCCTTACTTAGTTTTGCTATTCTAGGTAAAATAAATTCATAAATAAGGAAATAGAATATATTATGCAAAAGTGAGATATGCCATACAATTTAAGGAAACACAATTATATTCCAAAACAAATACCAGAATTAGAAGATTTCATCAAAATAAGGATGAACACTTCAAATAATTCATTACAAATTATACTTGCTGATATTCGAAGCATAAGAAAGTAATTTTATGGATTAATTCCGAAAAACTTAGATCTTAATTTTAAGGAAAAGTAATGCTGATGTCCGAAAATAAAAAGAATTGATTCATCAACATAAGGCTCTGATACCACATGTTGATCAATTCTTAAACATAAAAGATATAAATCAGGAATTAAATCATGTGTACCTGATAATCCTGTAAACGTGGTTAGGGATGAGGCCATGATTCTCACGCAGATCGAGTTCCCGTTTAGGGTGTATCGTTATGATGGCTAAGGTGAGGATGAGACTCACGAGAATAGAGAGGTAGAGAGGAGGCGTAAGATTGGTGTCTTGATCTCTGCCTAATACCTCTATTTATATACACCCAAGGGGAAACCCTAATTAGGTCATAAGGGTAATTACGTCCATCAAATAATTACCAAATAAATACGTAGGGTATTTATTAGGTCAATGATCAATTAATTAGATAAATGATAACTCAGGCCACATAAAAACGTGTCCAACAGCTTAATGTTCGTGCTCTGATTGATAAGATTCCATCTTTCTCATCATCATTACAATCAGGTATGTTTTGCTATTTTTTCCATGATTCGAGGCTACCTTATGGGTCATGGTCTTGCTTGCTAATTATGGTTATAATTTCTGTGAAAAATTATTACCGCTATGTTTTTCTATATGATTAATCTTGTCTAGGTGCTATGATTGTTTATCCTGGTTTTGCATGAGTTGTTGGCCGTTTTGGCTGCCTAATCTTGCCTTCTATATTTATGCTCTAAGGGGGATTCTTTCATTCCTCCCTTTTTAAAATTTATTGTCTTACCTTGCGGGGTGGAAGTGGTTTTTAGCCAGATTGTTTTTGGTTGCTTGCCAACCTTTTTTTGGTAGGAGGCAGCATCTTCCGGTTATGGGCTACTCTAGGAGTATTATTACTTATGTTTGCTGCCACTTGCCTCCTTTTCTTTCATGGTTTGATGGGTTCATTCATTTTGTTAAGCTCTATGATGTCAAGGACCATAATCTTAGGCGACTAGAGTTTTTAACATGTAGCCATTACGAAACCAAATCAAGGATGCTAACAACATTATTTTATTATTAACTGAGACTTTGAATTGGTATTCTCATTGGATGTTGCCACTCTTGTATGTAAGGTTTAGGATCTGCTCAGATGCTGTCTCAATTTTTGATGTTGTTTGTTGGTTCAGTACTTATATTGTCATCAGAGGCCATGGTTCGATCTGCTATTTGCTCTTTACTTGGGCTGACATCTCCACTTCGAGTATGCTGTAGACAGAGAAGTATTGCTTGCATCACCTACTTCTCATATGCACCTCCCTTGGGCCAGATTGGAACTTTTCTCTTTCTGTTAGTGAACGTGTTAGGATGAACCCCTTGTATTCTTATCTCTTGTATCGTTCGAATAAGGGTGTATGATTTATTCGGATCATCTAGACTTATGTTGTCTGTGTTGGTCATTACTTTTTTTTTGTGCTTGTACTGGTGAGTGGAACCAAGTGTATTCGCTTTTTTTGCAAGGCCGTATTACCGAACGATCTTATGGTTCAAAAGTCACATCATTCGTTACGCAAATTTGTATTTACAAATTATGATATTTTGCTCTCTCCATTGATGTTCATGGTGAGTGAAATGGAGTATCTTCACTTCATTTCCAAGGCCAGGTGTTCGGGTAGGGGTAATAAATTATGTAAACTTCATTCCCAAGATCATCTTACCAATCGATCCTTGGGATTAATAGACAAAAAGCGAAAGCATAGTGCATTTAATAATTAGTTGCATGAAAATAGTCTGTTGGAATGTCCAAGGAGCTAAAAAAGCTCAGTTACGACATGAGGCCGGGTTTATTAATTGAACTGTAAGACCAGATATTCCATTTCTGCTTGAAACTATGGTAAATGACCAAAACGCGGATATGATAATAGGAACTTTGGGCTTCTCTCATATGACATGATCCCTACGGCAAATCATTATGGTGGGATTTTGAGTTTAAGGAATCCTATTAACATTGAAGTGTCAATTCTTGCAAAAGAGAGTCGAGCAATTTATTGTCACATAAAGGATATTGCTAAGAATAAGGAATGTATTTTGACGACCGTTTACGCTCCAGCTCAGGAACAAGATAAAGATCATATTGATCATATTTGGCAACATCTCAAACAGCTTAATAATTCCATTACGTTATCATGGTGTATCATTGGTGATTTTAATGAAATGATCCACCCCTCTGACGAAGTTGGAGGAACCCCTCTAACTGTACATAAAACGCATCGATTTAATGACTTCTTGGCTGCTACAGAAAGCATTAACACTAATGTTCAAGGAAGAATATTCACTTAGAAGAAATTTTTAAGAGGACAACTTATTTACGAAAAATTGGATAGAGTAATATTTCGGAGAGGATTGTGGGCATCTTTTTTCAAATTATGTAGCCACTAACGGACCCTTTACGTGTTCTGATCATGCGTTTGTTCTCCTCAATACTGAACCTGCACATCAGCCTAGGAGAGGTAATAATTTTAAGTACCAACACTCATGGGTTCAGTACCAAGACACACACAATATAATTAAAAAAAATTGAAAGATGGGAGGTCGAGGAACCCCTATGGATAGAGTTACTCAGTTACTAAAAAAGATCAAATTAGACCTCAGGTCCTGGAGTAAAAATACATTTGGAAATTTTAAGTCTAAACTAGAAGGAAATGCGGATAAGTTCCTCCACTTTGAAAAACAACCAAGTCCAAAATCCGAACAGCGCTAGGTTGAATAATTGGCATTATAGACTTATCAAACAAAGAGAAAAGATGCACTTATTCAACCAGGAATATTAGGGGAAATTGGCCAAAAAAGAATGGCTTGTTAATGGAGATAGAAACTCTCGATGTTTTCACTAGACGATGCAAACAAGGAAGACAAGAAGCAAAATTATGAAACTCAAAGATAGCTCGGGAGTGTGGGTTATGAGCTGGCCAAAAAAGAATGGCTTGTTAATGGAGATAGAAACTCTCGATGTTCTCACCAGACGATGCAAACAAGGAAGACAAGAAGCAAAATTATGAAACTCAAAGATAGCTCGGGAGTGTGGGTTACGGACCCAGCTCAAATTGGCAATATGCTCACTAGAGACTTTGCTGCCAGATTCAAATCTGCCCAAGACAACCAATATTGATATGGAAATGCTAAATCTAGTTTCTCCAGAGGATAACAATAGTCTAACTCAACCCATTTAGGATTTCGAAATAAAAGAAGATGCTTTCGAAATGGATAAGTACAAAGCCCCAGGGCCTGATGGCTTCGGTGCAACCTTCTTCCAAGACTATTGGCCTATTATCAGAAAAGAAGTCTCCACGGTGGTGAGATCTTTTTTTGGAGGAAGGAAAGCTCCTTAAACAGATCAATCACACACTTATAGCATTGATCCCGAAATTGGGTAACCCGACAACGACGAATCAATTTTAACCAATTAGCCTTTGCAATACTTTTTGCAAGATTATCTCAAAAATCATTGCAAACCGCATGTGTCCGATATTGGGAAAATTAATCGATCCTGTACAAAGTGCATTTGTACCTAAACGATCCATCCATGACAATATTCTACTTACGCATGAGATCATGAACAAATTCAAAAATATGAAATGAATAAAAACATGGGTAGCACTCAAGTTTGATATGGAAAAGGCTTATGATAGAGTTAAATGGAACTTTCTATTTAGAACACTTCATATATTTGGATTTCATCCCAAATGGGTAGAATTGAGTAAAACATGCATACCTACTGTTGCTTATTCTATTATTGTGAATGATGATGTATGTGGCTTCTTCTCGCCTTCACGAGGCATTCAGCAAGGGGATCCCATGTCCCCTTATCTGTTTTTAATTTGTATGGGGGTCTTGACTAGGGCTCTCCGAAAGGCGCTTAGCAAAAAGAACTGTGGGATTGGAGTCAAGCTCTCTCCAAGAGCATCCAAAATCCCATGTTTAGGATTTGCTGATGATAGTCTTCTTTTCTGTAGAACAAACCTCGAATCCTGTCAAGTGCTTAGTTTGTTATCGAATAGATTCTGTCAAAGCTCTGGCCAACTCATTAACTTCAACAGATCATCATTGACATTCTCTAGTAATGCTACAGCACATGACAAACAAGTTGTCCCATCCATCATCAATATGATGCACCAAGATAACCTTGGCAAGTACGTTGGATGGCCAGTGTTTAAGGGCAGAGCGAAAACCGAAACTTTCTCTGAATTGGCTAACAAAACAGCTGGAAAACTGCAAAACTGGAAGACAAAATATATTTCCAAAGCTGGAAGAGTAGCCCTAATCTAAGTGAATATTGAATCTATGCCGGCACATACGATGCAATGTTTTCAACTCTCTAAACAAACGAATCATGATATTGATAAGATTAGTAGAGATTTCTTCTGGAAGAAAAACAATGAGAATAAAGGTTTGCCAGTGGTGTCTTGGGATAAGGTATACCGACCCAAGTAGGTTACGGGACTTGAATTATGAAAAATGAAAGTAGTTAACAGTACTTTTTTTAGCAAATTAACCTGAAAATTATTCTATGTTGAGAGCCTCTGGGTAGAGCAAATGCAAGGAAAATACCCAATTGATGAGAATTTTTTCTCCGCAGAACCAAAGAAATCAGATTCTTAGGCCTGGAAGTGCATGCTCAACAATCAACAACAATTTCGAAAAGGAGTCCAATGGAAAGTGGGAAATGGAATGAGTATTAACTTTTGGCTAGACAGCTGGTGTGCTAATGAAAGTTAAGCAAAAATGCTTAATATCACCTATGCCGCTCTTATCGATACATCTCCAAAAGTATCACATTTCATCACATGCAATAATGAATAGAATGTTGCCAAACTACAACCACTAGTGGGCATAGCCCAACTATAGTTAATTCTCATAATACCCATCCCTTTTAATCCAATCCCTGACTCAGTATGTTGGGGATTGTCATGTAATGGTGAATTTTCTACAAAATCAGCCACTTGAATAGCACATGGATTGGATTCTGGGAATCCGGTAGTGTGGGAATATAACTGGATTTGGAAACTTGATATCTTGCCAAAGTTAAAAATCTTGGCAACTGTGTCATGCGTCGCTTCCCACTAAAGCAACCCTGTCAAAAGAGGTATGGATATTGATCCTCTTTGACCTTTTTGTCAATCTGAGATTAAGGATCAAAACCACCTTTTTTTGTATTGTCCAATTTCACAGGAGTGTTGATCACTAGCTGTAGCCCATAGATGGATTGATTTTAGCTTTGTATCTAGCCAATAGTACAGTATTTTGTAAAGGCTATCAAGTGCTAGAAATGTTACCTTCATAGCTAAAATAGAGAGAGTAGTGGCGCTACTTTGGGGCATATGGAAAATAAGGAATAGCATGGTGTTTCATAACGAAACACCTATTTCGGGAAGCGCATTAATAAGAGCGAAAAAAGTCAGTGCCGAATGGCGTATTATACATAAACTTACAAAATCATTTCATCCACCAAACCCAAACAAGTCAACAATCAATCGCAAGAAGACTCATTGGGGAGCATGGAGAAGACCACAAGGCGGATTCATCAAAATTAACTTTGACGGATCCAAAGCATCATAAAGAGCACTAGGAGGATTCATTCTTCGTAATTGGAAAGGGCGATTTGTACGAGCATCAACATTCTACCTGGGAGCAGCATCAGTTTTAGTAGCTGAAGCAACAACAATAAGAAACGGTATCAAAACTACAATACAAGCAGGGTTTACTGGCATCCATATTGAAGGCGACAATAGAACTCTTATCCAGGCAGCTCAACGTTGCATTCAAATGCCATGGGAGATCCAAGTTCTGGTCCAAGATATTCACATTTACATCCAACTCTGTAATAGTGTTCGTATTGCTCATATTTTTAGGTGGGGGAATAGTGCAGCCGACTGCCTAGCAAAACATGGTTTGTCATTACATTCCACAATGGTGTGGAATGAGGTTCCGCACAAGGACCTTCTCCATATCCTCTATATGTAGGAAGAACCCTTGAGAGAAGATTTACCTATATTACATTCTTACCTTTCTTACCAAAAAAAAAAAAAAATTCTAGAAAGACGCATTATAAATTTAATTTTATAATTATGAAAATTTATAGATAAGACATTAATTTTACATAGTTTATAAGTGATAATACTCTCTTACTACTCAGGCCCTGTTCTTTTCGTTGGGAAATTACAGGTATAGAATAGGTGAGAGTGGGAAAGAGGAGGAAGGAGTTGGTAGGAATGGGTAGAAGTTGTATTTTTTTAAGTGTGGGAAAGGAGGGAAGGAGTGGAAAGGAGTTAAATGAAGTAGTATAGTTGATATAAGTTATGTACTTTATTTTTTTAATGTAATCATTTATTTGTGATAGTAATTACCAATGATAAAAAGTTTCTTATACTGAAAAAATATTTTTCTGTACTGACTCAGGTACGAAATATTGTTTCGTGACCGCTGTTGCCCCGAAAAAATTATAATTTTCGTTATTCGCAAAATAAATTACGGATATATTTTTTTTATATTAACCAAATACGAAGAATCAAAAAAATACGCATATGTTCAGGTCTTGTTCTTTTCATTGGTAAATCCAAATTTACCAACCTCAACCCACTTCAACCCATATCAATCCACTTTCCAAACTTCAATAAAAAAATATCAACTTCAATTAATTTCAATCAATTTCAATTTATTTCAACCAACTTCAATCCATTTCAATCAGCTTTAACCCATTTCTCACAATTTTAAACAACTTCTACCCATCATACAAAAAAAAATTCAACTAATTTTAACCCATTTCAACCAACTTCAACTCACTTCAACAAAAAAATATCCACTTTAACCTATTTCAATCTACTTTAACCTACTTCTATCAATCTCAACCAACTTCACCAATTTAACAACCCATACTTCCCAATGAAAAGAACAGGCCCTCAGCATACGGAAAACAATCATTTGCAATTTGTGTGAAGAACTTCTAATATTTTGTTATTAACGCACACGAAAAAAATATCCGCTCAAAATATATGTACAGTACTTCTGCACTTCTTATCACGAATTACAAATGCCAAAAAAACTTACATATTTCTTCATTATGCTGGAAAAAATATCTATAAATTTTACCCCAAATTACGATGAATGCAAAATAAATATGTTACACATACAACAATAATCATCCACGCTTTGATGACCTATAACATATATTTCATAACCAACGCAAAAAAAAAAGAAAAATTAAGCATCTCTTTCATATAAAGAATCAAACCCAAAATATGTATTGGTCACAAAAAACTAATATTTGCTTAACAAAGCAGAAAAAACATTATTTCTTCAATATATATAGCAAAACATTATGTCATTTACAATTTCCGGCATGACTAACAAATATTTCCATAACATCCGAAAAATAAATAAAACTTTTCATAATTAGTATCAAAGTATTCATACAAATAATTACATAAATTATAAATGTTTTTAAAATATGAGAAATAATAGTTATACGTAAGAGTGGAAAGGAGTGGATAAAAATGAATAAGAATAAGAAGAAGTTGTATTTTTTTAAAGTGTGAGAAGACGTGAAAATGAGAGGGAAGGAATGGGTAAGAGTGCAAAGGAATGGACTGAATTCATTAAACTATAAAAAAATCGAGCCTCAATTTTTTAAATTTAGCATAATAATATAATTTTCAAATTAAAACTTAAATATTCTATAATAAGTCATTTATCATTTTAATGTTGCACTTAACTTGGGACTCGGAATCCCCGGGGATTACCACTTCGCTGTCAGTTCCATGCACTGTTGCGTGTCCCAAAAACGAGGACGGTAGTCTTACGTCCCAACTCGCAACAACAGTGTTGATGCGCAAGGTAAGAGGGGGTTCGAGTAACCAAGTGAAATGCAATCTGGCGCAGTAGCGTACGCAGGGAGAAAGATTTTATCGCATTTATAGCCGCTTTGTTAATTCCAGAAATTCACTCAACCCTCTGTCTGTCCTGCAACTTGTAGTATGAGTATCTGTTCTGCTCAGAGATTTTATCAACAATAATCATTCATTATTCATTCTCTCTCCTCTGAGTCTGAAATCCCACCTGAAATTACCCCATCATTAAACAAACAATATATCCACTTTTTGATCAATAAAATAAATAATTTATTGACTTTCACTGACACCGCAATCCCCTACCCCAAATTTCATCAAATATTTCAAATCACCTCACCTTGCTTGATACATCATAGTATTCAATTTATATGGTCAAAGAATCCCCAACTTTTTTTTTTAAAAAAAAAAAAAACCCCATCAGAACCAGATCAGATGCCGTACCAGAACGTATCTTCAGATTTGCAGGTTCATTGATTTTGATATTTTTTGCTCGCCGTATCTCACCGCTTCTGCTGTTCTTTACTGATTGGACCTTTCTTGCATCATCATGCTTATTTATTTATTGTTGAGCTGATTTCCACGGTATTTATTCAATCATATCGATATTTTTTTATAGTTTTTCTCGGGAAAGATGCTTTTCCTTCCCATTTCTGTATCTAACTTAAAATTTCAAAATTCCCTGTTCCCCTGTAGACGAAGTTTGATTTAGTAAATTTGTGATTTAATTGGAATGAAAAAAATATGTATGTGGAGTTGAGGGAGGATTCGTCACTGGTTTAATGGTTTTTGGACATAGAAAACCAGGTGTGGCCTTTTCATTATGAATTGGGAAAAGTGCAAATCCTGATGTGAGAACTCAGATCATAGAATAAACCCAACTTGCTCACGTCACGTGTTTGTATTCTTGACAAGTAACATACTTAGGATGTTGGATATTTCAAGAGTTGGTTTTCCAATGGTTCTTATCCAGTTTGTTGGATAAATGTGTCATGTTAACTCCTATCCTATCTTTTTTGGTGCCTCTTGACATGGTGTCTTTTGGCATGGTATCTTTTCCTATCCTTTGTGATGCCTCTTGGCATGGTATTTTTTGGCATGTTATAAAAGTTATGGATAAGGAGAAGAGAAATATAACAATAGGATATGATAACAAGATGGGAATAAGATGTACAAAAAAAAAAAAAAACATTCCTATGAGTCACTTTCCCATGGTTCAAACTCGAGAAAACATGAACATATACACTTGTCTATCAGCGTTTTATCCTGAAAACTATTTGTGGTACACAGCAAATAAGTCTTACGGAAAGTGATGTCGTTCACGACTCGTTGGTATATCCGGTACCATAAAGTTGATCTAAATCCCTTTCCCCAACTATCGGAAGACTTATTTTGGTGGCAACGATTCGTGAGATGACATCCAACTTTTCAGAAGTGGGATAAGTTTGTAAGTGTTAAATTTAGAAAAGATCATAATCTCTATCCCGGATGATCGAGTATTTATGGGTAGGAATGCAAAGGTCATGCCGTATCTGAAGTTGTCCATACGGTGGAAGTTAAGATAAGTACTTTTCTTATAATTTATGGGTAACAGTATTCATTTATATGCATGCAGTTGTTTAATGGTATTCATTGTCTGATTCGTGTTTCTGTAAAATTTTGACAATGGCATGCATTTAAGTTTGTAAGATATTATCATGGAATATTATGAGAAATTTGAATCAAACATGTTTTGTAATGCATTTTGCAAAGTGGATAGCACATGCATGTATGCCGATATATGCCACCTTCGCTTAGTTAGACTTCTACATGAATGTTGATCAATATTTTGTCATGTAATGTATCTAAAGTTTTGATGCCCTTACCGTTGTTAAGATTAATTATGTTTAGAATGTTGATCTCATGCATTCATATGCATGGTCTTAGAAGGCCAAAATGAAAGTTGAAAGTTGGCAGTCAAAATTTGCAATATCTTTTTGTTATATGTCTTATGCACGGATTTGATCATGTCCAAAATTGTGAGTATCAATTTGATTGTTTGATCATGTATAAGTTATTGAGATGAATTATAAGGTGCAATAGACTTATGCTTGCGTGAATAATTTCAGTTTGAATCACATTTTGTGATGGTATGATGAATGTCATTTTGATCATGCCGATTATAAATTAAATATAAGTATCAAAGTGAGTATTTTGTTATGTAAGATTGATGCATATCAGGAGCTGTTTATTTAAGATGGCAATGTGGGTATTTGTGGCCACTTATTATGTGATGTTTCAAGTTGATTTAAGGCATGTTATTTTATCCTCATCTTGGGTGTAAAGTTTGCCTTTGTAAATTAAGTCACACAAAGTTATGGCTAAAACTTAAAAGTGTGATTTGGTATTTGTTGGTTATAAAGAAATGTACATGGATATGTATGTGTTTTAGATACGATGATTATATGGTGTATGCCAAAGTTAATATGATAATTTAATCATGTGAGTTTGTAAGATAATCTATGAGCTAGGCATAGATTATGGAGGAAAATCCTCAATTTAAAAGGTGCAGTGTGGATATGTGCATGATTATAAAATTATATGTGTGGGAATATGATTTCCATAAAAAGTCAAATTTCTGATTTGTAAGCGTAACCATGTAAAGAATCCAAATTTATTGGATTAAATTATGGTTATAGGTATGATATTTTTATCATATATAAGTTGGAAACTGAAGGTAATTTCCATGAAAACCAAAATATTTGGTTTTGTAAGTATGCATAAGTTGGAAAGATAATTTCCATGAAAACCGAGGTAATTTTTTGGTTTTGTGAGCATTATTTTTGTGGATTAAATTATAACCATATGAATAATCTATAAGAATTGGATAAAGGTTATGGTTATGAATATTAGCAACTTTGTAAATCTTGTGGGCTCAAATATTGAGATTTACAAAGGGACGTCATATTAAATTTCAAATTTATATGGATCTATTTCAAAAGTGTATACGCTATTTAGTGTGATTTTACCATGGCTTATAATACGATGGTTTAATCGTATTAATGGCGAGGGTATAATTTCTTGAGAATTCAAAATATTCTACAGTACTAACTAGTCTAGATAGATCTGATTATGATCATAATGTATTCAATGTCATGAAATGATACGTATATATCTATTGACCTTGAATGTTGTATAAGCATTGACTAGTTCGAATTGATTTGAGCATGACTATCATATATTTAAGGTCATGGAATGATCTGTTTTTTATCTAGTGACCTTAGTAATGGGGATGGGTAAGTGCCCGTTATCTAATCACCAATGATAGGCACCCAACTCACACTTCGTGAGATGTCAAGTCTTGAGTTCAATGCGGTCGAGCTTATTATTTGGATGGTTGCAAGCACTATTATGTTTATCTTCCATCCCAAAGTTCAAGTGTTTGAAATTACCCGTATGTAAAAAAAAGGGTGAGTGAAAGCTCTTAATAGACTCTTCAACGGTAAAGTTGGTATGCCATAATATACGGGGGCATGTGCTTGAAAGAGTATAAAGAGTCTACCTATGTGAGTGTGAAGTGTGGCCGCTTCGAGAGCCAAATGGGGCATGGCTTGGTACACTCACTAAGGATATGGACACATGGCCCTAAATTGTGTCAAAATTCTAAGTGTATTTTGAGGTTTATGTGTGAGATGTATCCAATTAGTCAAAAAGGATGTATAGTTCAAAGACTTGTCCACTATGACATTCAGACTAATTGAAATTATGTCCACTAAGTGAAAGTTCAAATCGCAAGATACTTTCATGATGCATAAATCTCCTTGTTTTCTCAAAAGTTTGTCTTCTCTCATTATTGGTACAGTAGGGGATTGGAAAACTCAAGATACGATTTTTCTTACTCTTGAAATGGTGGGGGATTGTTGGATATTTCAAGAGTTGGTTTTCCAATGGTTCTTATCCAGTTTGTTGGATAAATGTGCCATGTTAACTCCTATCCTATACTTTTTGGTGCCTCTTGGCATGGTGTCTTTTGGCATGGTACTTTTTCCTATCCTTTGTGGTACCTCTTGGCATGGTGCTTTTTAACATGTTATAAAAGTCATGGATAAGGAGAAGAGAAATATAACAATAGGATATGATAACAAGATGGGAATAAGACGTACAAAAAAAAAAAAAAAAAACACATTCCTATGAGTCACTTTCCCATGGTTCAAACTCGAGAAAACATGAACATATATACTTGTCTATCAGCGTTTTATCCCGAAGACTATTTGTGGTACACAGCAAATACGTCTTACGGAAAGTAATGTCGTTCACGACTCATTGGTATATCCGGTACCACAAAGTTGATCTAAATCCCTTTCCCCAACATAGGGCCCGTTCTTTTCAGTGGGAAATGATGGGTGTGAGATGGGTGAGTATGGAAAAGGGATGGAAAAAGAGGATGAGGGTTGATAAGAGTGATATTTTTTTTAAGTGTGGGAAAGGGAGAGAAGGAGTGGGTGAGAGTGGGCAGGAGTTGAAAGGAATTGAATGAAGAGGGGAGTTGAATGAAGGAGTGTGGGAAGGGGGGAAGGAGCGGGTGAGAGTGGGAAGGAGTGGTATTTTTATTTAAGTATGGAAAGGAGTAGGAAGGGGGGGAGGAGTGGGTGCGTGTGGGAAGAAGTAGGTTGAGTTCATTAAACCATGAAAAGAACAGGGCCTTATTCATCTGCGTTTCCTCAAATATCTCATGAAAGAGACTCTAGAAGTAATTAGAGCTTATCAAATAATATAAAAAAATTGTCCCTTTTTCAAAAAATTTAATGTTTTTATTAGATCAGTAGTAGTAATTTAATTAATGTTTCTTATAAAACTTTTATTATTGAGATATATAAACATAACTGTTAGTGATTTAGAGATTAAAAGTGATGAAAGTTTTATACAAAGGCATCAAAAGTTTGTACAAAAGAAAATTATTAGCTTTTTGGTACTTTGTATAAATGTTAGATCATGTTATTATAAAGAAGCAACATCGCTTACTTGACGAAAGAAATATTCGAGGAAAATAGTGACGTTGAGTGTAAATGACGAAATTTGAATCCAAAGTTTCGCATATAAGTAGACAACAGAAATAAAAGAAAAATCTTGCCAATTGTATAATCCCAAAATTTGATTTAATTTTGCTGTTTTGTATATTGTCCTACATGATAAGATGTCATTAAGCGAAAGTATCTAAAATATATGCAATGAGGATTGCACAATAGTTTGATAGCATATGTTAACATGGGATTCTATGCAATGGAGATTATGTCATATATTCATGTTTGAGATACAAAAAAAACCTTAACTGAAGTTGGGTATTTAGATTGAACATTTTGATATAAGTTACCAAAAGTACACATCTACATAATAACAATTAGAAATCAAGATCTATACCATACTGTAACATATATATTACTGATCATAATCGATTATTTTATATTCTTCGTTTGAAGGCTTATAGGAAATAACAATTTATATATCACACCTAGTATAGATTGCTGCTATATAGAAAATAGAATGAAGGATTAAATATCAAATTTAGAACATCAGAAGTTCGCTTTTAACCATCAGGCTAAGTTGATTGGCATTGTTAGGTATATTTTGCATATGATGACACCAAAATCTAATCAATTATGTGCAGCAGCATGATTTGTCACTAGCAAGAGGCACTATACATGGTCCCCTAAAATCAACCGTGGGTGAAATTGGTCAATAAATCAATAAGGAGAGCAGTGAGAGCATGCCCTTCCTCTCTGAAATTAACTACAAAAATAGCACCATCCAGAAATTGGCCACATAGTCAGATTCCTGCCTGACTCAACCCGGTATTCTTTACAGCCATGCAATTCTGATCTTAGACCCTGCAATATCTATCCTTTCGTTGCACAGGGTGTTTTTAAATTTTCATGCTCTGTCTTCTATTTGGGCCTGTTGATAAAATTACAGCTGCCATATATCATACTGGTAAATGTGGAGTACATTAAGATTCAAAAATTTGAAAATTAAAATTTCTCAAATAGAAAGTAAATCATGCAAAAATGACATCACCTTTCATTTGGTAATAATTCACATTTTGATTTTTATTCATGTTGTTGAAATGAAAAATCCAACCCTTGATCAGTCATACCAAAAAATTCAAGCTTCTGCCTACAGTTTAAGGCCTTGAACTATATTTTAGGACCTTGAAATCTGGGCACTGAACTGATTACCTATTATTTCAACCTTCTTTGACCATAAATCAATTTCTATGTGTACTTCAACATTTCTCGGGCATGCAATTTCACAATTCATGTTTTATTCTTATTTGGATGCAAAATGCCCTGTAAAACAAACTTATATATTTCTCAAAACACTTTTAGAAAATTTAGTTCCATATTTGTAATTATGCGCCATAATGGGTGGCCTTGTTACTTTTGGTACCCAAACTTGTGTGCTACTAGGACCCTTTCTTTTAATAGAACAATGAGTTGAAATATGCCCTGTTTTGCAACAATAATTGCAAGTAATAGAAGTCTTACTTTTGTAGTAAGTCGATTTAATAAAGAAGTTTTTATAACACTTCTTTTTATTTAATGGGTTAAAACCGATTCCGTCTTTGTTAAATGACGCCTTTTGTATGCGAAGAATTTTATTCAAATTCTCTTCTCCTTTTGAAAATTTTAAGACAATTTTTTCAAGATCAGCACATTTCACTTGGAGCTCATTTTTTTCCCCCCCTCAAGAAAGACAACTTTCTCTTGAAAACTTTTCAAATCATTAGACACTAAATCATTTGATTTTTGAAATTCAACATTTTCTTGAGACAATTCAAATTCTTTTTCTTCAAATATTTAATTTTAGAAATGCGTCCTTCTTGACGTCTAATATAATAAAGTAAGACTTTTATTAACTTATGTTTAGAATAATTGGGAAGGGACTCAGATACCTCATCCGAAATTTCATACTCCATTTCCTCATCTTCTTCTTTGTCATCACTTGTGCAAGCATAATCATCAACATTGTCACTTACATCTCGATCTTTAACTTCTTCATTTGCCTTTAGACAAAAATGAATAATCTCTTTTTCATCACTCAGGTTGCTAAGCATATTGTTCCTTCTGGATGGATTGGAATTTTCTTGGCTTGTTTCTTCGTATAGTAATGTAAGTTTTCTTTAGCTGTCTCACAATAGCAAATATGGTTAAATATTTCATCATTTAGAGCAGATTGCAAAATATATAAAACCCTAGAATTTTTCTTAAGCATCTGATATTCATCTTGAGTGTATTCACTGTTTGTCTTGATAACAGTACTTCCATTATCTCTTGTCCAATTTGATACAAAAGAACTATTCGAAATAATGTCCCAAAAATCAAAATCGATGGATCTAATAAATGATTTCATCATGCACTTCCAAAGAAAAAATAAGTTCCATCAAACATTGGAGGACAATTGATAGAAGCATTTAATAAACTAGCCATAGATCTAGGTACAGACGATCAAATCTTAAAATAATAGCACCTGGCTTTGATACCAATATATTTGTCTATAATGTTATACTCCCTAGCATTTACATAATTGATATTGCTTCTTTCTATAAGGGAGAATTATATTATTTGATGATTTTTCAACAATCTTGATTTACTCTTGAAGGGGGAGAATTGTTGTATCAATATGTTGATCCCTCGCAATGCTCGTGAGAGTATAAAGTTGATGGATAGATGTTAGAATATATGATTTGATCAAAATGTTAGTGTTTAATCCGTTACATTTTTTTCATGAGCGCCATAGATTGAGGGGAAGCAGCTTTATATGTCATTGATTTGTTAAGGGGGAGCTATATGTGTTTGTCATAATTTTTACATGCTCCAATCTTTTTTTCTCCTTTTTGTGCTATCATTTTGATGAAACACAAAAAGGGGGAGAAGTATTTGGCAAAGCATTCATGGTTTAACATTCAAAACTATATTCATATGTTGTTTTTATTGGATTTTGTCTTTCATCAGAAAGGGAGAGACTATTAGCTTCCTTAAACTTACAATATATTTTATTAATGTGTTTTGAGGAAAGACAAAAATGAGTTGATCTATTGGTGTATTTATCACATTATATTTGGATCTACCTTAGTGCTTCTATTATTTAAATATGCTAGGATTATAAGTAGATGTTGACATAGTTGATTTTATCTTAGCGATAGTTTAGTATTCAAATTTGAATATGTAATCTTTATGTTGAAATTTGAATACTAAATCTTAAGATAATATTATGATTCTTTAATTATATGTCAATATCTTTAAAAATGTCAAAGATTTGCTATTAATATGATAATATCTTGTGATAGAATATCTTGAAAGATTAAACTGCAAATTATGAATGGTTCTAGATGATTCTCAGCCAAGATATTCTGCCCAAATCAAGGAAACTAGCCGTTGAAATTATTTGAGTAAGAACAGAAAAGTTCAAGGGCTTGGAATGCCAGATTCAAGGTCTTGAAATTGACATGAAGATTGGCTTTCCACAAGAGATGCAATTGTCACTTGGCATATTTTTCTCCACCCCTTTTTACACCTCTTATCTGTAAAAGCGAAAGGGATTAGCAGCAGGAAGAAGAGACAACAAGAGAGAGAAGCAAGCATTCGTTGGCATATCTCTTACTCAAGCATTCATTGGCGTACATTGAGATTTAATTTGCTTCAATTACATTTGATTTGTATTGTTCAAGTTGTAATTTGGGTGGGATTATAGAGTTGAAGAGTCAACTCTACCAAGCCTAGTTGAAGGGTTCAACTTGTGACTTGAAATTTAGAGTAGGTGTACTCTAGAGTTGTGCAATCATCCTTCCTAATAAAAATTCGGGTTAATCCCAGAGTTAGGGAACTAGGCGGGGGCTAAGCCTGGTTGAGGCTAGCTTCGTGAAAAAGTTCTTGTATTTTGTCCACATTTATATTTCTGTTCTTTATTTTGATTATTTAGGGACTTTGATCATCACCCCATTCACTCTCCTCTTGGGGGATTTAACAAGCCAAATCGGGCCAACACTTGTGTAAGTGGACATATCTACATCAAGACAAGACAAATAAATTACAATCCTCTTATCAAATAACATGACACTACTTATATTTGTAGGATTGGTTCACCTAAAATTAATATCTAATAAATTTTTTTAATTTGTGAGGAAAAAAAGGAAAAAATAGAAAAAGGAAAGAAAGAATAAAGGAAGAAAGAAAAGAAAAAAATAAAAGAAACAAAAGGAAAAACATATTTCTAATTATTAGATTAGTTTCCAAGTTCACATTGAATTTGGCCTTGGTAAGTTTTGTGTTGGCAGGTAATGGCTTGAAATGGAAGAGACTTAAAAGATTGCAAGCATGGAGAATTCAAGAATTTGGAAGGAGAGATTAAGATTGGTTAACAAGAATATGAAAAGTGGATATTTACTGCATAAGAGGTGATGGCAAGTTTTTGAAAGCCTTGACACTATAAATAAGGTACCTAAGCATCGGTTGATGATCATCCCCGTGCATGAAAGGGGGATCCTCTCTTGACCCAATATGGAGTCTTGAGTGTCGGTTGTATCCGTTTGATCCGATGTGCGGTCTTGAGTGATTGTGTGATGTCGGTATTTATGGGATGTATTCGGGGCACCAGAAGCCTCGAGTAAGTGGAGGGTGTGTTGTGAGGGAAAACAGATTTGTCAATGTAGGGGTGACTCAAACACTAGTTAGAGAAAACTAAGAGTCCATAGTGTTGTGAGTATACTTGGCTGCAGTATATATTTGCTTATTATAGTGCATGCACCAGTTGTTATTGGGTCGTGGTTTTTCCTCTCAATGTGGAGGGGCTTTCTACATAAGAATGGTGGCAATGTGTATGCTTATTTTATACAGCACTTTCATTCGCAATAAGTAATGTTAGAGTGGATTTAAATCATTTAATCCTGACGATATCGAGTTAAACTTAAAATTAGTGAGTCCAAATTTTCCTCTAACTAGAATTGAACCCTCCAAACTAATGAACTAATGCAAAGTCTTCAATACAACATTTTTTGTATTCCTTTACAAGTATTACCCTTAGTTATAGCAAATCTGAATATTGTCCAATTTTTACAAGTGAAATGACTTGCGTTGAACTAGAATTGAAAAACATCTTTACCATGTTCACATCTAACATAGACTAGTCATTTTATTACAATTAAAGGTTAAAAAAAGGACATGCATATAAATTTAAAGCATAAATCCGTTGTACCACAAAAGTATTTACAAATCTAAGCAATAATTCAAACAACTTTTATTAGACCTACAAATGTTTTGTACATGTATGTTGACCTTTATAGATAATTAATAGAGAATTATTTTGAAAAAAATTTAACATGAAAAAGGGCCTTCCTCTTGTAGCATGAAATAAAGTTCGTTGCCTAAAAAATACAGAAGGCAAGGTCTCCAAAAAGTGGGGGTTGTTAATAAAGCAGCTCTGGCCAAACTTACATGGAAATTCATCATTCAACTTATATGAAACTTGGATATTATGCCTGAAACTAGAACTTTTTAACGGCAATTATGTCATAATGCTTTGCTAGTTGTCCTATTAACAAAATTTGGGACTTGGCTATAGCCCATCTTTGGCTTCTTGCATTTCTGTTCCCATGTATAATTGAGTGTGTTAGAGAAGCGTTGCATACCTTGCATGTTACTACTTTTAATAAAGTCTCCTTCCCGGCCGCTAGGTTTGTGATCCGTCCTTTTTTGACGCTTCTGGAAAAGCACTGATGCGATTACTTTTAATAAAGAGTTACCCAAACCGACATGCCCCTTATTACCCGCTAAATGTAACTGGGCAATGACAACTTTGGCACTCTTTTTCTCAATTCCGCTCTATTTCTCACCTTAACAACCACCCACGCCATTCCAAGGCCACCTACATGGTTGGGTAGTGTTACCCACTGAGACATGACAAAAAATGAACTTCAATCAAAACTCACTCCGCAACTCTCGGAGCAGTAGGTTATTTTATATGTTCTTAAACAACCAACTTTGTCCAGGCTGGCATCAAAATAAGGACGACACCCCGTATATATATATATATATATATATATATATATATATATATATATATATGCATTATATATATATATATATATATATATATATATATATATATATATATATATATATATATATATATATATATATATATATATATATATACATAAATATATATATATATATCTATATATATCTATATTAATATGTATATTTATATATGCATGTATGTATGTGTTTGTGCATGCATATATATATATATATATATATATATATATATATATATATATATATATATATTATATATTATATATATATATATATATATATATATATATATATATATATGTATATAAATACATATATATATACATACATATATATATATATATATATATATACATACATACATACGTACATACATATATATAATTACATATATATGATTATATCTATATATATACATATATAT
>JAKOGI010001012.1:315000-335936 GCA_029747015.1 Carnegiea gigantea | reverse complement strand
ATATACATGTATATGTATATGCATGCATATATATTTGTATGTATGTATGTATGTCTGTATGTATGTATATATATATTTATATTTATATATGTATATGTACATATATGTAGTTATGCATAAACACATACATACATCCATATGTACATATCTATACATATATATTGATATATTAATATATAAATATAATAGTATATATATATATATATATATCTATATATATATATATATTAGATATATATATGTACATACCTGTACACACACACAAACACACACCCACAACACACACACACACACACAACACACATATATATATATATATATATATATATATGTACACACACACGCACGCATATAATATGTATATATAGATGTGTGTGTGTGTATGTATGTTATGCATACGTGCACGTATATATATAATATATATATATAATATATATATACATAGATAAGATGGATGGATAGATACATACATACGCTTACATATATATATATATTATATAATATATATCTGTATATGTATATGTATATATATATATATAAAAAAAAAAAATTATATATATATATATATATATGTATACTGTATATGTATATGTATATATATATATATATATATATATATATTATATATATATAATATATCTATATGTATATATATGTATATATGATTTTATTTCTAGGTAAAAAAGAAATATGAATTGGTAATTTATATATATATATGTGTGTGTGTATGTGTGTGTGTGTAAATGATTTTACTAAATATGAATTGGTAATTTTTTTTCCATCGAAATGTAGTTTTCTAATTAGCAAAACTTTGGAATAAAGAAAGAAGTTAATGATTATTTGCTGCTAATGTTAAAGTTAGGTGATTTTAGAACTTTTTCTAAATTTTATATTATTAAATTTAAAAGATTAGAGAGTCTAGTGGGGTGATTGTTAGAGGAAAACCCCTCCAATTCACATTTACTCTCCGCTTTTCATACTATCGAAACATTTTGCTATCTCCTTAGATTTCTTCTTTCTAGTCTCGATGTCCTCCCTCTCAAAAAATTTGTCTTGCATATGTATGTACCTTGCCAAGCACATACTATGTGCATATGGTGACGGAAAAAGCCGTGTGTATGTGTTGCCCCACTTGCTCTCAACTAATTTATTTAAAAAAAGTCATTTTTCAAAATTTTTAGAGATCCATCTTTTCTCACTCCTCTACTTTTGCAAGCTCCCTGCTTGTTTCCTTGCCATTTTCTTCTTCTTTCATTTCTCATTTGCTTGAATATACACCATTTTTGGTTGTCAATCTACTTTAGCTCATCATTCTCTTCAGTTATCTCCTCTGTTTTTTTCAAGTTCAGCTAGTAGTTTTCCATTTTCATCTTCTTTAGTTTCTTGCTGGCTTCAAGCTATTTTATCTTCCCTAGGTTTCAAATTAACTCATTATTTTATTTGATTAAGGTAATTTTTGCTTGTTGTCATCTAATCTATCATCGTTCAACTTTTTTTTTTTGCTTTTTTTTGGGAATCATTTCATTGTAATTTTAGGTTCTTTCAAAGATTATGGTTGCTCCAGTAGAATTCGCCGAGAATGCTGCAATTAGGTAAGTTTTGTTTCTAATTTTAATTGAATTTTGTTGCTTATTGGTTTTATTTGGTGTTCAATATTATGTTTTAGCAGGTTTTAGGGCTTGTTCATTGTGTTTCTACATTTCTATTTGTCTTTTCAAGTTGTGGATGTTTGCATTTCCCCCTTTTCATCAACATTATTACATTTTCTACATTTATGTGATGATTAGTCATCTTGTATGGTGCAATTGAGCCTATAAGTGTGTAAGTGGAGATATGGTTTTAGCAATTTACAGCATGAGTAGAACTTTTGAAGCCATATTCCCAATGTTTCAAAGTAAATTCTTTATTGTCAAGGACAATATTCTTAAACTAAATCTTCTGAAAACTCAAAAATCACTTCGGTGCAATTGACAATATTTTGGCAAGATGCACATTGAATCGTTGTAGTATATATTTGCTGCATTTTTTAACCAATGATTTCAGGCATTTTTAGGCCAATGGCTTCAGGTTAATGAGTTTATAGTGTTCTCTACCCTAAGTTTAAGAAGCATTTAATGCAATCGAGTATCATGTATTAACTATTGAGGTTCAAGTTCAAAGCTGCCTAACTCCACTACAGTTGAATGCTTAAGCACATCCTTGTAAGCTGATAAGCCCTTCCATAAGAAATAAATTAAGACCCCTTGAAAAATTGCATCAACCTTTGAATATGGGTTTAGCCTTCTATTCAAGGATTCTAGGGCATTCGGCCTTAAACCAGTCAAGGGAACAATAAAAAGTTGTCTTTATATACAAAGGTACAACTAAACTTGTATGCTTTGATGCCAACGTTCCTCCAAACTTAAAGCACAAGCAATGAACTTAGTAAGCACGGCTTTGGAAACCCTAGGAGCTTAAATGTGGTGGTTGCCACAACGTATTATCAAATGTAGTGACTAGAGGTGACCCCATAGGCTAGCACCCAAAGAAACGTTAAAAATCATTGCGTGAGAAAAATAGGAAAGTTAGATCAAGGGTCAGAAAATAAGGCAGGCAGGGACAATAGCATTTGTTCTCCTCATTTCTTTTCTCCTCATTTCTAAGTGATTATAAGATTAGACATGCTCGTGGAGTATGGTCAATTATTCAACAAATTATATTTTTATCAGTTTGTAGCATTCTTACATACAAGAAAACCATTTCAAAGTTTTTTGCTTCTTTTTCTTTGTTGTATTGAACCTTTGATGTCTTGGTGTGGATGTTTTCCCCTTTTGCAGTGAACCTTTTAATGATGCTCCTAAAAAGTAAGATTAAAGTTGGCTTTTAGTTGAATTTCTTTTTAATTTTTGTCATTGATAGTAGTGATATTGAACCTTTGATGTCTTGGTGTGGATGTTTTTCCTTTTGCAGTGAATCTTTTAATGATGCTCCTGAAAGTAAGATTAAAGTTGACTTTTAATTGAATTTCTTTTTAATTTTTATCATTGATAGTAGTGATACAAGGAAGAAGCGGATCAAACATGTGGCATGCAAGATATCAAAAAAGAAGCGCTCACAAGGAGATGATATTTGTATGTTGAAGGTGTATTTTGTATTTTTTCGGGGGGAGTGGTTAAGCAAGCGATGAATATATGCATGCAAAGAGTTGTCAAAAATTACAGTCACAAGACTTTATATATTACTATGCTTCATATATTTTAGTGATAAATTTTTGATATTGAACTTGAAAAAAATCAGTAGAGGAACAAAATCTAGAAGCTGATAGTGATTATGAGATATTAATACAGATGATACGAGCATAGGTATGTTTTCTAATAAATTTAAGATTGTAGTAAATATTTATATATGATTAACAGGCTTTTTTTTATTTTTTTAATTGTAGAGGGCGACTCCGAGTAGCAACCAAAAGCTCATCAAGCTACGGAATTTGATGCTAGACTAAGGACAAGAATGTCTCCTTTTGGATTATGTAGCTTTCTTTTTAGTACATCGGATGAGTAGAAAAACAATATAATTGAGCTTGGATTTAAATGTTTGTTGACTTTGAGAATTGATAAAATCCCCTCAAGGCTAGCTAGATGGCTTGTTGAGAACTTTGATACCTATAGGCAATTAGTGAAGCTGACTTGTAATGATGAGTTGAGGATTATTAAAAAAGACAAGTATTTGACAATGGGGTTTCTGAAGGGATATAAATCTGTCGAAGAAGCAAAGAAGAGTGACAAGGGAGATTATAAGCAGGTGCTTGATGAGTGGAAGGATCAATAGGGTTGCGCATTGCCTAAGGCACATCAAGTTCTTGCACAAATGAGGAATCAAAGGCAATGGGATGATCTTTTTAAGAGAAACTTTGTTGTGTATGTTGTTTCTACTCTTATCAAGGGACATCGAAGTTTAAAGGTCAATCATATTGTGCTGAAAAATTTAGTGAATGTGAAAGAGGTTAAGGATCTCAATTGGTGTGAGTTTACTTTAGGTAGCTTGATTTCTTGCATAGACAAGTGGAAGAGGCAACCAAAATGTTCATATAGAGGCCCTATTTTTTATTCTTGATGGTAATGGTTCTAACTTATATATATGAAATTAGTACTATTTTTATTCTTATTTTTATTGAATTTAATGCATTAATGAATTCTTTTTCTCTTTTTATATTTTGTTGTAGTTGTGCTACGTGGATCATGTCTTTTGTAAGAAAAGAAAGACTAGTAGAGAATTTCCTATTTTACCAAATTAGACTTGCAAAGATCTATGGGCTAAATGAGTTTTGAGTTGGAGAGTTGTCAAGGCTTTAGTAAGGGGATTGAAGCTAATAGAATTAAGGCACCTGAAACACCAATTCCATGCATTTAAGAAGAAGATGAAGATATTAGGGCAAAAAAGGTTCTATTTTACACTTCAAGTTTCTGTTAGCGAACCTTTTTTACTCATTTAGTGTACCTTTTAATTTGTTTGTTGCAGTGCATCTTTTATCTTCTTCAATGTCTGCATACTACTTCAATTTGTGATTCTTGTTGCCTGTCTTTTTACTTTGTCATGGGACAACGCTGGGGTAAATTATGTGCTGTTTAATGTATGGGTTTTATTTGGAATTATATTGCTTAGTTGGGATTTAAACACTGGAGAATTTTGGGTTATCAGATTTTGAAAAGATTAGTTGATTGTGGAAGCATTTGCTGAATTGGTGTATTAACTAAATTTGTTCATTTGATGTGATCATTATTCAAAACACAATAATTAGTTTCTCTGCTTTATTTTCATCTGCACTTTGGCTTATTTTTCAACTGAGGAGTGTATGTGACAACAATTTTAGGTAAGTTTGGTGGTTGAGAAATTTGTGTTGCCAACTTCTCATTATACAGAGGTTAAAGTTCTAGTTCACACTGGCAAGTGCTGATACTGGGTTCGAAAGTTAATCGATTATTGAATTTCAATGTAAACATGCTGTGGGTGGAAACTGGTTTTCTTTTTAGGGAAATTTTGATTTAACGGTGATGTATGTGTGCATATGAGTAGTTGTTGCAGCTGTTAGATGGCAACAATTTCACCGTCTCCTGGTTCTGGACCTTCTGATGCACTACGAGCTTTCCTTGTCATTCCAGCACAGCCTTCAACTCCTCCTCCTTCCTAAGCTACTCCAATTTAACAACCCAATGCAGTGTATCTTTTCTTACCTGCAGTGTATCTTTTTCTTACTTGCAGTGTATCTTTTCTTTGCCTTTAGTGTATATTTTCTCCCCTGCAGTGTATCTTTTGTTTCGTGCAATGTATTTTTTTTAGTGTTTTGATGATTTGTTTTATCCTTGGAAGTAATTGTGATGCAAGCATGTGTATAAAAGATTTCAAGATCATTAAAGAACTTCGCATGCTCTGTAATTAAGGTTGTGATGTTGTGGGTGATGCACAACATATGTTCCCAATAATGGCCCAATGAACAAAATTCAAGGTGTTTTGGTGGAGATATTGAGTAATTGTTCGAAACTGAGAACTTTCAAGGACACAACTGATTCATCTCAAATGCAACCCAGAGATGTTGATGTTGGTCATCACACAACTCCGTCTAATCAAGATGATGGATTATGTATAAGTGACCCATCATTTTGGGATGTTTGTATGGAATTAGTGAAGACTTATGAGAGAATTTATGGGACTGCTAGTCCAGGTAACTTCACACCACCTGAGTTTGATTTGGGCTTTGGTTTTAGGCTTTCTCAATTAGTACAAACTGACAATCCTAAATAAGATAGAAATGGGAGTGCAGGGGAGTATAAATTAGTAAATTTTTTTTCCATCGGAAATTAGTTTTCTAATCAGCAAAACTTTGGAATAGAGCGGAAAGTTCAATGATTATTTACTGCTAATATTAAAGCATAGAACTTTTTAAAAATTTTATATTTTTAAATATAAAACATCAGAGAAACTAGTCGAGTAATTTTTAAAACAAAACCCCTCCCATTGGCATTTACTCTCCGCTCTTACACTATCGCAAGACGCTTTATCGTCCCCCTAGATTTCCTCTCTCTCTCTCTCTCTTTCTGTGCTGCTTCAGTTTAGGGAAAACCCTCAGATCTAGGTCAGAGAACAAGCAGAATTTCAAATCTCTGTCGTTCTGCTCCATAACATTCAAATATGGGATACAGAGCAGACGATGACTACGATTACTTGTTCAAAGTGGTGTTGATTGGGGATTCTGGGGTTGGAAAATCCAATCTTCTCTCCCGATTCACTCGCAATGAGTTCAGCCTTGAGTCTAAATCTACTATCGGAGTTGAATTCGCTACTCGCAGCATCCATATTGATGATAAGATCGTTAAAGCCCAAATTTGGGACACTGCTGGTCAAGAAAGGTCTTTCTTTCTCTCTCTTTCTTCCTGCATTTTGAATTCTTGTTGTTTTTTTAGATTTGGATTTTTGCTTTTGGTTCATTTGGTGATTTGACGTGGATTGATTAATGATCTTTCTTGTTGCTTCTTTGATGTGGTGTTACTTCTGCATAGATCTAGCACTTAGACATTGTTTTTCTGATGCTTGATTGATGTAAAATTTATTGCATAATTGATGCGTAATTGGTGTTGGTGAAGTTTGTTAGCCATCGGATTTGTGTCTGTTGTGCGAGTCAGGAGTAGTCTTGGCTTAGTCTGAGAAATGTCCTTAATTTTCTTAGTTGGGGTGTTGCATAGTTTTTTAATGGGAGATTCTGCTTGTGTATACGTGCGGGGCACGCTGGTGTACGTGCTTTGTGTATAAGGTCTCGTCCTTTGAATATGAACCCCGTTACTAGTTATAATTTTGTAGTAAAGGTTTGTTGCTCATAGAACCCAGAAGTATCACTACGAACCCAATAATGCTCATCATTTTGTGGCCCTTTTGATGAAAAATTTGTTGCTCATAGAACTGCAGATAGCTGGTCTATTAATTAGCATTTATCATTATTCATTTTTTGCAATAACAAAAAGATAAGCGAAAGTACAAATTTGCGTGCTAAATAATGCTGTCTCTATGTTGAATGATGGTGAAATGAATTTGGTGAAATCTTTCTAGTATAAGGTAATCACATTTTGAGAATTGTGCGAGGACATTGTTATAAAAAAAAAAAAAAAATTAACTATGTTATTCAAAAAATTGAGAAAGGAGTTGTTTGCATCAAAATATCTCAATGTAAGCAGTGCTTCTCAGGCCCTGTTATGGTTGAAGTTGTGATGAGGGACTGCAAAACTATTTTGTATTGTCCTTAGTACATTGCTGCCTGCCGCCTGGCAGCAAGGTGGTGGCAAGGTGGTGTGAAATAACATTTATTGAAGGATAAGGTTCTGATGTGTACATTTTAGGTTTTCTAGGCATTTGCATTGCAGTGAATATACAGAATTAATCGTACAATACTATCTCTTAATTTTATCCGAGCTTCAATCTTCCTTTGTATCAGCCCATTGGGTATTTTCCTGGCATTTTCTATCTGAAAATAACTCAATTTGAAATACAATGCCCCTGCTACAGCCTATTCGTTGTGCCAATCTACTGGGAGAGCAGATGGGTGATTCTTTTGACCAAAGGAGGGTGATTGTTCTCCTGCCAACACCCCTCCTACGTGTGAATTGAGATGGTTGGTAAGTGCTGGGCCAGTAGTGGACATCAGCCTACTATCCCCATTCCCCTCCCGTTCCTTAGACGACCTACCTAGAAGCCCTGGGCCTAGTCCCCCCCCCCCCCCCCCCCCCCAAAAGAAAAAATTTTGAAAGAAAAGCTTATAGGCAGTCTTCATTCCATGTCATTATGTCTAGTTCACTGTACAATAGGAAAAGCTTTCTCATGCAAAACTTTCCAGAAGTTCTACTGCCACTGCCTTCAAGCTCGAGACAATGTAGCTTGTACTTTTTTATATTAGTTGAACTCATGCTTGTTATCAGCAATTCAGCACAGGGAAAACGCATGCAGACTTGCGGTGGAGGAGAAATGAAAGAAAGTTAAAAAGACTTCTGGAGTTGGGGAACAAGTCTTAATCACGAATCTTTTTTTTGGGGGGGGGGGGGGATACTAGTCAATTTTTGGATGCTGTCTTTTCCGTCTTACTTTGCAATGGCCAAAATTATATGCGATAGTTGAAAACTACCAGGTTTTGTTAAACAGTTAAAATAGACACTATGGCCAAATCATAAATGTTAGTTACTTGAGAGAAACTTTTCAACATTTCTGGAATATCCGAGCTGAACTATTGGTATCTGTTTTCACCGCATCTAGTCTCGACCGAGTTCTTAGAAGTTTTGTCTCTCTAAATGGGATGACAAATTTGAGCTTTGGCCAGACAATCTGTTGTCATCACAATTCAAGAATTGAACACATGAGCCATATAATATTCATTTTCCAAGACTTGTGTTGTGGGCAAACTAGTTGACATCGCTGGTACTTGACTGTTTTTATGTTCCCGTTATTACAGTCCATGTTTAATTATCTTAGACTAGCTCCAGTTTTTGTTTAAGAGTATTCTGCTATTTGGTCTGTTTCTGGGTTGTGCTGCACTAGTTAATCACCGTTTGATTTTCTTTTTTCTCAGATACCGTGCTATCACTAGTGCTTATTACCGAGGAGCTGTTGGTGCATTGCTTGTATATGATGTCACGCGTAATGTCACATTTGAGAATGTCGAGAGGTGGTTGAAAGAACTTCGGGACCATACAGATTCAAACATTGTGATTATGCTTGTCGGAAACAAGGCTGATTTAAGGCACTTGCGGGCTGTTTCCACAGAAGATGCTCAAGCATTCGCGGAAAAAGAAAAAACCTTCTTCATGGAAACTTCTGCTTTGGAGTCTATGAATGTCGAAAATGCCTTCACAGAGGTGCTCACCCAAATCTATCGGGTGGTTAGCAGGAAAGCTCTGGAGGCTGGGGAGGATGCTGGTGCAGTGCCAAAGGGACAAACAATTAATGTAAAAGATGATGTATCTGCTGTGAAAAAGGGCGGATGTTGCTCCGCATAATCCAGAGGGTGGGTAGAATTGTTGTTGGTGTAGCAGCGTGTAATATGGCAAAAATCATCCAAATTATCAGTTTCAGGGGAAGGAAGCATCATGAGCACACTCCGTGCTTCTTAGCACTATCTTCTTTCGGCTTCATTGTCTTATCATGTTGAAGTGGCAAACTTGGTTTTTAGGTTCAATTCAAGCTCCAGGAGGCAATTTCCCTGATTTAGTTTCGTTTTGATCCCGTTTCTCACAAGATCTTCCTCGTATTCTGTGTTATACTAAGTTTTTCATATTGTGATTTGATTTTGGCTGCTGAGGATTGAAACAATGGGACAATTTTTAAAGGGTACTTGTGAGTTTACAGAATCAGCTACTATGTTTCCGTTCTCATAGGAAATCTGTTCTATTCAGTACTCATTATATTTCCTTATGAGTAGCATACGACATTTTCTTATACCGAATTTATTAGTTTGTCTGAAAGTGGAGGGTTGTCTATTGTTTGCCTTCGCTTATTATTTGGGTAATACTAATAATGACCGTATAAATGTTTACTATTTAGGGCTTTATATATCATATGATTCATATCCAACATAAACTGCTCAGCAATTGGGACTCTCAAATAGCCGGTTTTGACTCAAGCATGAAAATTATAATTGAATTTGAGGTAGACTGACCTGAGCCAAAGTAAAATAATGTGATTTGAATCTATAAAAAATGTTTGAACCAAAGTAAAATAATGTGATGTAAATCTATAAAAAATGAATCTGACCCAAATTTGATAACAATTAATTCAATTTTCTATCGTACCATAATATCCAAAGAGAAGGTCACATCCAATTTGAGTGTTAATCTGATTTGGTTAATTTTCTTAAACCAAATAACGTCTTAATTTGATTTCTACTATTTGAGAATTGTGACTCTAACAACCGTAAATCCCGCATGTATTGACCCCCTTCTTTCTCGCCCTTATTGAAGTCCCTCGCTCCCCTCACCCAAAAAAAAAAAAAAAGTCCCTCCTTGCCCTCATGACAAACTGATTCTCATTTCCGTTCGCGAAGTTTAAGTGCTCCGACTTCATCCAAGTTGGATTTCCCCTCGACTTATTCTCCCCTTCGTCGCATATTGCCCCCTCATTATCTTTTCATTTCCCTCGCCAGTAGAGGTTTGATTTTTCTAAAAAATTCGATTTGGTTAACCGAACCGAAAAAGTTTTGCGATTTCGGTTTCGATTTCGGTTCGGCCACTTGAGATTCAGTTAACCGCACAGTACTGACACTTACACTTTTATTTAAAAAATTATTTTACATTGGTCAAGCATAGATTTATAATTATTAAAGATATGGATACACATACAATAATGTGTAAATTACTATTTGGCGTCTTAAATAGTCACATTAATTAAAAAACGAAGTGAAAATTAAAGATTAACAATTTAAATTGACGGTTAACCGGTAACCGAATCGAATAATTGGTTAACCGAACCGAAAATCCGGTTAATTGAGTTTTTCGGTTCGGTTACGGTTCACATTTTTGCCGAGTCGGAAAATTCGGTTAATAGATCTTCGGTTAACCGAAAGTTTCGCTTTGATTTTCGGTTCACAACTTTTGCGAACCGACTTTCCGGATAATCGATTTTTGATTAATCGAATTTCCTGTTAACCAGTTTTGATCACCCCTACTCGCCATTCTTGTTTGTTGCTATCTCCGGTTGGATTAAGGCCATTTCATTGGTATTAGTGACCCAAAACAAAAAAAAATTGTTGGCTGGCCCTACTGTTATTAGGGCTGACGGCCACTTAAGCCGCTAAGGGACAGTAACTCTAATTGAACCCAACCTACATAAAGAGGTCTACGGGTCAATCATTCACACATTGAACACAGAGATCTCTAAATCTCCTTTCCCTATCTCTCACGACCTCCCTGCCATTTAGTGAAATTTGGGTTCAGGGCGTGGCTTTCTAAGACAACTCTAGTAGCCATCTAGTAGCATTTAGATTATGTGAGCTATTCCCGACAGTCTATTCCATATATAAGGTTACTCCATTATTATCCTACGGTGGTATCAAAGCGTATTTGGATTAGTGCCGATTAATCCATTCATAATCTTTATTCTAAGCATGCTTGATTTTAGTAATCTGTCTATATGATTAGTTGTTTAATTATAGTAATTACGCAACTTAGTTATTCTAAAGCATGCATTTATACTATCTGCCCAAGAATTGACTAAAGATTGAGTATTTAGTCAATATAATTGATGAATATGTCTGTCATATGGACTTGGCATGACCAAAATGATAATCATTTAAACATACCATAACTAATGATTAGTTTGATTAAATTAATGCAATTATGGTCTGATTAAAAGCATATTTTTGTTGTTGTTTGAGATCCCAAAAACCCTGACTCTCCAAAGGCAAGACCTAAACCCTAACACTAAATCTCTCTCTGCTCCAAACCTAAAACCGCCTTCGCTTCGGTGGCTGCCGGCTGTGCCGGCCCAAACAACGCCTTAATGGCGATTGTAGCACAACCCCAACGGTCACCACCATCAACATCGTGGCAGCGACGACTAGGCGTCTGTGGCCTACTGAAACCATCGCCCTAGCCCCTCCCAAAACCAGATTAAAATAGTAATAAACGGAAAACGGAAGAAGCATATCTAACTCATCATAGACGTCGGAGGAGAGGCACATGTATGTCATGTGCCGCCGACAAAGGCCGCTTTCAACTATCTTCTTCCTCCTCACCTCTCACTGTCACTGATCTATGCAGCCTTGGAAAGAAAATCTCAAAAAGTCACCACTTTGGGAGTGTGTGGGCTTCCACCTCAATGGTGTGTTGGTCGCATGGATCACTTCCCTGGACTCAGCTTCGACCGATCTACACAGTGGTATCGATTCTTATCAAGTTGGCATGGATCGAAGGTTGTGGGCATCTTTAATGGTGGTGGGGGCGGTGACTTGCATCATCTAGGTGCAATATGGGTCGTAGACTCCACAGTTAGAGCGGTGGTAGCGCCACTCTCCTCAAGATCTTAGTGGTTGCCCAAAAGAAAACGAAGGTGTTAACCACAAAACCCAGGGTGGCAGCTGGGGTTCAGGGGGGGTTGGCCACCTAGGCCACCACGGCTACCCAGAAAAGGTGAGCCATTAGCGGGGTTGGACGGTGACTGTCAGAGAGTAGGAGCTCAGTGACCGAGAGAGAATAGCAGTTTAGTGCTCCATTCTCCAGGCTATGGCGTCGGAGGGTTTAGGAGAGGGAGAGATATCATTTCGAGTGAAGCAGTAAGGGCAGAGAGTACAGTGAAAGTTTAGGGTTAGAGAGTGAGAGCAAGAGTTAGTGAGTGTTACTCACGTTTGAGGTGGGAGGTTTCAGTTCTTTTAGGGCCGATTTTTTCGGTCCAGGCGCCTGATTTCCTTTGATGAGCCAATTTTCTTTTGCTAATGTCTCGGTGTAAGATGGTCCATTCAAACATCTTTTTTCATGCTACTTCTGTTAAACATCTTGTGAATTAGTTTCATATTTTTATTTATATAAATGTTTTATATATTCTATTTTTAAATTACATGAATATGTTTGATGATCGTAATTATAAATGATTTTATGCAGTTATATGCTCTTGTAACATGTTCCGATAAAGTTGTTTTAACTTTGAATATGCTTCATGATGAGTTTCATATTGTTAGTTTTTTTTTAATAATATGAATTTTAGTTGAATATATAACTTTGTGTTATATTAATAAAATAGAAGTTTATTATGACTCACATTATATAAATTATTTTTATATAATATAAAGCTCGTGGAAATATGTTTTATATGGCTAAAGGTGAATATCGTTGTGATAATCACTAGTTTATATATTAAAGTTTAACAAAATTTCATGGAATTATATGATAATTAAATTAAAGAAAATTTCTAATTCACACCCATATGTGATGATTATGAGTTTAGCAAAATTTTTGAACATATGATGTGAATGATGGGGTTTTCTTGATAATTTAATTATTTAACAATATGCCTAATAATTTGTATAAATTTTTAGATATGACATCTAAGAATTTGATATATAGTATGCCTTCTAACGAAATATTGGATGGCTCAAATTACGATATTTGGCATCTAAAGATTCAGTTCACCCTAAATGAGGGTGACATGCTAGATCTCTTAACGACTTCTATGTTTGTCCTGGCAGACAAAGATGAATAAGGCAAAGATATTACTGTTCGTGAGTAGTATAAGGAAAACCTAAAGGCATATCACACCTGGTTCAAAAGGGATCGTCATGCATGCTACACAATGTCATCTTGCATGCATAACGATCTCCTGGGAGAATTTGAATGTTATCTCAATGCGAAGGACTTTTGGGCCTAGTTTAAGATCAAGTTCGAACAAACATCCGCTACAATAATGCGTGCCTTGTAGTTAAAATGGATGCAATATACTATTGACTTTGGTCGTAGTATCTTTGACCATCTTCGAACAATTAGTGGCATGGTTCGAGACCTTAAAGCTGCTGATGTATTTGAGGAGAAACAGGTGCTGAATGTGATTAGGGCTCTTCTTGATGAGAATAAACATTGGAGGAGCTTTAAAATCACTATGGTACATACTAAGAATATTAAGACCTTCAAGACAATTTTGAAACACCTCTTATGGAGGAAGAGCGCATAAATGCATATGCACCTTCCAATATGGCGTTTGTGAAGAAAGGGAGTGGGCCCAAGGGAAATAGACCTTATCATGGCAAAAGTCCAAAAAGGGTCCTCACTCCTTTCAGAACTCTCGCTTTAAAGGTGGTTTTCTCAAGAATCATAAGGCTAAGGCACTAGAGCTAAAAATGTGATACGTGTAAAGTGCTATAACTGTGAAAAGAATTGGCATTTTACTCGAAATTGTCCTGAACCGGCCAAAGTACTCCTTTTCACTAAACCTGTGAATTATTGTTTGCTCTTATGTATTTGTTGCTAACTCTCTTCCTCAATGAATTGTAGACATGGCAGGCAACAAAACACATAATTTAGGATAAAGTTGGATTTGTGGAGTTCCATCGCTACTTGACGGGTTCACGGACTGTTGTACTGGGGAACAGCAACAAGGAATATGTCATTGGAGTGGGAACATACCAGCTTAAATTCTGTGGAGGAAACAAGCTGCTTCTTCACGACACTGTCTATGCACTTAGGGTGAGATGCTCTTTAGTTTCTTATGTTTCTTTAATAATATTATGTATTACTTTTGGATTTCATCCTAATGGTTTATATTTTTTCTATAATGGCAATTTGTTTGTCCAAACAACACTGAAATGAGATTTCATTGTTTTAGACTTGGATAATTCTTATAATAGTACATCTTCTGCTTTTATCTCATATTTTGACTCTAATTCTAAATCTGTTAAGTGGCACGCTAGGATTTGGTATGTGGACCAAGATAGAATGAATAAGCTAGTTAAAGGTCTTTTAAATCGGCTTACTAAGGTTAAATTTCCTGGGTGTGAGCCATGTCTAGTTGGCAAAGCAATCACAAAGCGTTTTGTAAGACTTCGAGAGCATTAAATCCCTTAGAATTAATTCACTTAGACATCTGTGAACCCATGAATGTGAAAGCATGTCATGGGGCTATCTATTTCATTACTGTTATAGATGATTATTCACAATATGGATATGTGTGCCTACTATCTCACCACTGTGAGGCACTGGATGTGGTCAAGTGCTTCGTAGCATAATTAGAGAGTCAATTGTAACGAAAGGTTAAAACTCTTCATACTAATCGAGGTCGTGAATATCTCTTCAATATGTTCAAAGGTTTTTGTAAAGAAAAAGGTATACGAAGATAACTAACGATTCGATGCACCCTGCAAGAGAATGGTGTTGCAGAGCGTAGGAATCATACATTAGTTGATATGGTCAGGTCACGATTCCACGCACCCCGCAACATAATGGTGTTGCAGAGCATAAGAATCGTACATTGTTTGACATGGTCAAGTTAGTGATGGTGCATGCCAACCTCCTAATTAGTTATAGGGGGATGGGTTGCTTACAACAACCCATACCCTCAACCAAAGTATATTAGCTACACTATATGAGTTATGGTTTGATAAAAATCCATACTTGGACCATTTACGCCCATGGGTTTGGCTGGATATATGCACAACCCAACCCACAAACATGGTAAACGTGGTCCAATAGCTACCAAATTGGTGTTCATTAGGATATCCCGCACATTGCAAAGGACATATGGTGTATAGGGAATATCATAATGGTGGAATGAGAGAAATAGATTCCCACAATGTTGACTTTTCGAAGGATGAGTTCCTAGCTATTCGCGAAATAAAGAAGTATATCAAATTGTATGAGTTGTAGCAAGACATTCAATGATCTTTCTGTGAGGGGGAAGATTTGAATTCTAATGAAGTCAACGAAGATGACACACCTTTCCTATCCAAAAGGAATGGGGGAGGCTTGTATGCTCAGGAGAATGAGGGTTGTTCTCAATCTTCGATTCTTAAGAAGAGTCAACCTGAGAATAAGGTTTATCCTCAATCTTCTGTTCCTGAACATGCAGTTAGTCCACATATTAAAGATCCCACACTTGAAAGTGATAATAGGAGTGATTCTCCACATGCTTAGGGTCCTACACCTCTTAGACAAAGGGAGAGGGATTCTTGACCTAGTCAAATAAATAATGAAGATTCTAAGATCCACAGGAGTGAGCGTTGATAAATTCCTCAATGATATTTTCCAATTAAAGAAGAAATACTCTTATGCACTCCATTGGAAGTTAAGGAGCCTACCTCTTATCAAGAGCCGATTGATTTACTAAATCACAAAGAGTGGATAGATGTCATGAGGGATAAGATGGACTCAATCGCAAGAAACAAGCTTTAGAAACTTGTTGATCTTCCACCTCGATGTAAGTATTGAAAACAAGTATATTTTTAACATAAAATATTGACAGATAGTTCGATTAACAAGTTCAAGGCTGGTCTAGTGACAAAAGGCTTTACTCAAATTGAGAGTATAGATTACGAAGAGACATTTTCTCCTATAGTGAGATTTTCCTCTATTCTCCTACTCCTCGCCCTAGTTGCCCATTTGGACCTAAAGTTGTTTCAAATGGACAACAAGATTGCTTTCCTTGATGGTAACCTTGAGAAAGATATCTATATGGACCAACCCATTCATCTTGCAGCAAAGGGACAAGGAAACAAGGTGTATTATCTTAAAAGGCCCATATATGGTCTTAAATAATCTTCCAGATCTTAGTACTTTAAATTCCATGAAGCCATAACTTCGTTCAGCTTATCTATGATCTCAAAAAACCACTATGTGTATATCAAAAGATCAATCAGGGGGATTATATTTCTTGCCCTATATTGCTGGTTGAGAAAACCATTTAATAAAGCTCTTATATATGTGCCAAGAAGCATTATATCAAAAAGGTCTTAGAATGATTGCAGATGCATTATTCCAAACTCATGGACACTCTAGTTAAGAAGGATTTGACTTTGAGTTTTGACCAATGCCCTAAAACAGATGATGAAAATGAGGCAATGAATAATGTCCCCTATACTAGTCCTGTAGGAAGCTTAATGTATGCTATGTTATCTATCCGGCCTGACATTTGCTTTACATTTGGTCTAGTAAGTCGTTACCAGAGCAACCCAAGACTTGTGCATTGGAAAGCTGTAATAGCCCAACCCTAAATCATATTTATTTATTTAATTAAGTTGTGTTATTAATTTTTCGCATTTATTTATCTCAGTTAATCACGGTTGGAAGAATTTATTTTGGGCTCCACTTTGCAATTTGAGTTCATTTACCGAAAAATTTTGGAAGAATCGATAGTAGGCCTCGATAATTATGATTTTAAAAAAAATGAAATTATTTTTCATAACATCACAAAATTTAATTTCGAGTTACAAAACAATTTCAATCGCATAAGGTATATTTTTCGGGCTCAAGCTTATTTAGGCCCAATTCCGACCCGACAAGTTATTACTCCATTTTACTTGACTAAGCACCATTGCATGTGTTTAGTTTCCATTGGCTTAGGTTATCTTTGCTAGGTATAAAATCAACCAAATAGATTAAGATACAATCAAAATCATTCTCAACCAAGTAAAGCAAAGCTAGTCTTCTCCTTCCTCTTTCCTCCACAGCCCCCACGGCCAGCCTAGTTTCAGCCACCTTTCTGCTGCCAGTCAGCCACCAACCCACCACCAGATCAGTCACCAGCCATCCCCCACACCCGCTCAAGCATCAAACATCATTCACACCTCCTTTTTCAAGCATTAAGTGAGTAAACTTCAATCCCTATCATGCTGATTTTTGATTCTTAATCTTGTTTTTGTTGGTTTTTATTGTTGATCATGACATTTTGATAAGAATAAGAGTTATCTTCGAAGTGGTTAAGTGTTGATTTAGCATAAAAGCATGTGAGAGTTGAGATTATTCATGATCATACTAGTTTAAGTTTGAAGTGGTGGATTTGGATTATTTTGTATTTGATTTTATAATCCTTATCATTAGAAATGATTATGGTAATATTGGTGTGGTTTTAGATGAATTAAAGAGTGATTTTAGTGAATGGTTGCGTGAAGAAAAGATGGAGCTAGGTGATTTAGGACTGGAAAACAGACCGAAAATAGGGGTCTGTTTATGAATAAACTGGTATTTCGTAGGACATGAAAAAATTATGATTTTTGGTGTGAAGATACCTCAATGAGTTACCTTTCAATGGGCTCTGGAATTACTTGATTTCTACATTCTACTCGTATATTCTTCTTTGTCAGATGGATCCATACAATGTGTATATAGTTTGATCTCAAGTATCAGATTCGAAGGTGATTTTGAACAACAAGTTAAAGGTGTTCTAATACATTTAGATATGTATGGTCATGTGAGCCACCCATATGAATGGCATGCCATTCTTTTAGCTCGAATTGTTTATTTTTGGGATGTAAACTCTTGTACTCCGGGAGTGTAGCCCGTAGAGTTGTAATCTCCGGTGTATAGCCGTTGAGCTTGATTTGATATCTTTTTATACTTCTATTCAATACAAGGGATGTGATGTAAGGCTTTAAGCCTAAAAAATGGCCAGTTTGCAAGAGAAACTCTATCCGTTTCACCCTAGAAATTTAACAATCACTAACACTCCTAGTCCTAGGGTTGGGGGTTGTTATAAATGTTTCCTATAAAGGGCCCTTGATTCATTTTGAGGTTAAATGCATAGGAAAAACTAAGTATAGGCAGAATACACAAGTTCAATCAACTTGGCAGTTTTGATCAGTGCACAAGGTCCGACTTTGAAGTAACTTTTGTTCATAATCAGCATGATTTATCTAGGGGTTTCCTATCCTGAATTTAAGGTTAGGGAGATATCTTTCATATGAAATAAGCTTCAGGTGGATTGGAGGTTACTTGGTTATTCAAAACTACTGGACAAGTCAAAGTCTGCAAATTAGGCTGAATCCTAATGCACAAGGTCTGCATTTGGTCCAGTTGCAGCCTATGCATTCCATCACATAGAGATGTTTTAGTTAGTCTATGTCAAAGTATAGAAAGTAAGCTTTCCAATGACCCATGTTGCAGCACATTTGGAGACCAGTGGTCAATGAAATTTAGCCTAGAAGTCTGATGGTACAGACTGCTCAAGTCAGTGGATATATATAACTTTGAGCTTATATTTCCTCATATTATGGGAGTCATTTTATGCATTTCTTGGATCCAAGTGGCAATTACTTCATATGCTTCATCGATTGTAGATATTTTATTCTGTAACTCAAGAATTTCATCTAAGTGAGCTATATGGGAGTTCAACTCGGTGGATACATACAACAGTTTTAGTGGACATTATGAGCATTTCATATTGGGGTTTTACATCTTATTTCAAGGTGAATGAAAGATATAGATTTTCTAATGCAGACCATCAAACAGTAACATGAATGAATGCAGAAATCGTGACATTTGGAAATATTTTCAGAAATTTCTATATAATTATGGGTATTGCAAGGAAATTACAAAGTGTAGTAAGTTCAACAAGTGTGATTATGTATAGAAGCTTACTTGGGTTTGAAAACCAAGTTAAGTGAGCATGAAAATGAAATTTGAGAAGTGGGCACAGTAATGACTCAAATTAGTGCCTATAGGATCAACTGAGGTTATTTGAGCTTTTTATGAGCCTCACAACACCCCTCATGGCATTGAACCTTCTATTATTCATTTCAGAGGCATTAACCATTCTATTATCTATTTCAGAAGCATCACACTTTCCATTATCCATTTCAGAAATATCAGAAATCCATATTTTCTTTATATCAACTAAAATCTTTTCATTATTACCTCAATCATTTCTATTTGGTCAATTTTGCTTCAATTTATTGTATTTCAAGTTCAATAACCCTAACTGATTTATTATTCAGATCTTTTGGTTTAACTTGTCTTATATTGAATTATTGGAACTGTAGAAGTCTTTTTAAATAAATCAATTTTCATTAAAGCTACAAATTATATCAGTGAATATGGTTTACTAACTACATTTACCTATAATTACATTTCTTTAGCAGAATTGAGGCCTAATCTATTGTTTCCATTGTGTATAAGTATTATCAAATGAAATATCATTTTAAAGACTTCAGATACGTCCATTGCCTGTATCTTTAGAAATTAGAGTATATTTATCAACGTTATCATGTTTTGGTGAGTACATCAATGAATCAGTTTACACAGTGATTTATCAGTTAATTAGTGACCCTGTCAGTTATCATCTATAGGGCATTCGCCCTTCAGTTACTTGCGCGGCTTCAGGCTAGGTCCCTCGATCGGCTTGGCAGGTGTACACCTATCCATAGATCGTAACAGTACCAAGGGGTTCACTATCAGATAATAACTAGCAATGCATTTTTACATTCATCCCATTCACTGTTTTAACTTAAATTGAATTGCAAAGCGGCCGCCCAAACAATTTATTCAGAGATCATTTACCAATTCAGGAATGCATGTACTGAGCTTCGGCTCACAGTTTGAAATATTTTTCATATTTTGTTTTAGGCAAATGCTCAAAGAATTGCCCTTATGCTAATAAATCAGCTGAAGAGAATAAGTGAAGCAAGAAAATCCGGATGGATCAGAAGTAATGTAGTATATATATACTTTAAAGCTGTATATTGAATTCTTCTGTAGATGAAGATGTGGACTATATGGTAATTTATTTTACTATGGTTTACAAACCTTTCATTGGTTAACACTTGATGTAGGTGTATATGTTTGAGGTTATGCTTAACTATGTTATTTATGTACTCATGTTTCAAGCCTTGTCCTTTTTGGACGGCGGTAATACCCCTATTATTGGATTTATCAGATTATAATTGGGGGATTATTAAGAAAAATACAAACAGTGAATCATGTTTAATTTAGAGGCGTTACAAAAGCCATCAAGAGAATTATATGCCACCTTTGTGGTGTAACCGACTTGATCCTTTAATATTAAGGTAGGGACCTGAGCTGAGAGGATACTCAAATGTCGATTGGGGTGGTGACCTGAATGAGTCCAAATCAACCTCAGGTTATGTCTTCACCCTGGTGGGGGAGTAATTTTATAGCGCAGTAAGAAACAGGATTGCATAGCTCTGTCAAATATGAAGGCAGATTATGTCACATGTAGCCTAGCAACGTAGGAGGTAATGTGGCTTAGGAGTTTCCTTCAGGATCTTAATCTCACTTATGGACTTGATGATTCTATTGAGATGTTATGCAACAACACAATTGTCATTCAGTTAGTTAAGGATCCGAAGTTTCATCAGAAGACCAAGCACATCGACAGGCGTTGTCACTTCATGCGAAATACCATAAAGACAGAGGAAGTTTTCATCAAGTCTACATCCACCAATAAGATGACTGTTGACCCGTTAACTAAGCCGATCCTACAGATGCTTTCAAAGC
>JAKOGI010001012.1:17500-310000 GCA_029747015.1 Carnegiea gigantea | reverse complement strand
CCATCAGGAGCTCAAGTAGCTTATTCCTTGAATTCGTTTGCTAAAGCTTCTTTCTATTGAGATATGATTGCATTTTTTGAAAAGATACTGCAACCATTAAGGGATATTATTAGCTTTCTTAATATGTGTACAAGTTATATTCTCTAGTTTATATCTGAGTAGGAAGCTTATCAAGCAAGTTAGGGTTATTAGTCTTGTATACATGCATGTCATTGCATTGGTCGAGCCAACGAGAAAGCGGGCACATTCAATCCATGTTTTCATCTGTTTTACTGTATGGTATCAAACCAAGTTAACATACCCATTCTTTCCTTTAAAAAATAAAAAAATTTGCCTTAATCATGAGACACCATGATAGGTGGTGGCTCGAAGTTCATCATTAAACCTACTTCACCTTACTTTTTACATCCACCAGAAGGACTGGGCATGTTAATTACAACTATACTTTTTTAAGGCAAAAACTACAATCTTTGGGAGAAACTTGTGACAACAACACTTATGGCGAAGAAC
Organism: Carnegiea gigantea; assembly: GCA_029747015.1. Taxonomy (NCBI): domain Eukaryota; kingdom Viridiplantae; phylum Streptophyta; class Magnoliopsida; order Caryophyllales; family Cactaceae; genus Carnegiea; species Carnegiea gigantea. The sequence goes on along the minus strand of JAKOGI010001012.1, from coordinate 309,490 downwards.
AAGTTGGGTTTTATTGATACAACCCTACAAAAGCTAACCTCAAAAGATGAAGACGGCGAAGATGAATTGCAAGCCTAGATGATAGTTAACTCTATGGTGTCATTGTGGTTAACCAATGTGATCGACCCAAAGTTGAGAACTAGTGCCGCATACGTAAAAACTATTGTAAGTATGTGGCCAAATTTGAAGAGGCGATATGTCGTGGCCAGTGCTCCAAGAATTCACCAACTAAAATCGGATGTTGCTAGTTGCAAGCAAGGAGGCCTCTTAGTCATGGCATTCTTTTCCAAACTAATGGGTTTATAGAGCGAGTTGGACAATTATGCCAAATTTCTACAATGTAATTGTGAAAAGTGTGAATGAAAAATTGATGAAAAATTGATCAAGATGTTAGAGGAAGAAAGGATACACTAATTCCTAATGGGATTAGACGATGAGTTGTATTCAAATATTAGGAGTCAAATCCTTGCCCTTGACCCCCGTCATTTCATTAACGAAGTCTTTAATCTAGTGCAACAGGAAGAGAACCACAAGCATGTTATGTGAGGAAGAGATGATGTACTAATTAAGAAATCTACATGTAAGCATTATGGGTGATATGGACATGACGAACCCAACTATTTTGAAGTGATCGGATAGCTGCTAGGATGGGGCTCTCGAGGAGGGGGCAGAGAGCGTGGGAGAGGAGCCATAGTGGACGCTCAATTGGTGGGTGTGGACGAGGGACAAACAACGAAACAACAAATGTTGTAGCCTTCGCAAAGATGTTTGACACAACAGTAGCAACCAGCAAGGGAAGCGCAGTGATAGCGGGGTTCTTATCCGAGCAAGTGCAATGCCTTGTCAGTCTAATTGAACTCCTAAGAGTGGATATGACAAGTGATCAGCCACAAGTGATCAGGTAATTGTAGATGGATATTTGACAAAGGAGCTTTTATACCACATGATTGGAAATTATAAGCACCTAAAGTCGTGAAATATGTTGATCCAATTCTGGTTGGGCTTATTGATGGGCGAACTACTGTAGCAAGTGAGTATGGGGCGGTTGAACTAAGTCCCAAGCCTATTTTGAAAAATGCTCTCTTCGTCCCAAATTTAATTGTCAACATAATCTCGGCGGCAGAGTTAAATAGAGAAAATAATTATATTGTGACATTTACTGATCATTTTTTGTAATCTAGAATCGTGCTTTGAGGAGGCCGATTGGAGTGGGTGAAGTTACAAGAGGGGTCTTTTGTTTTAAGAGGGCATTGGAGTTTGAAGTTGAAGCCAACGTAGTTGATACAAGGACCTTATGCAATAAGCGGCTCAAGCAACCATCTAGTCAAGTATTTAATGTTGCTTCTTCTATCTTAAGTATTGAGGCTAGTTTTGAGAATAAAAGTAAGAAACCATGTGACATATGTTTTTACACCAAACAGAGTCATTGTTAATTTTCTGATAGTGACAATAATGCTAATGAATTATTTGATCTCTTACATTGTGATATGTGGGGTGCTTATAGAGCTCCCTCTTTATGTGGTGCTTGTTACTTCCTAACTAGGGGTGCCTATTCGGGTTGAGGACAGCGATGTTAGGTTTTGTTTCATTAGTTAATTTTACAAAAATGCCCTTTTTTAATTTACCAAATTCCCCTTTTAATTTATTTTTTCTTATTTTTAATTTATATTCTCTTCTTCATCAGTGTAGTAGGTTATTTGAGATTCTTCTACATTTTTATTTAGTTGATACCATACAGTATATTTGAAGATTAATTCTAGTAAAGTAATATTATCTTTTATTAAATTTATAGTTATAGGATGAAGACTTTCAGGTAGAGTTGAAAGGTAATTTAATCTGGTCTTATAATAATTTAGCAAATTTTGTCTTATACTTCTAGGTGTTAGATCAAAAGATCTTAACAAATTCCATGTTTGATCTTTTGTATAATATTTTAAATTAGGCAGATTAAAACTTTGTCCGATTAAATAATCTCCTTCTTGATTTAATTTTGAATTTGATTGTAGTTTTTTTTTGGGATAACTCATGATTAAATAATGGATATGTCTAGAGTAATTGAGTTGGTAGAATCTTTGTAATTTAATTGGTAGGCTCAAAATAATATAGTTAGTAGGCTCTGATACCATTTAATTCAAGGGTCTGACAACTTTTTTATACAAAAAGGTTTAAAACTCTTTGATGAGAGATCATAATGAACGAAGAATAGATAACTATTTACAAATGGTATGAAAAAGGTGCTCCCAAAGTAATAAATCAACTTATCAACAAGGAAATTCAAGAATTTATACCTTCCTTTTCTCATAATCTCTCCTTGATATATGTCATGCTTCAATATGCTGCCACACCCTTCCTCTCAATGGGCCTTACTGGACTTATTTCGATTTACGAACTATTTTTCCTCTCTGAAGAACTTTGAAAAATAAAGATATAGGTTTAGAATTTTCTTGAAGATAATTCTTTTCATTACTTGGTTTCCCAAAAAAGGAAAATTAGAACATTGCTGGAAAAACATATTGCTCTTTGGGTGATCTATGCATTGCCTAAATGCCTCTGCCTTCTCCTTGATAAGAGTTACATATTTATAGTACTTCTAAAGGTAATCTAGCGTAATTGCTTACATCATCTTGTGCTAGTGGTATACAGACGTACAATAAAGATAAGATAATGCATAAAGACCATAAAGTTGCATTATTTCAATTTTAAGAGATAAGGATCATACAGTTGATAGCGACTTGTCGACAATATTATAGCCATTGATGGTGCTGATTTGAGCCTTACATCTGACCTTTTGGTGGTAAAATCTCGGCCATTTATAGCTATGCTTGTTTTTCTTCTTCTTTCCTAAATAGTTCAGCAAATTTATTTCTGACAGCTGTAAATCCTTGGAAGTTTCGTAGCTCAGGTGTGAGAAGAAAATTCAAGAGTTCATCACTGTAGATTCCTTCTTTAGTCAAGATGATATAGTTAGCTCGCCTGTGTAGACTTCTGAGTCTAGAAGAATATAGTCGATCACCTTTACATTTAACTACAAAAGCTCGACTAGTGCGTCTATAGTTAGCCCATTGATAGGGCCGCAAGTGTATTGTGGCATTGTAGCAAATCAAGGTCGATCTCACAGAGACTTGATCAAGCTATTGAGCTATATTCCGTCAAGAAAGACTAAGCAAATCAAAATTTGAGATTCAAATTAAATTAATCTATTATGTAGTCTAATGGATAAATATTCAAGGAATCAAGTCAACCAATGAATTACTTGGTTAAGAATTGATAAAGCACTCTCTCTTTAATTAGGAAAGTTCAAGACCGATAATGGAAATATTACAACCCTCTTTCAAGGTGGAGCGAAATACCCAAATCAAATCAATTATCAATTCTCATGGATTCTCGATCAGTGTAGGTTTATTAGACACACGATAATTATTTTAGGTCTCCTGATTGGTAATTCTTTCTCAAGAGATCACACAATCAAGTCGAATCTGGTGATTCTGATATCAGATTTCACCTTTTAATACCTCACCCAATATCTAATACGACCAAGAAGGTGATCAAACTTCTTACAAGCAATTCAAACTCCAGACTTGATGAAATAAACCCCAACAATTCAAAAGCACACCAATCAATCAATTCAAGGGCATAGGCAAACACAAGTTCAACATCAATCCCAATAATTAAAACTACAAATTAGTATGAATTACATAATCTAATCTATCAATCTAGAGAGTAATGAATCTAATGGAGGAAAGACAAAAGAAGGGAAAGAATTGCACAGCCCAAACGCGTGCTTGAATCCGTCGATTTGCAAACACTAAATCTCTCTCTTCTACTTGCTCTCCCTCATTCTAAAAATGGAGTCTGTTCCTAACTAGATGGTAGAATTAAATGGAATGGGATGATATGAGGCTGAAAACTACCCTTTTATAGCAAACATGCTGTAGCCAAAACATAAAAACTACCAGAAAGTCGAAAAGCCATGAGAAAACATAATGATCCGGGGGAAAGGGGGCCACCACGGACTGTGGGCACCACTGCCTCAGTGTTCTCTTATTCTTCTCTTTCTTCCATGGGATGGTGACTGGAGGCGTCTGTGGTAAGTCACAAGGATGACTTTTAAGCGTCAATTCTTGATCAAAAAGGTCTCAAAACCTACAAAAGTCATCAAAGCACTATACCCAAGCGTAAAATGAGATTTTTGGGGTAAAAACTAAGCATAGAACTTATGAATCCCCTCAAAATGCATCAAAATGACCCAAAAATGATAGCTCTATGGGTACTTATCAAACTCCTCCATGCTTGAATGGTTGCTTGTCCTCAAGTAAACACTAGAGAAAACCAACAAGGGAAGATGCAGCTAGGACTCAAAATATAGCAACCTCCTTAAAGTAGGCAAGTCATAGTATATCACAAGAAAGAATACCAATCAACAGCAACCCCAAATAGCACACAAAACATTTCAAAATTAGGAGAAAGAGAAGGTTTTCGAAAAAGTATAAGACCATAAGCCCGATATCAAACTTGATCACCCCCAAAGAACTACAAAGCATGTCATGCAAGTACATGGAATTGATTAGAGCTAAACAGACCGGTAGAACCTCACTTCAGAAAAATGTAAATCACTCCCTCTCATGTGTTTGAAATATAGTATAGGTTCACTCAAAACTCATTCCAAAGATACAATTTACTGTATGCTTGACAAGGCTCTGAAATTCTCTAACATTAAAAATACAATGTGCACACGATGATTAAGAAGACTTTATATGGGTTGTAATATGGGCTAGAATTGGTTAAGGAAAAAGAGTGAACAAATGAATTTGGGCAATGTGGAGCTATTTAGGCAAGTGACTAGGAAGCAACCAACAAGATATCCAAAAAAATCAATAAATTCACCAACCCTCCAAACTCCAACAATACAATGAACATACCCCATGAATGAAATAGGAAAGGAGTTGACCAAGAAATGAATCGACAAAGAAATGAATCCAAACTATTTATATGTCTAATGCCAATCACTTATTCATTTTTTTCTTCTTTTTTTTTTTCCTTTTTTTGGCCTTTTTTAACATGATTGTTCTCCTTTTTTTCTTTTTTTTCCTTGTTTTGAAAAATAAAATAAGAATTTCAATTATTAAAAAGCATAGGACCACTAACGATCAACTCACAACCGAATATATATACAAACACAACCCAAACAAGAGAGGACCAACACCAAATGCTCAATATCATCAATCCCTCAACAAACCAACATACCAAAGCCACCTTAAACTCAATTATCCCCAAAATCACCCAATAGATAGATAAAGTGATGCTCCTTAGATGAAGTGATGCTCCATAGACTTGGCTTAAAGGTATGAATATGTGTTTGCCCAAGGGCTAATATGAAGGGTTCACAACAAAGACGGATATAAGACAAAGGGGCTAGCAAAGGGGAAAAATATTTAATACAAGGATAGGCGATCTGGCTATGTGGCTAAAATGACCCAAGAAAGAAATTCCTCTATCATATCATTAAATATGCATATGCGAATGTGGTTTTGAACAAGAGTCAAGATAAGTTCTAGCGATGTAACATGGAAGAGTCACACACATGAAAGAACTTAAGACTAAATGTAATGAATTAGTCCAAATAAAGCTCAAAATCTCACGAGACATCTACCAAAGTCTCATGAACCTCGTAAAATGACTCCATGTACAAACATCAGTGCTAAGGACTCTAAGGGATAAAATAGTTCTCAAACAAGACAAAGGTCGAGACAAGAAATATTTACAAAACCTTCAAAAATTTCAGCCCCAAAAGGAATTGCACATCAAAAGTTACTCAAACTCATGAAAGCTATCATGCGTAAAGAATCACACTAGAGGTTGTCTCAAACCAATCCCCACCATCTCTACATGCAATCCTACATGAAAATCTAAAAATTAGCTAAATGCAACACTATAATGCAAACGAAAAGAAACCTAGAACTACATACTCTAACATGTATGCAAACTAATAAACAAAATGAAAACATGAAACTACCCTTTCTCGGCAACAATGTTAAAAATTTGATAGGGTCGTAAGCACACGGTGACGTTGTAGCAAATCAGGGTCGATCCCACAGGGACTTGGTCAAGCTATTGGGTAATATTCCATCAAGATAGGCTAAGCAAATCCAAAATTTGTGAAAGAAATTGATCTATGCTATCTAATAGATAACAAATCAAGGAATTTAATCAAACCAAGCAATTTTCCAACTCAAGAATTAATCAAGCGCCATTTCTTTAGATGGATAATTCCAAAACCGATAATCGATTTGTCAAACCCCTACTTCAAGGTGGAGTGAAATTCTTAAATCTAATCAACTTACCATTTCTCAAGGGTTTTTGATTAATCTAAGATTATTAAGAATGTGATTGTCAAATTTAAGAGTTTCTTAAACAGTGAGTCTTTCTCAAGATCCCACACACTTAAGTCGATCTTACTTTTCCAACATCTAGTTTCACCTTTCAGTTCTTCATCAAATGTTTAAAACAAGCAAGAAATTGGTCAAGTTTCCTGTAAGCAATTCAACGTCTAAGATTCAATAGGATAAACCCAACGAATCTAAATCACTTTAAGATTAAAACAAGAATTGATTCAATCACAACAATTCAATTTAATTCCAAGATTAACAATCCAAAACTTAACATAAAAATCAACAATAATCTGAAAGCATAAAAATCTAAAGAGAAAAGAGAAGAGAAGGGAGATGAATCACTCAGCTGATACACGTTTGATCTGCTATTGCAAACCTGATCCAAAATCCTTGCAATCTTCACCTTCAACTTGCTTTCCTCTAATCTGATCTACAATCCTAATCTAGATAGTGGATTATGGAGAGTGGAATGGGATAATATAAGGATGAAAATAGCCTTTTTATAGTGAATATGCTATAGCCAAAACATAAAACTATCAGGAAGTCGAGCATCTATGAGAAAACATAAAGATCTGGGGGAAAGGGGGGCCACCAGGGACCATGTGCACCACCACGGTTTGACCGTGGTGGCCACTGCCTCGTGTTCTCTTATTCTTCTCTTTCTTGCATGGGCATAGTGACTGGGAGCGTCTGTGGTGTCATAAGGATGACTTTTAGGGGTCAATTCTTGTTCAAAAAGGTCTTAAAATCTGCAAAAGTCATCGAAGCGCTATACCCAAGTGTAAAGCAGGATTTTTGGGGTAAAAACTAGGCATAAAACTTATGAATCCCCTAAAAACATATCAAAATGACCCTAAAATGATATGCTCTATGGGTACTTACCAAACTTCCTCATGTTTGAACTGTTGCTTCTTCTCAAGCAAACACTAAAGAAAACCAACAAGGGAAGATGCATTTAGGACTCAAAACATAACAACCTCCTTAAAGTAGGCAAGTTATAATATATCACAAGCAAGAATGCAACCAATGGCAACCCCAAATAGCGCGCAAAATATTTCAAAATTAGGAAGAGAAGGTTCTCGAAAAAGTACGAGACCACAAGCTCAATATCAAATTTGATCACCTCCAAAAAACCACAAAGCATGTCATGCAAGCACATGGAATTGATTAGAGCTAAACAGGCTGGTAGAACCTCACTTTGGGAAAATGTGAATCACTTCCACTCATGTGTTTGAAACATAACATAGGTTCACTCAAGACTCATTTCTACCATAGGCTTGACAAGGCTCTCAAATTCTCCACCATGAAAATGCAATGCTTGCTAGACAATCATGAGGACTTTGATAGGGTTGTAATGGGGCTATGGGTAAGGTAAGAAGGGAACAAATTTATTAGGATTTGTGGAGCTTAAAGCCAAAGACTATGAGTATAAATCATCTTCAGCCAACTTTTCACAAAAAATGCTTCTCACACCAAACACAAATATGTCTCAAATACACAAAATAACCCCGAGTTGTTCGAGTATGCAAAAAAGTGTTGAAATATAAAATTTATACCAAATCCTTGCATTATTTTTGCTTCTCTTTTTTTTTTCCTCTTTCAACAATTTTCTTCTTCTTGATTTTTTTTCCTTCTTTTTTTTTCCCCCTCTTTTTCATTTTTTAGGTTAGGGAAGGATTATGGCAAGAGAAATTGTGCACTTTTTAACACTGTTTCTAGCAACTCATAAAATTCAACCCAAATAACACTAAGAAAAATATCGTATAAATCCCTCATTGCATATAAATAAACCACACCCAACAACAACATCACTAGTATCCACCAACTACTCCCAATCACTAATAAAACTCTATAGTCTTGGCTAAAAAGGGTAGAACATGCAATTGGCCAAGGTTCAATATTATAGGTTTGCATCAAGTAAAAGAAAGGTGAAGGCTCAATAGGGGTAGCAAGGTATAAATCATAAAAAGGGTAGCTATTTGGTCAATATAACTTATAAATTTAAAGAATGACTCAATTGTATCACCTAAACATGCATTCTAAATGTGATCTTGAACAAGAGCCAAAGCAAGTTCTAGTGATGCAACATGGAAGAGTCACATACATGAAAGAAACATGAGATTAAGTATAATGAATTAGTCCAAATAAGGCTCAAAATCTCACGAGACATCTACCAAAGTCTCATTAAGCTCATAAAATAACTATCATGTATAAACATTAGTGCTAAAGACTCCAAGGGATAAAATAGTTTTCAATCAAGACAAGGGTCAAAATAAGAAATATTTACAAAACCTTCAAAAATTTTAGCACCAAAAGGAATTACACATCAAAAATACTTAAGCTTATGATAGCTATTGTGCCTAAAGAATCATCATTGGAGGTTATCTCAAACCAATCCATACCATCACTACATGCGATCTTATATGCAAACCTAAAAATCAACTAAATGTAACGCTATAGTGCAAACAAAAAGGAGCATAGGATGCATAATAAGGACATAAATTTATATTATGGCCAGAAGAATTATACAAATCATACCAAAAAGGAGCATAATAAGATTTAGAATAGAACGTACAAGGATCAAAACATGAATATCTAGAAACATGACTGGCCTTCTCAAACTCAAATGAATCCTAAGCAATCCACTTAAGCAAATACCATGCTTCATCAACATTTTTATCATGAAAATCCTAATACTCTAAAAGAGCTCAGATTTCACTATTTACCCTCTCATTAATAGTGTCTAAAATTTTTCATTTACCTATACAATAACCAAATTAAGTAAGAAAAGCATGGAAAAGCTTAAAATACCTCCAAAACAATTCATGCTCGAATTGGGGAAAATGGAAAAATTCCCATCGTTTCTTTTTCCAAATTTTTTTTAAAATTTTCAAAATTTTTTTAGTTTTTTGGGGTTTTTTAAAGAAAAACAAAATGCTTAGTCAAACGTATCGAGAAAAATCCAATATCAAACAGTGGTCCCTAGCAACAGTGCCAAAAACTTGATAGGATTGTAAGCGCACGGTGGCACTGTAGCAAATCAAGGTCGATTCCACAGAGACTTGGTCAAGCTATTAGGTTATATTCCGTCAAGATAGGCCAAGTGAATCAAAATTTGAGATTCAAATTAAATGAATCTATTATCTAGTCTATTGGATAAATATTCAAGGAATTAAGTCAACCAATGAATTATTGGGTTCAAGAATTAATAAAACACTTTCTCTTTAACTAGAAAATTTAAGACCAATAATCGAAATATCACAACCCTCCTTCACGGTGGAGCGAAATACCCAAATCAAATTAATCATCAATTTTCATGGATTCTCGATTAATCTAGATTCATTAGGCACACGATAATCATTTCATGTCTCTTGATTGGTAATTCTTTCTCAAGAGATCACACCATCAAGTCGAATCTGGTCATTCTGACATCAGATTTCACCTTTTGGTACTTTACCCAATATTTAATATAAGCAAGAAGGCGATCAAACTTCTTACAAGTAATTCAAACTCCAGACTTGATGAAATGAACCCCAACAATTCAAAATCGCACCAAACAATCAATTCAAGAACATAGGCAAACATAAGTTCAACATCAATCCCAAGAATTAAAATTACAAATTAACATGAATTACATAATCTAATCTGTCAATCTAGAAAGCAATAAATCTAATGGAGAAAAGAGAAGAGAAAGGAAAGAATTGCTCAGCCCGAATGTGTGCTTGAATCCGTCGATTTACAAACACAATCCCACTTCCTTACAATTCTACCTCTTCTATTTGCTCTCCCTTGCTCTAAAAATAGAGTTTATTCCTAACTAGATGGTAGAATTGAATAGAATGGGATGATAGGAGGCTGAAAACAGCCCTTTTACAGCGAATATGCTGTAGCCAGAACATAAATACTTCCAGGAAGTTGAAAAGTCGTGAGAAAACATAACGATTCGGGGAAAAGGGGGCCACCATGGACCGTGGGCACCACCATGGTCTTCCCATGGTGGCCACTACCTCTGTGTTCTCTTATTCTTCTCTTTCTTCCACGGGCATGGTGACTGGGGGTGTTCGTGGTGGGTCATAAGGATGATTTTTAGGTGTCAATTCTTGATCAAAAAGGTTTCAAAACCTGCAAAAAGTCATCAAACCACTATACCCAAGCATAAAATGGAATTTTTAGGGTAAAAACTAAGCATAAAAATTATGAATCCTCTAAAAATGTATCCAAATGACTTTAAAATGATATGCTAAAGGGTTCAAATTTCTTGGTAGTTTCCATGTTAAGTTCAAATTGTTCATAAATGTAGCCAATTTGTATTAAGCAAATTTCAGAGTATATGATGTCAGTTTCTTCATCTCTTTCTAGCGAGATAGTCTGAAATTTTATAAACATGGGTCATTGATTGAGAGTTTTGAGAGTTTGAATTATTTCCAATGGGAATTTGGACTTTCAGTTAATTTGGGTCTGGGTAAAGCGAATCAAGATATCCAAACTGATAACGCTGATAGTTTATATCTGGATTTGATCTTGAGCAGGTAGTAAGCCTTGCAAACAAGTACTTTCCTCTGTTGTAGAAAGTTTATAGTAGTTCTTGTAGTTTCTAATAAGCTAATTCAGTTGTTCTTCGATATTATAAAATAAAGGGATCGCATATATCAAAAGAAACAAACTTTTTATCTTGGCTAGATTTAGTTATAGTTCAGTAGGTTGGCCTTTAGTTCTTACATCTCTTTCTCTTTCCTAAGAAATGGAGTGCTTGAACTTAACTCTTTAGATTTTGTAGTTTGCGAAGATTGTGGCTTCATTGAGCTAATAGTTGACGTAGTTGATACAGTTGAAGAAGGTGATTTTAGAGAGCTAATTGAGTTTAGCATCTCTGTTAACACTATTCTTCCTTGTTCTAAATCTTTCTTCATATTTTCGATAATGTTGTCTGTTCCTTTGGAGAGTTTGTCTATCTTGACTTTGAGATTGTCAACTATAGCTTTAACTCTTGTTTCAAGTCCTTCTAGTCCTATTGAGACATGCTCGAGATATTTGTTGAAGTCAATTACGATATCTTCAAATTCTTTGATCTTGTATGTAGTTGTCATTGTTAAGATAATCTACTTCTTGCGTCTGATAACCTCCTAGAAAATTGTTATTTCATGCAACATACTCATAAAACAACATTAAACTGAGATAAAAAGATTTGCCATCTATAGAGTTTACACATATGAGGGCCATTGTCTAAGATTTATTTAACAAATATAGTTACAACTTTGTTATCCGTTAGGACTTTGAAAGGTTTTGGTAGAAGAAATAATCTTCGTTTTTAATTCCCCTAATTATAGCTAAATTTTTTTTTTCTATAGTATTATAGTTTTCTTCTGTTTGAGAAAACATTCCACTGTAATATCCACATATTTCATTAAGATCGGCTCTAAATACAACTAACCAAACTTTGTCAAATACATCAATTTGTATTATTAGATTATCTTCTAGTTCTGGTAGTCTTAGATGAGGTAAATTTTTACATTTTTCTTTGAGGTTTTAAACAATTTGAGTATGATATTCACTCCATCCTTTGGTATTATTTTTTCTTAATAAACTTTGTAAGTCCTTTTTTTTTTTTTTGCTAGATTAGGAATACAAGAAGTATCATAATTTACTAATCCTAAAAATCACCATATTTGTTTCTTAGTTCTTAATTTATCAGGATATTCCGTTATTTTTCTTTAAATATGAGTTTGTAAAGATATACCATTTGATTCTAATTCAAATCCTAAGAATTCAATTTTTTCTTATTCAATTGTAGCTTTCTTTTCACTAAGACATATTCCTTCTTTTATAGCAGTTTTTGCAAATATTTGTAGGTGTTCTCTATGTTCTTCTAGAGTTTTTGAACTTATCAAAATATCTTCAATGTAAACAACTAAAAATGAGTTTATGTGCTTGAAGGCATTATCCATTGTTCTTTAAAATATTATAGGAGCGTTTTTTTTAGTCCAAGTGGCATTACAATCCATTCATAAAAACCTTGGATTGCACTAAATCTTATATATTTGATACTATATTCTTCCATTTTTATTTGCCAACATCCGAATTTAGAGTCAAATGTTGGGAAATATTTTTTATTTTTAATAAGATTAATTAAGACTTCCTCATTAGGTAAGAAGCAATTGCCAGTCTTTGTGAATTATTTGCTTTTTTTATAATTAATTACCACTCTTGCCTTGTTTCTTCATTTCTCTGTTTCATTCATTATCATAAAGGCCTCTGATGAATGACTACCTTTTGGGATTCGTATTGGTCCTTTTTTCTAGTAGTTTTTTTAATTTGTTCAGAAAATTCTTTTATATCTTTTGGTGTGTAAAGCATAGGTTTTTCTTTAATATAGACTTCTTGTGTTAATTCTATTTTTGCCCGAGGATGTTCAGGTTTCTAAGAACTGTAAAGGATTCTCACATTAAATTTGTTTTAATGTATTAATTAAATCTTCTTTCTTAATTATGTTTATTTTGAAGCTTGGTTTTTGTAATTGTGTTGAGAGTGCGATTTGTTCAAATCCTTGTCCATCACGCTTCGCGCGTACTCTATAAGGGTGTTTTAGTGTAGGTATTTTAAGTATATGACCATATTTTGTAGTAAAATGAACTGTATAGGGAGTTTGTGTAAATTTAGCAAATTGTTTAGGAAATCATTTCTTAATAGAATATTATATCCTTGGTTGTATTGTAAGACTAAAGGAATATTAAGAATTTTATTTCCTAATATAATGAGCACGTTAATTTGTACACATTCTAAATAAATAGTTGTATGGTGAACACCTTTAATTTTAATTACTTGATCAGATGGCAGTTTTTCTCATTTTGACAATAAAAAGTCCTAAAAAAGGTTACTTTTGATCCAATGTCTATTGAGACCTAGTTGTAATATCTAAATCTTTTACTGTTACATCAATATTAAGGATAGGAATTTGAAGTTCTTTCTTATTCCATCAAGGATGATTGTATTTTGCTTATTGATTAGGGTGATTTGAGTCGTTTTATTTCATAAGTTGTGAATTGGCCTAGGAAATTCATCCCTAATAATATGTAATAGAATTTATTATTAATAGAATTGCCAATATAACAATCACATTCTCATAGCATAGAGGTAGGAGTTTTCATCATAATTTTGGATTTTTCATTGAGAGTAGATCTTCTACCATCATATGTAACAAAATTGTATTCAATGGAAAAAATGACTGGATTAGATAAAGGTATACAATGACATTGGGATGCACCTGTATCGATTAAGATTTTGTTTTCTATCCATGTTTGTCCATTAAAATATTCTGACTTTACTTTGTAAGTTCTATTGTTAGTGTTTGCCATTGTTATGCTTTTAGGTTGAAATCTTCGTATTCTTGTCATGCTAAAGCTTCTTGGTAGGGTTGGTTGATTAGCAATTCTCATTCTTTTTTCTGTATAAGAAAGTCTAGGTGCTTCATAACTATTTGATACTTTATCTTCTTCTACTCATTGAAAATCTGTTAATGCAGGTAACCTTACTTCTTGCATTAGTGGTGATACAATGGTGCTTACTATTGAGAAGATCGAATCTACAATTATTTTTCCTATTTGTTGTCCTTCTTTTATAGGGAAATTAGTGCTAGAGAAAATGTATAATCCTCTATAGTCAAAGGATAATGCATCATTTCCTGGTTGTAATCCTATATCTATTAAAAGTTTAAATTGTAAATTGAGAGTATCTTCAATATTTTTACTTCACAAAGTAACTGAGTAATTTGAATAGCATTCAAAGATTAATTTTTTATAAACCACGTTTCCTTGTAAAGTTCTGAGATGACTATTTTGAACATTTTTAAATCTTTGATCATGTAGTGATAAAATGATGGGTGTATTAATTCCCTCTTTAAAACATGCTTTTAGAACGATTTGTATTCCTTATAGATGAACATATTTAATTAAATCTTGGTCTTTTGAGGTAATTTCTTCTAAAAAATTTTCAATTATGCCTTGCGTCATTAGTCTTAATATAATATTTCCTTGTAGATGTTGAACCTTAACTAGTTGTTCTGTAGTATACATTTGAAATATCGTATTAGTTTTCTTGTTATAAAATCATCTAATTTTCTCATAAAGTTTCTTGGATCCTTGAAAGATAGATTTGTCGCTACTATTTTTGCATATATTTTCTGATTAAAAGTAATTACTCCTGTATAGTTTTTGTTATTTTCTTATTCTTGTTATTGTACTATATATGTTTCTTCAGTACGCTTCTTTAGTATCTAATAGCATTATGTTTTAGAAGTATCTGTACCCTCTTCTGAACTAACAGATTCATAATAACTAGAGATAACGTCATATGTATTTGAGTTTATCGGGTAGAGCTCATCTTGTAATTCATCAAATTCTTCCGAGAAGAGTTTTACTATATTAGCTTTACTTTTATTACAATCGATAGATTTATGTTCTATTTCTCCAAAATTCAAGCACTGACAAGGAGTTGGTTTTTTGTTTCTTTTATAATATCTATTTTTCGGATTAAAATTTTCTTGAGTTAGGTAATCGTGTCTAAAATGTTTACTGCTCTTTTGTGGTTTCTTAACAGATTTCTCAATTTTTGCCTTCTCAATCTTTGTTCTTTTTGGTTTTGAACTTTTCGTTTTAAAAAATTTTCTTTTCGGTATTTTCTTCTCTGAAGTTTTCTTTATATTTTCCTTTGGAGTTCTTTTTCTTTTTGGTCTGTAGTTAGGATAGTTTTCACATCCGTATTGTCTTGATTCTTTAATATCATCAAAACGTAGGGTTACTTCTTTGATATGTCTTATTATACTTTCTTATAGACAGAGTTGTATTATTTTTCTATTTGTTATGGTTTGTACTCCCGCTACTGATCTAAAGATGGTGGATTGATTGGCAAAACCCTTGAATTTTTCAGAGAAATATTTGCTCCATGGGTAAGGGAATTTATTTAGCAAGAGTTGGATATAGGTTTCTTGATTTCTATAGAATCATAAAGCTCATAATAATACTTGTCAAATTCGGAAAAGAAACTTTTATACATAAATTACAAATTCTTAAATTGATTAATTTATATAGGGCTTCTTTTTTCCTTTCTAGGGATGCTTGTTCAATATTTTTTACGTATTCATAGCTGTCAAATTGTCCAATTAAGTATTTTTCAAGAGTCCATACTCTTTCTACACTAATTCTTAATCTTCTTTTTACGTCAACTTCTATTAAGTTTTGTATGTTTACAGATATTCTCGCATACCAATTATGCACTATTCCTTGAAATGAATTAATTATTAAATTGTATACTGTATTTACATCTCTATCTTCAGCATTATAAACTGGTTCACTTACCAGTGATGGTACTACTAATGCTTTCGATACATCTAGGGCTTTTCTTTTATCAGGTATACAATCTATGTTTCGGAAATATCTCGATGTTGGCACTGATTCTTGTAATAAAGGATTCTTTGGTTTAAATTCTTCATTAATAGTTTGTTCATAGCTTTTCTAATTGCAAAACGACATTGCATGCTATAAAATAGTATTATAGTTCACTTAAATAAAAAATCAAAATGTTGAAAAATAGAAAAGTTTGAAAATTTATCAAAATTGGCTAGTATGCACATAATACACCCAAACAGTAAAAATAATCACGATACTAGTTTTCAGAGGCGGAGAAAAAAAGGTACTACCCCACTACTTTACCAACCTAGTAATAAAAACCGCCCCAAAAAAGGAAAAACAGGCAGATACTAAAACACCCCAAAGAGAGAACAAGTAATTAGCAGCCCACCCACCCCACTATTTTGAAGCCCTAAACTTGCAAAAGCAAGTCAACGGCTCCAGCAATACTCGCCGAAGCACATCACCGGTCGATGGCGAGGTTCAAGTGCCAGAAAAGCTTGAGAAAGAAGGGTCGATCTGCTTTGTCCCATTAAGCGACGATACAGGCCTACAATCAGATAGAATTAGGGTATCAAAAAATTAGGGTTTCTGAAAATTAGAGTTAAATTCGCAGCAATTAGATGCAATTGCATTGAGGTTCCTACTTGATATTCGTCAATCATCATTGGGTAATGAGAAAATTTGGCACTTGATTACTAATTCTCAAAAATCTCTCTCTACCACGGCAAACTGATGTAAGCCGACAAAAGCACTGAGCTTTCGCCTGGGTTGAGGCATGTGAGGCGCACACCTCCCTGCACCTTTGGATTTCGTGTGCTTGGGGTCAACTGAGGCGTTGGTCCAATCGCCTCTCACCTAGACATGCCTCAGGTACACTATTTTTAAATTAAATACTCAGTATATGAATTACTTTCAGAATTCTGCATATTTCTAGAATTTTCAAGAATCAACATGAAATGGATCAAGCAATTGATTCAAGAGAATCAAACAATCAATCTAAGAGAAATAAGATCAAAACACAAGCAACAACAAATCAAATTGTGATCAAACTGCTTGAATCAAGGAAGGAAGCTCTAGGAATTAGCCGAAGAGCTCTTTGCAAAATTTGAACTGATGAACAGTAAAGAAAATGTAGGGAGAAGAAAGAAAATGAGGCAGGGTTTCTGCTCTGTCGGTCCTATAATTAGCAAAGTTATTTTGAAATATATACTAATGAGAGTTAGAACCTGCCTCTAACCACAGTAACAGAATTTCTAACTAATTGATGAGCTGTGCAAAATAAATATCTGAGCTAGAATATCTGCATCCATACATTCGACATGGCAGCATTAGCACCCCGCCATGGAGAACCTTTCATGTCTTTGTTTGCTTAATTTTATTTGAAAAGTCAAAATCCTACTTCGTATACTTTGGCTAATACGCCATGTGCCTCTATATCTGACAAGGAGCAATGCAATGAAATGCGATACAACACACATATAAATTGACCACATTATCCTATTAATTACATTGCATGCCACCCCATATAACATTAGAATTGGTCTTGATCAAGAGAAAAGAAGGGGGGAAAAAACATTGGTACCCATTATTCCCTAAAAACACAAATACGCAATACATGTATACTCAAAACATTTGCATAGATCTTTATATTTGCAAGTGTTTGGGTTTATTTTTGAACTTCAGCTCAATTTTGCTTTTTTTTTGGGGGGGGGGGGGGGGAGGGAGGCGCATGAAGCAAGCAGTGTGTTGATCATTTATTCATTTAGTACTCTGAGTATGAAGCACGGCTTTTGACATTTTGGAGAGATATTTTCTTTTGAGCAATGGGTTCCAACAGGAATTTACTTTTGATATTACACTGAAAATCATACTAGAGTATAATACAAAGTAATTCAAGTAAACCAAAATAATTACAAATTAACAGCTATACATGGTTAACTCACTGCATTGAAGAATAGAGACATGGACTTTGACGTAAGCTGCCCAATGCACTTGCAGACTTGCAGTGTTGTTCATGCCTTAACCTCAAGACTGCCACTCTCTCTTCCCCCCTCACGACAGCCAACTCCAGAATACACAAGAAATCATCAGAGAGGATAAAGATGGGGACAATAGCCCACAAACGCAATGGATTGCAGAGTCGAGAAGTAGACAAGCACTAGCAAGAGAGAACGTGACATGCACCCAGTGAGAATCAAATTCAACAGGCAGACATTAATATAATTTCGGAAGAGTGAAAAAGATTAGAACGAAAGGGACAGAATTTCAAAGCAGCAAATGTCACCAAAAACATTCAGCTGCTTCAGCATCATCAAGAAAGAGCTGCAACATAATCTGTATGGTCTAAAGATAGACCAGTTGGTCTAGCAAACCAACCAATGTTCAGGGAGAAGCATCAAATGTATGCCAGTCATAGCTCCCTAGGGTTACCCCCGACCTTCCTCCCCATGAGACTCCAGAGGGAGGCTGTTGGTTTAGGCACAACCCACATCTTACCGCTTGTCTTACCCCTACCTCAATCATAGAATCCACTTCTTACTCACCTGGACTAAAATCATCCCATTTTCACATATTAAAAACAACAATCCATTCAACTTTAGTTGCGAAGTTCCAAAAAGCAATTGTATCACTTAGTCATTACGCAACTAGTGGAGCCTAAACTTTTGACATTATATTAAGAAATGTTTGTTGTAATACAAATCCATTTAATGCAATTTGACTATACAATTGGAATTTAAAACATGTAGGCAGATAATTCCCACCATTAGCCACGCTCTGACTCCAAGGCCATAAAATGTTAATCTTCAGAGATATGCTCCTCTGCATAGATTCATCCTCGGCCAAGAACAGACGGCCGTGCCATCCCATAAATGTGGGCAATTGTACAAGAGGAAAGATTATCCTGTGAAGGAAGGGCACCCCTGGTGATGTTTAATCCAAGGAACGTTGCTCATATCTCTTTCACCTCTCATATTGGGGAGATACATAGAGAACTGCCCCAAAATGCCATTAAAAACCTGCTTTCAAGCACTTGAAATGGCAAAGTCGCATGCCAAGAATTGCCACACAATCCACATGTTCATACACCTTTTCACAATTCTCCCTCAAAGTCAAATGAATCGTCGTCGTCGTCATCATCATCATAATCAAAAGATAAACCAAGCTCATCATCATCATCATCATCAGACCAGGCCCCCTCTTCCATATCAGAGAAAACTGAGCTCCTTCTAGAACTAGAACGTCCGTTCGGAAGAACAAGTTTATCAATGACTCTATTCAGATCAGTCCCACCCTTCCACACTCCCATCAAAACCTGAAACCGAAAACACCCCATCATCCTCATCTTTCCAACCAGCTTCCCTCCTCTTGGGCAGCAAATCCTTATCAGTCACAACCCCATTCTCCACACTAATCCAAGGCACCCACAAATCAGCATGCCGCCCCAATGCGCGATCCCTATCCCCAATCACAACCGTCCCCAAATTACCTTTCCTGGCCTTCCTCAACATCTCCCTAAAATCTGAATCATCTGAAACCAAAAACAACCAATCAACCCCGCTACTCATAGAATGCAACATTCGCTTCTTCAAAGCCCAATCTGCGGCTTGAGGTTTATCCTCCACAGTCTTAACAAAAATCCCAGCTCGCCGCAACTCCTTAGCCAATCCATACCCAACCTTAGGAGTAATCAAATTCCTGGCAGCTTCTTCATACTTATAATTCTTATCCAAATACCTCTCCTTAAATCTCTGCCTCTTCTTACCCTTCAACTGTTTCATCCTACTAAGCTTCTTCTGCCTTTCCCTTTCATGTAACTGCCTAAAATGCTTCTTCAAATCCAAATTGGTCTTACATTTCCTACCACAAACACTACAAACATAAGGTTCAGATGGGATTACCACACCTTTGCGTTCAAGCACGTCCGAACGGCGTCGTTCCCGGCGCTCCTCGGCGACCCAGCTGGGTAGGTGTGAGAAAGCGTGGCGATTAGCGTAAGCGGAGATATCAACCACCTCACCGAACCTCTCCGCCACTCGTTTGAGGGAAAGCGCCGCCTCGTACGGCGGACCTCGCGGCGGCTTGTTGTCGAGGTCCCAAAGGACCACCACCTTGCTCTGCTTGGGTGCATAGAAGCCTTCCCTGGTCTTGACCATGTCGATATCGATGTTTTCGGAGGGGCATTGAGGATTGCGGAGTGGGTTTCTTGAGGGTTTTAGGGAGATGAGGATGGAGATTGAGGGTTTGGTGTGGTGGGGTTGTGGTCGTGGTAAGCGGAGAGGAAACAGGGAGGTGGAGTTGCCGAAGGAGAGAGAAGGAAGGGGGGATGGCGCTCGTAGTGGAAGGTTCATTTTGGTTTCATCGGACTGGGCGGACGATGACTTGAAATTGCGAAGTTGTTGGCGAAACTCGAAGGATAAGAGTCATAAGACTATGAACTAGGAAGGGACGATGCGCTTCTTCTACCAGCATCCTTTTCGGCTGCCGCTTTTCTTTTTGTTCGCAAATCGTAATCCTTGTTTTTTTCTTTTGGAGGTTTTTTTATTTGTTTCTAATGGATGCTTTTAGACCTGTCAATTTGAATAAGCAGATTAAATATAAATTGAGTGTATTTGATTTTGAGTAAAATACAGATCGAATGTATTTTAAATTCGGGTAAAATACGAACATGTGTATTTCGATTTTACAGGTTTCAGATCAACCCAACCGGTTTAAAACACCTTTTTAATAAATTATTTCTTTTTTTTGTTAAAATCAAAAATTCAGCATATTTATTACTTAAAATTGTCTGTATTTAATGAACAAGCATTGTAATTGTAATTTTTTCAAAGAATATCAAAAATATTTAAACTTTTCAACATGATATATGAAATTTACGTGCGAGTGGACAATGAGTCACGTTTGGATGGATTAACCCGTATATTAAAATATTAATAATTGGTCGGGTCATTCATGGGTCAGCCCATTTAAAGCATGTTAACGAGTTAGAGCGGTTCAACCCGATAATAACTCGTTCAATAATTTGATGTTTCGTTAATTAACCTAGCATTACCTAATCAGGCATGCTTTATTAGTACGTCGATCCTAACATGAACATAAGTTGGTCCATTGTCCAACATTACATCAGATTCGAGACCAATTAGAAGGAATCCAAACGAAAGAATATTATATACGCACAAAATATTATAATTATCTATTAATTACAAAATCAAAATATTTGATTATTATAGAATAATCTTATTTAAAATGCGACGAGTCATATTTATTTTGTTAAGAATATAATGGTGTGACTCGCACATTTTTAATACTTATCTAATTCTAAATTGTTTTTCTTAATATCGGAGTTATTTCATTGCCATTTTCTAAAATTGTACCATTTATAAGTTGTACATGACATTGTTTTATGGGCAAAAACAGGAACCATTGCCTAATTTGTGAAGGAATGTTATAATTGTATAACGTCTCTCTAAACAATTCGTTATAATGAAAAACTATTATTGTTAAGAGGAAGAAATAAAAAAAATAAAAAGTAAGTATATAATATTCGGATCGAGCGGGCGAGTTCGGGTTTGGGTCGGGTTTGACCCAAAAATTTACGGGTTTTCGGGTTCGGTTTATTCCGGATTCGGGTCGAGAAAATCATGTTCAAAATCCAAAACTTTCGGCGCGAGTTCAGGTCGGGTCAATTTTTGTCAAGTTTAGGTGCTTTCCCTCTCAAATCTCAAACAAAACTGGTGAAATCAACTAGAAATTCAAATGGAATGGTTCTAACTTAGATTCAAATTAACAATTAAAACAGTCAAATCAATAACAATGTGAAATTCAAAAATGAGTCGTCTCAAAACTAAATCTAACATATGACTCCACTCAGGCTTGAACGAATTCAAACTTGTACCAACTCAAACCTGAATCACCTTAGATCCAAATGGATTTAGACCTGATGCATAAATGACATGAATTCAAACCAATCTTATTCGGTTCAATCTTGAACCACTTCAAAGCGAACATTAATAATTTGAACAACCAACTCGAACTAATTTAAACCCACATATGTAAAAAAGGAGACAGCAACGGAAAATCCAATAATACATTAAGACTAAAAAAAGAAAGATGAGCAAATTTATTTAAAGAATCAGAACTAAAACCGACAAACCAGTTTTAACCTAATGTAACTTAAACATCATAGAAGCATCCTAATGTTATAATTTTTATTATTTAATCATACGTTTTTTCAAACTTTTTAAGATAAAAAAAGAAGTCGACAACCAAGACTCACTATAATCATGTATTATTGAATCATTTTTCTTTCAGAAAAACTTCAATATCTTGCTCCTAGTACAGCTTCGCAGCTTGTAATTAAAAATGTTCTTAAAATTTTTATTTTTGCAATCTGGTTAATGGAATTGGAAAAAACCTATTATCCAAACTGAAATTCAACACATGAAACAATAATACCCATGACTCTTAAGCTAAATGAGTGAATGTATAATAGTTTATTTTATACTTCAAAAATAGTGCAATACTAGTCTTAGGCCTCTACGATAAAGGTTGTTGATATGCTTGTTTAGTATTTGCATTTGTGTCAGATTATTAATTCATCGTTCATCTATTTAAACCTATCATTAGAACAACAAATAGGCTTTATTGATAATTGATTTTTTTAAAAAAATTAAAAACCCTTCGCATTGAAATCCAAATCTAATACAATCCAATACCCAAAAAATCTCGCCACCCACTACTAAAAAAAAGCACGAAATGGCTACGGAATTCAGTGATGAAATAATATAACGACGCACCTAGCGACGGAAATGACGACGGAAAATTTGTATTGGGAAAATGTCAAATTCAACAACGGAACTAGCAATGGAAATATGCATCCATCGCCAGTCTTCAATTTTGGTGATGGAATATCCGTCGCCACATTGAAAGTAAATTAATTGAAATATTCCATCGCCACATTCAAATTAAATTAATTTAATTTCAATTTGGCGACGGATATTTCATCGTCAACAAAAACGTCGCTGAATTTTAAAAAAATAGGTGGAGCCAATGGAATCAATGACGGAAATTCCACCGTCCCCCGGCTTAAATGGATCAAGATCTGTTCTGGATTCATTTGAGCATCGCGACAAGAGAGAGAGAGAGAGAGCCGAGCAAATCGCAAACCCCCTCCCACCAACCACCTACGTCGCCGACCGGTCACCGGCGACCATGCCCAATCGCCGCTGCCGTCCGCCGCCTCTCCCCCGGCGCCAACCGCCGCTACCGCCCCCTTACTGCCGGTTTTTTGAAGTAATTTGAGGTATTTTTCTCAACTAAACTACTTGTAATTTTTACAAATTTTTGTATTACATTATTAGAATTTCATAGTTAGTTCATATTTATATTGAAATCTGGTATTTATATGAGGTTATTGCTTGAATTTGTGGTAAGATTTTGCTAAATACGATTTAGGGTTTAGGTTTGGTAATTTGAAGGTAAAATTTGATATGTTGGTAGAATGAAACGGTTTAGTTGATAATGTTGTTGAAATGTGGTATTTGTTGTAAGGTTATTTCTCTAATTTGTTTGAAGATTCTGCTCAATGCAATTTAAGGTTTAGGTTTGATAATATGAAGTTGAAATTTGATATGTTGGTAGAATGACATGCTTTAATTGATAATGTTGTTGAAATGAGGTATTTGTTTGAGATTATTACTCTAATTTGTTTGAAAATTTTGCTTAATGCAATTTAGGGTTTAAGTTTGGTACTGTGAAGTTGAAATTTGATATGTTGGTGGAATGAAATATTTTAGTTTATGGTTTTATTGAAACATGATGTTTCCATGAAGTTGTAGCTCTAATTTGCTTGAAGATGTTATCGAGTATAATCTAGGCTTATGTTTGGTAATTCTAAGTTAAAATTTCATACGTTGGTGGTCATTTATGCTCAAGTTTGAACGAATTATTAATTTTTTAAAATTTATAAGTAAACATATGAAATATATGATTGAGTAATTTATGTAATTCTCATTATTTAAATTGAAATTAATGCTTATCCAATAACTTATATGGTTATTGTTGTTTGAGCAAAATATGAATGGTCCTCCACATCGTAGATGCATGTATAATATATTATTGCCTGATCGTAATGGTTATACGCAAGAATTTTTAAATGGAGTTAATGAATTCGATGAATTTGCACGTAAGCAGACATAGTTTCTGAATGGGGAAAGTATGTACTAAATGCAGAAATAGGGTATAGTTAACACCTGATAAAGTCAAGATACACCTTATGTATAAGGGTTTTATAGAAGGATATTGGTTTTGGATAAGTCATGGGGAAATGGAGCCTGAGCAATATGATTTTGGGTATTCAAATAGTAAAATTCCTGAAGTTGGAGGTTCAAGTCATATTAATAATGAATACAATGAATCCTTCGTAGATCAGATGGATGACATGGTTGGTGATGCTATAATGGCAAACCAAAATATAAGGGAGGAGGAGTCAAGCACTTGCCGAGAACATTTTATAATATAGTTCAAGCTACTCAACAACCCTTATACGATGGTTGTTCCACCCACAGTGAACTCTCTGATGCTGTGAGACTATTGAATATCAAATCTGATTATAACATGCCACAGAGCTGTTTCAATGAAGTTGTTCAACTAATGAAAGAGATGTGTCCACCTAACAACCGCGTGCCAAACAACTATGGGCAAATGAAGAAGGGTGTTAAAGATCTCAGCAACGATGTGGTTCACATTGATTGTTGTCGGAAAGGTTGCATGTTATTTTATAAGGAGGACACAAACGTAAATGCATATAAGTTTTGTGGCCATTCAAGATGGAAGAGGCAAAGGTCTCAACAAAGGAATCAAAATCTATTGCCATACTCAAGGATGCATTACTTGCCGTTAAAATTTCGACATCAGAGGTTGTATACATCAAGAAGTACTGCAGAGCACATGAGATGGCATTATGAACATCGGCGTGAGGACGGTGTTTTATGTCATCCATCAGATGGGGCAGCATGAAAATATTTCGATAACAAGTACCCTGATTTTGCTGCGACGCCTTAGAATGTGAGGCTTGGCTTATGTGCTGATGGATTTAATCCTTACACTTTGTCTTCAAGATCTTACTCCATTTGGCTGGTGGTAGTTACACCTTATGATCTTCCCCCTGAAATGTGTATGACCACACCATTTATATTCATCACTTGTGTAATTCCCGGCCCTAAAAATCTCAAGAACAAAATAGATGTATATTTACAACCTTTTATTGATGAGTTGAAAGAGTTGTTGGATGTTAGGATTAAAACATATGACATTTCTACAGGGCAGACATTTCAGATGAAGGCTTCTCTTATGTGGACCATCAATTATTTCCCTGCATATGGAATGTTATCTGGGTGGAATACTAATAGAAAATTAGCATGTCTTATATGTATGAAACAACAGCAGGCTCTGGGATTGAAAAATAGACGTAAATTCTCATGGTTTGATTGTCATCGGTGTTTTCTGCCAACGAATCATGCATTTAGAAAAAATAGAACATCATTTTGAAAAGGCAGAATTATTACAGGGGGTCTTCCTCGCCGCATATTTATGGAAGAACTTTATACCGAGGTGGAAGATTACCTAATGGTAACCATAAATGGTGACTTTGTTATACCTGAATTTAAGAAAAATGAGCACAATTGGATGAAAGAGAGCATATTCTAGGAGTTGCTTTATTGGCAACACCAATTGCTCCGCTATAATTTGGATGTGATGCATCTAGAGGAGAACTTCTTCGAAAACATCGTTAACACTGTTATGGATGTCCAGGGAAAAACCAAGGATAATGCCAAATCAAGAATGGATCTTGCAGATATATGTGATAAAGAAAAATTACATTTACAGCAAGGCCCTAGTGGCAAGACGGTTAAAGCCAAAGCGAAGTTCATTCTTCCTATGGATAAACGAAGAGAATTGTGTGAATGGATAAATGAGCTTCAAATACCTGATGGGTATTGCTCCAATTTGAGAAATATCGTCGACCCTAATGATGCAAAGTTCAATAACATGAAAAGTGGTTTACTATTGTATTATTTGATGTGTTTGTTGTGTTCGTTATTGCAGAAGTGGTTTATTTGGGATCTGATCAATGAGAACCGTATGAGAAAAAATTTTAAAAACAAAGGCAATGCAGCCTGAGAGACTTCCTTGGCAAAGTAAGGAAGCACAACAAGAAGCATGTTTGGCTCGGTGATGCTCAATGGGAGGGACTCCAACAATACTGGGTAAACGACGCTTACAAGAAATTGCGTCAAACAGCCCAAAAGAACTGACTAGGTACTCCAGGAAATGGTAGCCCATCTCTGCGCACTTGTGGCTTGATCCCTATGCATGAGCATAGGAGGCGTCTGGTAAAGAACTTTGTTATATTTTTCTTCAATTTTAGTACTCTATGCCACTTTAAATGATGTTTGGCGGATGTTTTATATAATTTTGTTTGGCACGTAGAGGGAAGAACTTGGGATGGATCCCACAATTGTTGAATTGTTCAGACGCACTTACAAACTCCATGGCAAAGGAGATGCCCCATAGGTTGACAAGAAATCACAGACAACATATGTAAGCTATTCTCAATTATCGATCTCTGTTAGTAGTTCTAACTGGACTCAAATACTTTACTTTCATTAATTGTAACATATATGTTTTTTTGCATATGCTGTGAAATTGAAGGAATCCTTTGAACGCGATTTTCAAAATGCAATAAACTCCCAAGAGGCCTGAGATGGCACTTCTCAAAATCCATCCTAACCATTTCCAAATCCAAATGATTTGTGGGTGAAGGCATATAAGAACAAGAAAGACCATATTTATGGCATTAGCAATGAGGCTGTCAACATTAGGGATTCCTGTCACTTCAGTCCCACTCAGCGAGCCGGTACAGCTTCAATATTAAAGTTTCATTCACCATTGTTATACAATAAGTTTATTTAATTGACAAACTAATGTTAGATACTTCATATATATGGTTGTTAGTAGGTACAGGTTATATGCCATCCCAACAAGAGCTGAATGATTTAAGGGGTGTAGTAACCAACTTAGGGGGTGAGCTAACTTTACAAGCTGAAAGTTAGCAGTTGCTTATGGAGAAATGTAAGCAACTTAAGGAATCTAGTCAGCTGCTCCCCAAAGCAACCAGTAACTGAGCCAGCAAATGATGAGCATCGATCAACGATTGCAAGTATTTTTTCAAATGTAACAAGCTTCTGGCTCGGATCTCAATCATCTGTTCCTCCGCAGCCACAACATAATGAGGATAAGGATGAGGATGAGGATGAGGATCAACATGGTGATGATCCTCACCTTAGTGATTGAGGATGTTGCGGTTTTCCCTAGTTGGTGATTCTCCTCATTGGTTCTGTTTGGGGTACACGGCTTGCTGCTTGCTTCTCCTTGCTTCTGCTTCTTCTTTTTGGTGCTTGCTTACTTCTCCTTCAACCATGACTAGCTGTTTCATTCTCCTCCTCTTAGTGCTTGCTTCACCCTCTTCTTCTAACTTTATCTGACTTTAATTAACTAGCTACTTGTGGTTTGTTTGAAATTTGTGATTTGTGATATGTACCCTTTGTTTGGGAATTTCTTGTTTGTGAATTGAAAATAATTGATTTCAAGTGTTGCTTTGTTGAGAACGTTTGATTGGAAATTGTTTGGGAATTGTGGCTTGGAAATTGTTGAGTGTGCTTTGAATAAAGTCATACTCGAAGCCATTGGATTTTCATGGAGTGAATACTCTTTGTAAATTTGTTGCAGAGAATTAAATATATGTGCTGAGGGATATGATGAAAAATAAGCATTTTTATTTAAAAAAATTACAAATATGGTGACGGAATGACGACGAAATAGGAGATTTTCTTTTTTTAACAGTAGAAATCAGCGATGGAATTAAAGTCCGTCGCTAATGTCGATGGATTTTTAATCCGTCATCCACTACCTCGCCTTTTCATCACCCGCCAAAAAATGGTTTGTCGCAGTGGCTGTCGTTGGTTCTGTTGCTAGTGGCGACGGAATTCCTAAATTCCGTCGCTAGGTACTCTGCGACGAGTGAAAATCCGACGCCTCTTTTCCATCGCCAATTTCGTTGCTGAATTCAAAAATCCATCGCTGATCTGCCCTTTTCCATCACTGATTCCATCGTTATTTGGACTTTTTTTTGTAGTGACCAGTTGGAGTGTGGGGGAGGGTTTGATGTAGTAGTTGTACCTCTGAATAGCAAAATCACAAAGAAACTGATTCCAATTGATCTTGAATTTAAAAACTATAGAGTACCTACTACTCTACAGAAAGAGAGTAGAGGAAGTTTATAGAGACTTTTTTTTTCATTTTTTAGCATTTTTACCCTTTTGGATTGAAAAAGGGGTAAAAACACTAAAAATGAAAAAAGATGAGATCAGGATTACCAAGGGATGATAGAGATGATAAACTCTAATATGGACATTATACAATTTTAATGTGTGATAATATTTGATTACATCTCAAATGTTATATTAATTCTAGCAAGGCAAATAATATGATTGAGTATCATGCATCATAAGAATTTCACATAAAAATTATAAAAATGCATCTATATACTTCAAAATAACACCAATAATGACTTAAACAACATGAAGAATGAGAAAAATATATACTACAATTTTATGATTATACAAATGAGAGAAAGTGATGACAGTAGAATAAGAGAGAAGTTTTGAGATAGTTTATGTTATAATACACCGGGTATTTTCTTAATAAAAGAAATGTCTCCATCACGCTTGTTGAAATTTGATCCTCCCTAATTATAAAAAATTCATAAATATTTTGGATTAAGCAAATTAAAAGGGATTCTAATCTAAAAACTTAGCTTGCACAATACTCATAGTAATGTGCGGATAATTTTTTTTAAAAAAAATTCATAAAGGAATGAGGGCAAACAATATCCAATTCATGTACAGCACCAACTTATCAAAACAATATGCTTAGAGATTTGAGAAAATCTAAGCAACTTGTTATCAATATTTTTAGATATAACAATAGGTATGAGGAGTTCAATGGGTAAGAAAACACACTCTT
Source organism: Carnegiea gigantea (assembly GCA_029747015.1). Taxonomy (NCBI): domain Eukaryota; kingdom Viridiplantae; phylum Streptophyta; class Magnoliopsida; order Caryophyllales; family Cactaceae; genus Carnegiea; species Carnegiea gigantea. Next base: position 280,614 of record JAKOGI010001012.1, on the reverse strand, counting down.
GGTTTGAAAATAGTTGGAATATAAATAACTTTTCTAAGAAGATAATACAGTGTATTCGTATTTTTAGGTTGATAATGTGTTTAAGTTACAAATTCGACACTAAATTAGCCATAAATCTTACTAATGACTAAGAGACTTTTAAAACTTCATTTAACCAATTAGTATTCAAGACATAAATTTGGCATTCATTATGCCATGTATTGCTTAGTCAGTATGCCACATGTCATTTTAGTATGAGTTCACTCATTTTTAAGTATAATTATATAGCTATAGATATAGATAGTTTCCATATGAGTAACATTTTTTCATTTTATTGAAAAATTTGGTTATATATTTATTTTAAACATGTGAAAGCAAACGTTATTAAAAAAAATTCAATATATAAGTTACAAAATTTTAAATTATACAAAAGAAGAGTTAGAAGTATAAAATTTTAGTTTATACTTTTTTTAAAAAAAGAATTCCATAATTTTGCTCGCCCAATTGAACATGTTTATAATGTGGCCTGACTTTTAGAAGCAATTCATTCAGAATTTAGAGAAACAAGAAACGAAACCGATCGAACTTATACCTGACATAATTTTTAACCAAATTGCTTCTTGACAAACTCGAAGTTGACCCAAATGTTGAAGCCAAACTTGATCTGATCTGTACCAAAACTAATCTGAAGTTGATTTGGTCCAAACTTCAACCTAGCTATATCCGCCTGGAATGTGGTCAACTCGAAATCAACCGAAATCCAAAATGACATGCAAGCCAAAGCATGTTGATCTGAATCACACCCTATTTGTATCGACCTAAATGATCCATTTACTATGCCTATTCCTAAGCTCGAATACATAGTTTCAGTTTAGTTGAGATTAACTAAACTAAAGCAAGGGTATAGTGCCCCAAATCCGAATCATAAGGCTCCTCAAAGTATAAAAGAAGTTCATATGCCCTTAGCAATCATACTCATACTTAGACCTATCAGTTCAGGAGGTCGGGTTAAATATGGGTCGAGTGTATTCGAGTTCGGGTAAAATATGGTTAGGGTAATTTCAGATTTTGATAATATACATGCAAGTGTATTTCGGTTATACAAGTTTCAAGTTGACGCAACGGATTTAGAGCGCCTTTTTGGGTTATTTCTTTTTTTTTTTGGGTCAAAATTTAAGACCCAACCTAATTAAAACCTAAAATTGTTCGTAGTTAATGAAAAAGTATTGTGATTGTAACTTCTTAAATGAATATTTAATATGTTCAAACTTTTCATTATGATGTATATACGTTATGTATGAGTGGCCTAACAGTCGAGCTCTGTGAGTCGACCTGTAGATTAAAATAAGGTTAATAATGGATTGGAGTATTTTATGGATCAACCTATCTAAAGCATATTAATAGGCTAGAGTTGTTTGATCTGCTAATAACCCATTTAATAATTTGATATTTTTGTTAACTAACTTGCCATTATCTAATGATATATGCTTTATTAGTGAGTTGATCCTAAAACGAATATGAGTTGTCCCATTATCCAAAACTAGCGTCATAGTTTGAGATGAGTCAAAATATAAACCAAATGAAATGATATTGGATAAGCACAAGATATTACAATTATCTTTTAATTATAACATCAAAAATTTAGATTATTACAGAGTAATATTATTTAAAATATGACGAGACATTTTTATTTCATTACAACTATAACGGTATAACTTGCACATTTTTAATATTTGTCTTACTCTAAATTAATTTTTTTAAGACTAGATAGCTATTTCGCATCCATTTTTTAAGTTTTCCCATTTATAAGCTGTGTATGACATTATTGTATGAGAATGTAGTGAAACATTGTTTAATTTATTAAAAGGATGTGATAATTATATAATGTCTCTCTAAATGAACTGATATAATTAATAGTCATTATTGTTAAGATGGATATATTAAAGCAAAATCAAAAAATAAGGATATAATATTCGGGTCTGAGCAGGCGAGTTAGGGTTCGGATTGGGGTGACTCATTAATTTGGGGGGTTTTTAGGTTCGATTAATTTAGGATTCAGGTCGATAAATCATGTTCAAAATCAAAAATTTTCAAGCGGATTCGTATTGAATTTTTAGGTTGGATCAATTTTTGCTAGATCTATTCACACGCAATACAAAGGATGATACTTGAATCCAAGCTTCATGCCAATTAAGACACATGCTTGGGGAAATGTTAATAGGATAAATGTATAATTAACTTTTTTACAACTTTTTAAATCATTAGCATATAAAGCCTTTGTTTTACATTATTTTCTATAAATTTCATGTGTTCATAGATTCATTCAAATATCATATTTTTTGGTTTAACCAAAGTTATCCACCACCGATCGCAGTGACTAATTCCCCTGCTCCGTGAGCTCCACTTAAGGGTAAAAGGGCTGGCCAAGAATTGCTCTCTATTTCCAAACGTCAAGGATCGAACCCTTGACCAATTGGTTAAGGGACGAAGTGAGCTAGCATTCAGATCTCATATTTGTGTATATATCTTTATGTTTATTTATATTTCAAATTACACCTTCCAAGTTTTGATGTTTCTCCATATTACGAAGATATTTAGAAACATTTGTTATGATTAAAACATATTAACACGTTGTTCATTTGATCTAAATATTAATAGCTATTGAATGCAACAATATAACAAATGTACAAATTATTTAAGTGTGCGTATATAACTTTAGTACATTAATAAAATATTTAACCACACATTTTGAAAGTGAAATTGTATAATATTTGTTGATCGATATCTGTTAATTGTTGAATCAAATCGAGGAAACAAAAAAAAAAAAAAACTAGTTAATCAATATTGGTGGGCTGAGACTTTCAAGTGAGTACTAAAAATTTTAATTAAAAAATTACACATTCAAATTTTAATTAAACAAAGCTTCCCCATTCACTTGAGCTACCAAATACATTGCGTCATCTATTGGATCCCATTGAACAAAGGAATATCCATGGCTTGTTTGGAGGAGAGCAAGGTAGAATGCACGAGAGTTAAAGAGAGTATTTACTTTTTCTCGGCATTACTTAGAAGATCCTAATTAACGGCAAGAAGTATTATAGAGTTCCTTTTACTCTCCATGCTCCTCTTTATTCTCATTTTTCTTATCTTTTCAATTGGGGTGTTAAAGAAAGTATGTTACATGTGCTTGATAAAAATGAACACCCTAATTTTGAAATGTGAAAGATAGTATATGCTATACTTTAGTTTATAAAAATTAATCAAATTATCAAATATTTTACTAAAATACCATTAGATTAGTTTCAAACACCTAAACATGAATTTTTTCATCTTCAATGACAACTATTTTATTTTTTCTACTCTGACAGTAATTGTGTAATGCATACAAATATAGAATCGATTATTTCTGTTTCATGCTTCCCTTATGAATCAAGCGAAAACTTGGAGAAGAAGTAATAGAGGGAATATTTTAGGGATGATTATTGAGAACATTTTCCAACATTCTCTATTCTCTAGTAAAAAAGGGAATACGTGTGTGTGTGTGTGAGAGAGAGAGAGAGAGAGAGAGAGAGAGAGAGAGATAGTGTGAATTGTCCCTCAAGCAATCTAAGCTAAACTATCAAGTTAAAAATAAAATACAAAAGTAATATACAGAAGGAATGCACAAATGTCTAAGCAAACTTTGATATTAACAAGAACATCTAAAAGATCTTTATGCATCATAGCCCCCCTCGAGTTAGACTCGAGTCAACAAGTCCTAACTTAGAGCACAAAAATTTGTGTTGTTGTGTACCTAAAGGCTTTATCAATATGTCAGCTACTAATAGTTGAAACTTCACATGAGAAGTTTGCGAGAAACCTATTTCAATTTGCTCTTTAACGTAATGGCAGTCAACATGAAGGTGCTTGGTTCCATTATGAAAAACTAGGTTTTCTACATTATGTAAGGGAACTTTACTATCATTATGCAATGTGACAGAAAGAGGCAGTGATACACATAAGTTCTTAAGTAATCTAGTAAGCCATTTCGATTCATTTGTGTTGCTAACATGCTTCTATATTTTGATCTAGCTGATGACTAGGAGAGTGTTTTATGTTTTTGTAGTCTTTTAAGAGATTAGGGCAGTCCCTAAGTAGGCACAATAACCAGTTATGGATCTTCTAAAAAATAGGCACTTAACCTAGTCAGCATATGAGAAGCCAATAAAAGTAGGGTTGTTTGATGTCGAAGACCTTTGTTCACAAGACCTTTTAGGGTACTTAACAAGATGTAAGGCTACATCAAGATGTAGTGCTCTTGGTTAGCTAAGGAATTAGCTGAGGAGATACTGTGCAACTTACATCAAGTCCAGTAAGATTGAGGTATTATAGCTTGTCAATTAGGCTTCTATAAACCTCAGGATTCTACAGTTGCTTTCCACTATCAAAAGATTGTTTTGTGCCTGATGCTAATGGATTAGAAGCGGCTTTGTAACTTGTAAGCCTTGTACCCTCAAGCAAGTCAACAATGTACTTCCTCTTACTAATAAGAGTTCCTTTTTCATCTCTACATACTTTAATACCTAAGAAATAGCCCATTAAACCTAAGTTCTTGATATAAAAACCTTGTCTAGGGAACATTTAGTAAATATTCTTACCACATACCTTACTTTGTGTGGAAATCATAATTAGGGGACCATGTTATTAGAATATATTTAAAAGGATCAATATTCTGTGAAAACTATTTTAAGGGGACGGTACACTATTTTCATTTTCATCTTAACCCTTAAAATTTTTATATTTGCAATTTTAACTGCAATCCTTAAAAGCTTACTTTCAAAAATTTTAATTTTGTACTTTTGTAATTTTTCTTATTAGTACTACTAGAGGCCCTCTTTCAATTGGTATCAGAGCCATGTGATCAAAAATAACTAAGATAATTAAACTAACTAATGATTAATTAAGCTAATTAACTGTGATTAATGCTTGAATCATCACCTGCTTGCCCTGCTCCGAGTTATTCACACGTTGTTCACTCACCGGAAGAAATTTCTTTAATAACACCTCAATTAAACTATATCACTGATATAGTTTTAGAAGTAAAAGCAGAATTAGCTAAAATTAATACTGAAATTAGAAAGATTAAAAAGTAATTATCTGTAATCCATCTTTCGTCAGTTAATGAAATTAGGCATCGCGGAAAATCTACTTCCAGTATTAGTACTTCATTTCAGCATAAATATCTTTTCCAAAAACTAAAAAACAAAAATCCATTTTCTTTCCATGATATAAAAATTCAAAAAGAAGTAGAAGAAAAATGAGGTGAATAATTGGTTGAAAAAGCAAAAACAAAAGAAGAGGATAGAGTATAAGCAGTATACTCTTGAAGAACTACAGAATGTGTTTGAGAAACAACAAAATTCAGAAGAATAAAACAAGATTATAGGTGCATTTAGTGATAAATATGACATGCTATCTGATGATAATGAAGAAACTAACATTGTCTAATTAGAAGAAGAAATATATCGGCAAATGAACCTAATCAAGCTAGAAGACCTGAATGTGTTACCTTTAGAAGAAATTAGAAGAAAACTGGATAGGAAATATGGTAAAACGGTTGTTGAAGATGAGATTAATGAAATCGCAGAGGAACTAGACTTAGGTGAAGTAAAGACCAATCTGGTTAACAATGCTGTTCCTAAACCTAAAGAATTTGGTGCACCTTCTAGAAGAAATACTCATTTTATAAGAACTGAGTACATTCCAGCAGGACATACTATCAATTTTTCTTTCGGGTTCTTCCCAAGAAAAACTACAACCTTTGAAGAAGTTGTTTTTACTCCAATCAGTCAAATGGGATCCATCTTAAATATAGATGAATTTCTTAAATTACATCAAATATAGTTTCTTTCGCACTGTAGCTGACTAGTATAATTCATTAAATGAAGACGGTAAAAATACATTAAGAATGATGGAAATACCAGCTGCTATGTTCAAAAATTTATGCAAGGAGATCGAAACTGAGTTTATTGGTGCTAGGCTTGATTATGAAGAAAAAGCAAGAGAATGGCAAAGAAAATTTAATAATATAAAATTATGAGATATGAGATATCTGAAAAATTATATTGCTGAATTTAGTTAATATTATTATAAAATTGGGCATAATAAAACCAATCTTGGTATGTTCTATGATAAATTGTCATATTCAATAAATTCCATAATTAATGAAAAATACATTGCGTGGCTTGAAAAGAACAGATGTCATTGATACCCTCATTTCAAGAATCTTTTATTTGAGAAAATGGGTCAATGATCAATGTCTTGATCTCCAAAAGCGAAAGAAAATTAAGAAACGGTTCCTAACTTATTGGGATTCACCTCACCAATGGGAAAAGAAACCTGCAAGGAGAAGAAAAAGAACTTTATAAGCAAAGGGGAGACAAATATAGGATAAAATATTGTAAGAAACCAAGGTCTATGGGCATGCAAAGAAGTAGAACATTATACTAATGAATGAAAAAATAGGAAGAATAACAAGCTTATTGAAACTTTGGGTAGCCTAGATTGTGTTAAGCTTAGTGAATATGAAGCATTAGACCTAGCCCTAAATAATAACAAATGAATTGTTGAAATAATACTGGACAATGAATATGAAGAAAGTGATTATGAAGAAATCAGTCATATGATAAAAAGTAGCTCAATTAGTCTTGGTGATCTTCAAGGAGAAGAGTTTATTGTAGACAATGATGACGAGGAACTCAAAGGAGATTGGGTCCTTCCCATAATTCAAAAAGACATGATCTATAAAATGTCCCTCGTTCAACTAAAAAGAAAATACGTTTGTGAAATGATGAAAGGACATATGGAGATCAAAGATTGTGAGTACGATGCAGGAGAAGTTAATCTCATTAATTAAAAAAGCATCCTCAAGCATAACAAAAATAGAAAATATAGATATATCCATGTTGTAAGTGTCCAAATTCGAATTGCTCCATCATAATATTATGATAAAGATATTGATCTTTATGCTTTGCTCTGTTATGTAAGGCATACCAAATTTAATAATTAAATTATCACAGAGACTAAGACTAATTTACGTAATGAATCGGTAGGATTCAATTGTCGACCTAGATATTATGTGAGTCTAAAAGATGAGTTTGCTAAAAACTTCTTATCCCTTAAGATAGAAACGGTTGGAATGGACATGAAAATAGAAGGGCCTCATAGAATCAGGAGGAGTTCAATGCATTATTCCAATTCTAGGGGCTACTGATTAACCCTCTCATGATATGATTATTGGAAATCATTTTCAGAGATTATATTCTCCATGCACATAGACCATAAACCAAATAATATTTACAATCAATAGTCACTAAGTTCCTACTTAAAAATTGAGCAAGGCTTACATTCATCAGAAAATGGAATTTACATGTAATAAGCATGGTGAGAAGGTAATGCTTGTACAATGTGAGATACCACTGACAATCTCACTACTTGCGTTATCTATTAAAGAGAAGATTGTTGAAAAATAAGAACAATTATAAAGAACTCTACTCTGATGATCCACTAAAATTTTAGGATAAAGATAAGACACTTGCAAAAATTACTTTGTAAATCCCAATACTATTGTTCGAGTTGTATACACACCAGGATATCCAGGAATTTGATAAACAAATCAAAGAACTTCTGAATAAAGGATTAATTAGGACTAGCAAAAGTCCTCACACCCACCACGCTTTCATAGTAAGAAATCATACTGAAGAAAAGGAGGAAATCCAATATGAAATGTCATCACTACTAGAACGAGTTTCTCCTTCTAGTAAAGTCCTTATAGATAATTTGGAATTCCATACAAAAAGTATATCACGTTTTGGTCTGCGCCTAAAGATTTTCGCTTCTAGAGTTAAAATAAACTACCTAAGATGTCCTTATGATATTCAAGAAAAATAAGTTCATATGTTCAAGAAAAATGGTTCAATTAGTGGTGTGCAGCCTACATCGTATATTACCATAATTATTCCTATAATATTTGGGAGTCCTGGAGTACAATAATCTACTTTGCCGATAAGTTTGAAGTTGGTGGTGCTAGTTTCCGGCAAATTCAATCTCTCCAAATGACCACATCATTAAAGCCTGAGAATACGAGATGTCAGTTTACTTTATGGAGTTCCCAGATCTAAAATTCCCATTTTTCCTCAACATTAACTAAATTTCAATAGCGCATGTACGGAAGGATCCATTGAATTCTTACATATCCTGATGGTCCAACAAAAATCCTAAATAATCGATGCCTATATGTGGAGGTACATTGTGTACTAATTAAGTATGAAAATAGAGAAGTCAAACCGACTCATTATCTTATTCAGATAGTTGATTTCAATGACCCTAATGATTAATGGCAAGAATGAAATCTAGAACAATGAGAATTAGTTAATGATCCTGCTTTAACAAAAGCCATTGGATTTTACAATATTTATTATCAAAGTTGGGGATTGATTGAACGAGGCAAGTTAGTAATGCATTACGGGAAGAACTTTCGCTTATCACAATGAGTTTAGTGAATACGAAGGTAGAAGGAGCTGCTTCAGAAGATATTTTTGATTATTTCTTTGCTGTTAGAGCTAGAAAAATTCTTATCAGAAAAAAAAAAAAGAAATATCTTCTTGAATTATTTGAGAAATGAGACTCAGAGCATCTTCAATTTGATGACGATTTTGATGATTATCTAGACAATGATGGCCTCGAGGATATTATTGGAGATGAAGGCATGCAGAATCTCAATAATAATTACTAGTCTTGTCATCATGAAAAGGCTCTGAAAAGTAGTTGCTCCATTATTGTACTATTTTGATAAGTATCAGGTTTGCAAAATAAGGTACTCTACTATAGTCATGTGAATGTAACTATAGCCATGTGAAAAAGCAGTGTGTATTGTAGCCTTTAGGGCATCCTATGTATCCTCACCCCCTCTATAAAAGGAGAGGTTGAGTACAGAGAATGGACATGGTCATTTGATAATCTTAAGCAAAAGAGAAGTCGGGATTCTCCATTTCTCTATGAGCAAGCATCTCTAATGATCTTAGCTTAAGTCCCTCTTTAAACTTTCCATTGTAATATTTCCACTTTTAAGCTTTTAATAAAAGAAGTTTCCTAGTGGGGAACATTATTCAATTGAAACTTATGTCTTAAATATTATAATTTCTTGATTAAAGTTTCACTATCCTTTAAAATATATACAACTTGATTAGTGACTACGGTCCAAGGTAGGAAACGAAATAGATCTATGCTATGCCTGATCTAGGGAAGGTGTGGTTGAAATTAGCAATCTCTATAAACAGGAAGCTAGAGGAATGCCAGAGTCCAACCCTGACTAAGTTCAGGTAATGGCTGAAACTCTCTAGTTAAGCTTTAATTATTTTGCTAAGCATGGTAGGCCGTTAATCATAGAAAATATAATATCTAAGATATAAGTAATAGATTGTGATTAATAGTACCAATAAAGTCATTATAAGAAGTCCGAACAAAAATATAAGCTTAGTTTTATGAAAAAGCCCCCAAAAACTTGAGTATTTGCACTTTGAACCTCATTTTGGCCAAAAATAGAAAATTCAGAAAGTTCAGGGACTAAGTTACAAAGAAAAACTTCAACAAGTAATGATTTTGTAAAATATCGATCCCTGCTAATAATTTATCAAAAATAGTAGGTATTTGGGTATACATTGTTAAAAAGTTATCCCTTAAAAAACTATTTCAATCAAATCCGGGGCACCCCCAGAGTTGCAAATTAGAACATTTAGCATGGTTTATACCTTGCTTATTATGATCTATAATAAGTATCTTATGCATAAACCAATGCTCTAATGAAAAAGTATCAACTGTTCTCATAAATAAGAAATAATCATGTTTGGATGGTATCATCAATCTAAGACCAAGAACGAGTTTTGGAATTCCTTGTTTCATTACTTTTAAGGCCTCTATTACAACATATAATATAAGGGTCTTTTCAAATTATAAATTTTACCTTACTTAGCCTTAGTATAGCCTTTAGGAGGGACAATGTACACTTGATCATCCAAGTAACAATGTAGAATGCGTTGTTGATATCAAGTTAATGTAGAGGGTGGCCATTCATGGTAGACAGAGCTATAAGAACTATCACTATAGGTGACATAGCCATAGTAGAGAAAGTGTGCTTGTAGTCCTTATAATGATCTGACCAAACTACTAAACCACAAATCTAGCTTTGTATCTTTCAATGGCTCAATCATCATTGAGTCTGTACTTGTAGATCCATTTGGAGATGATAGCTCTTTTCTGCAGGGATAAGTCCACAATGTCAACCATATATTATTAGTTTTAAGAATTTTTCGACTCTTTGTCCATACTTCTATCTGCTTAGGGTCATCTTTAACATGATTATATATAGAAGGTTCATCTATGGAAAGAACAGCAGATGAGGAAGCAACATATTTAGGGCTAATGCATGTAAAATGTGTAGGGATGAAAAGAGTAGAATAAGTGACATCAATGTAGCTGAAGTGCTATAGCCATTTGAGTGGTTGTGTGTGCCTAATCATACTTCTTAGGATGTGGATATTGGGCTGAGTTGGTGTAGATGGCTGCTATGGCCATGTTGAAGAATTAGGGGATAAAGATCGAGTTTGATCATGTTGAATTTCTATATCATATCGCATATTGAGAATTATTTTAGTCTTATTTTGTACCATTTGAGCAATGCACTATTGTCAACATTGAATTTTTCAACACATGCTAATTGAACTGAAGGATATGAAATATTCTACTAAGAAATATAAATATAGGACAACTACATTAGGTGTCAAAATGACTAGTACCATCTTTAAAAGGTGACTTATTCACTATAAATTGAACATCTTGCTAACAAATGTCTTATGAGTATGTATGTCATATAGCCAATATGTTTGTTGCTCTCTTAGAAATCCAACGAGAACACATCTGTTATTTGCATCAAACCTATTGTTAGGACTGATTTTTAGAAAATAATGCAAACAACCTATTATCCACAATTGAGAATAGATTGGTTTTTGCCATATAATGCTTCCAAAAGTGTTTTTTTAACCCTAGATTTGACTTGGCAATTGCTTGATAATATCTGTTGTTGCCAGGATTCAATTGCCCCAAAAGCTCAGAGGTAAATTAGCATATAACCTTATAGCTCTAGCAATTTTTAACTAGAAGCTTATGTTTCCTACCCCTCTTTTCCCATTTTGCCGTGGAGTTCTAGTGCATACTGTCGTTAACATCAAAGACATTTTTTACTACCCTTGAATGAAGTCAGTCCCATTATCTGACTTGATGGTCATAATACCATTGCTAAATTAGATTCTTCACATAAGCAATGAAATAACAATGCAAGAATGTACTTGAACTTTGTTTTTCATATGAAAAGTCCACGTAGCATGTGACCATCAAGGGTTATCAATAACTAATGGACTTCTCAGATGTTAGGTATTTTGTAAGGGGCCTAAAGATCAACATGAATTAACTTAAAAGCTTATCAAGCAATAGAATAACTTCTAGATAAAGGTTATTTATGAAATTTAGCAAGTATACAAGCATTGCAATTCAAATTGGACATAGGGAATCTAGGAAAAATCATTAAAACTAAAGCATGTCCAAGCCTTGCATGAAGCAAATGTATATCAAAGCAAGACTTATTAGAATTACATTGATTTAAGGTGCAAGTACTATCACATAAATGCTTAGAAATATGAAAAACACATGCACAGTCCATTTGGTCTTGAGTCAAAGTTGAGTAATTCAACTTGTATAAACCACCATGTTTGACTCTAGTGACCAGATATATGTTAGTACAAGTGTCCTAAAATCAGATAAGCTTTGTGATCAATTAAGCAACCACTTGTTTGGATTCAAGAGATTAGAAGAAAATTGTAAATTTTGTTTAAATTCTAGCATCAATACATGATGGAGAGTAATGTGAGGCTACAATTGTATATGAATGACTACAGTCATCTTCTTTCATCAAGTGTATCACTAAAAATGGGGCTAGCAATTTTATGCACATTATAAAATAAATTATGATCATGCAACATAGAGTCAAAAGCTACATTGTCAATGATCAACTGGGTGCCATTGATTTTAGCAACACTATAATTTGAACCAATAAAGTAGCTAAAAAAGGGACATCACTGACATATCCAGTTTTAAGTGGAGCTGTACATTGTGATGAAGAAGTCTTAAATGTCTTTTTGGTCTTTAAAGCCTGCAAAACCTCTCAGCAAATTGTGTTCAACCCAAAATTATGTCATTTTTGTGCCCTTTATTATTTTATATTTGCTCAAAATAAAATATTAAACTATGATTGTAATATGTTTTTGTTTATTTTGTAAGGATAATAAAATTTTGAAAAGAATGAATAATTTTCTCAAATGGGATGCCAAAGGAAAAGAAAAGTGTTTGATCAAATTGGAAACAAAGGGGGAAAAAGATGAAGCCCAAACATGTGAAAACCCCCTCCCCTTATCTTCTCTCCCATTTCTTTTGCTATATGAGAGCCCCTTTTCATCTTCTCACTCTTCTTTTTCCCCAGTCCTTTATTCACGACATATCCCTTTCCCCCTTTTAATTTCTTCCCTGCTTTGCTTCTGGTAATCACATGTAAACACCCCATCTGCTTCATTCTTCTTCCTTCTTCTTCTTCTCTCTTCATCATTAATTCTGCCATTCATCACTATCATCAATCTCGAGCCATTAGCTTCTCCATCTCTCTCATCAACTCGGGTGAATAATTAGGTTTTAATGAATCGGTTATGAGGGGTTTAAGAGCAAGGGCTCGAGATTGGCTATAATTGGCAGTAATAAGGTCAAAAGAGTAGGCAAAATGTAGATTAGGATTCTTCATTTCATTGTCTTCTTCTTCATTTTTCACTTTTAGATCTAATTTAGCCTTACAAATTTGATGTAATTGAGTTTGGAGTTGTTAAATTCAATATGAACTTTTAATACTTGGTTTCGAATAGTATTCAATTTGGGTCGAATTCACAAGTGTTTTGGGTTGATCGAATGCTATGTTCCTCCCCTGTTTTTGCACGCTTTATATGGGTTTTGGGGTTTCTGGTGATTAGTTATGAGGCTCGAGTTAATTTTTCATCTCCATGTTATTCATCATCTTAATTTGGGCATTGCAAGTTTTCGATTTTCATTAGCTGTTGATACTGATTTATTTTTCAACATCTATTTGATGTTTACTTTGGAGTATGGATTGATTTATGGGCTAAACTGCTATTAATATCTCGTATTACAGCTTCATGCTTATTGATTTAGTTCACTGAATTTAGTTGCTATTTTCTGCTGCTATTTACTTGTCTCATTTTTCATGAATTATGTTTGGTCATGGTTCCTGCGTATGTGTGAGATGAGCTAATTTTCTTGGTATTTTCGTATTTTCAATTCTAGAGTTTTAGGTTTTGTAACGCCCCCAAATGCTAATTCTGATTACCTTAGCTTAACCACGAATCTATTAATTTAACGCGGAAGACTTTGGGTTTTGAAGAGAGACGTTACCGCCGTTCCGGGATGGAACAAGGCTTAGTATACCTTAGAAATCACTTACAGTAAATATTCGTCATTTCATACTGTTTGTTCCCCTCCATGTGATAACTCGATGTACTAAAACTAAGTATTATTATTCTCAAATTTCGAGAGGATAGCAACACATAACCGTCAAGTTACTAACCTATCATCACTGTGAGCACTGACTGGCTAGCGACCCGTAACTGTCCTTTGTTTTGCTGCTTTCTGGTTTTTCGGGAGGATGACTATTCGCTTCTCCCCACACCTAAAAACAAAAACATGAAAACATGCGAATGATGAGCCGAAACTCAACACGTACATTCCTATGCAGTGAAATAAGTTGTGGTAACTGAGTTGGGCCGGCCGCATTTTAAAACATTTTGTTTTGCAAATAGGAGAGAGAGAATATGTAAGTACAATTGAGTTGCTGATTATTATCTAAAAGTGAACCCCTTGGTCGATGTACATCTTGAAACGATCATACTTTGGGTGCTCACCCCCCAGGCCGATCGAGAAGCCTGAGTTGACGCCGCGCGCGGGTATATTGATGAGCATAAGCCCCAATGCTTAGTCACTGGGCGGAGTCACTTGTTTATATGACAAAACACTGTGAAACTTGGTTTCTTGAATGAATCTTGTGTTACTTTGCTTTGTTGAGAAATGCGTGAATTTTCGAAGAGCACAGGCAGTGTACGTACCTGGTCTTTGAGGCTCTCTCTCTCTCTCTTTTGTAATGAAAACGTACATTAAAAAATGTGCATTGGTAGCGTGAAGCGACAGATATGACCTCGTTCCTGCTTTACATATGTAATTCTCTTTTGATTAGTGTAAGGTTATAAAATTTATTGGGATTTCTGAGTTTGACAGCTAATCTGAATCCCTTGAGCTATGTGCTAATTATTAACATGTACAAGTTATTGACTTGATTTTACTTTGTTTTTGCTTTTATCCCACCCTTGAATATTTTGGTTTAATAGCTAATTGCAATTCCTGTCTTTTATACCGCAATCTTTTACTTAATGAACGTGATCAACGTGTAATAGAATAACGACGTTGTCATTATTTTATTTTAATAATTGATATACGTCCGTTACTTATTATTGTTCTGTTACGGCCATTATTACTAATGTTATTTTTGCCATTGCATAACTTGAATTACGGTCAGGTTCCTCCGACCGAGTTATTATTAATGTGTTTAATATCATTACTGGCTTCTCCGTCGGTCCAAAATTATGCTTCAGGCTTTCTATAAAAGAGGCTGAAACTATATCTCAGCATCAACTTTTGTATCACTATGACAATAAATAACATAATGGCAGTCACTACTATAACTCATATCATCACATTTCATCAACCATAACATCTAAATCAAAACTCCATAAATCAGAAAATACACGCTTGAAATTTATTACTTACAAAGCGTACCTCCAAATTCACTACTTTTTTACCACAATTTTCCGATAATATGCATATTCTTCAGAAAAATTGTTACAATATTGTCCAACCCAATAGCTCACAATGCTCACAATATTAACCGGACTTTAGTATTAATTCATCAGACAAATTTTTCCCCCAATTCATAACTTCGCACCCATAGTGAATGAATTCATATCATAATTTACAGCTCACGATACCTCCATCAGTTAAATATTGCGATTAATACGAAATTATACGATTGACTTCTATCGACTGGCATTAGTATATACTAGATCATAAATTATCAAATGCAAATTTTTAGATCGAGGGACCAAAATTACTCACGTTGAATTTGTTCTAAGCCCTGAAACCTTGACCTCTTTTTCCTCCTCCTCCTTTTCTCCTTTCTTTCTCTCTCCTCTTTCTTCTTTCTCTTTCTCTCTCCTTCCCTTTTTCTCTCTCTTCTTTCTCTCTCTTCTCTTCCCCCTCCCCGTCCGTGTGGTGTGTGAGTGAATCCCCCCCTCATATATATATATATATGGCAATTTTAGAAAAAATCTTTGATTTTTTTTTGGGGGGGAACGCTGGAAGCCTCTGAAAATTGTTATTTTTTTATTTTTTTATTTTTTTATTATTTTTTGGGTCGGTTGACCGACCTTGACCTGGTCAAATGGTTTGACCGTTTTTTTTTTTTTTTTTGCTACTGCTTTAAATGAAAATTTTGCACGACATTTTAACGTTAGCAGACGTCCAACTAGTCCTTTGAAATTTTAATGGAGTATTTTAAGAGTAACCAAAATTTATTTTCGAGGTCATTCTGTCGATTCAACCTACAATGGTAAAGGAAATGCTAAATTGAAATGGGAAAAATGTTGGATTGAAATGCGGGGCCCAATTGGATTAATTAAAATATACTTTTAAGGTAATTAGTATGAATATTAGGGTCGGGCCGTTACAGCCTTCCCCCCTTAAAATAAGTTTCGTCCTCGAAACTTGCAGTTTGAAAGGGGCTCTTACCGTACTGCAATTACATACGGGAAATTGGCTGCATTATGTTGATATGATATGACTCTGGATCATGGGTTGTAGGCTCTGGGGTCGCTTGAATGTAAATCAAGTCGTCATTCTGTGCGGTGCACCCTTGGAGGAGTTTTACAATTGGAAGCTTACTTGAGAGTTTTGCATCGGTTTGGAGATCAAGAAAATTTCAAATTTCATCGGCCTAGTGGTTTGTGCATCAGATTTGGCTTGAGCAAGCTCTTGTAAAAAGACTCAAATTAATATGCAGCGCATATCTATGAATGGGAGCGATGGATAGGGTGGTAATGTGAGTCATTGTTTATGAAAGGAATAAATAGTGAAGGCAAATAATCGATAAGGGCTTTTTACAGAATGACTAAAATATAGATGATCAGGAATTTTTAAGAATTCAAGGCTAGAGAAGGAGTTATCGCTAGGGTAACGAGAAAGATAATTCAGTTTAGATTCGACCATCGGGTTGCAAATAATGGAATAGTCATGGATTTTCAGCAAGACAACCGTCTAGCTACCACCAGTGCGATCAAATCATTTGAAGAATTTGGATTTTGAATGATTAGAGTATAAAATAAATACTATGAAACAAATTGAGATAGGACAACAGGATTGCATCGAGAAAAAGTCGAGTCAAAACATTGAGGACCGGAATTTAAAAGGAACGAAATTGATGGGGCTATAATATTTGCATGTACATAAATACGCTTGTCAACGAAATGAAGAAAAAGGAAGATAAGAGTCTGATGTATTAGAATGGCTCAACCACTTGAGCGTGAGTAAGAACGGATTCAATATTTAACCAAAAGTTTCGACGACATGATGGATGATGTTGAAAGAAACCACTCTAAAAGAAACCAGTAATGTTGAAGAAGGCAAAGTTTAGAGATGGGTCACTTCAACCAATCATAAAGAATGATAAAATTGACCGTATTGTCATAAAGACGAATTAATTAATTATAGAAAATGATAGAAGTAATAGCATGAATGCAAAGGACAAATGAGTCAGCAAAATGTGGTATGCCGCCCAGAATCTTCAGAGCAATTGCTTAAAACGGGGTATAGTGGCAAGGAGACGAGTTCGGCACATTAGTTGGAATGACTAGGAAAGAAATGGGTTCATTGGGATTGAAATGGAACGAACAGATGACAAATTTCAGAATAATAAGTAACATGGAATGAAGGATTGTTGCAACAATGAAATAGGTTTTGCCACGCTTACTATGAAGGGGGAGGGAGTACAAATGAGATTATGAGATTACATACCAAGGGGTGTTTGCTCTCAAGGTAATTATGACAAGAAGAGTCTGATATTAGCTCACCTAGATCACTATAAACTCATGTGTATCAATACAAGAATGAATATTAAATTATCAAGCGTTGACATAATCAAGTTAACAACCGGTCTCGAGGACATGCAGATAATGCCAGGCATATGCATGAATGCCCTTACAAGGCCACGATCTTCTAGAAATATAAGATTAAAGGGAGACCAATTTTAAAGAGGGACCCGATATCATTGATGGAGGCAACAGTTAAGGATATGAGGCAAATATACCAAATATAAGGGAGGATCAAGATAATGACATCAGTGCAAAGAACAAATAAGTCAGTAAAGGTTTGTATTGTTGAAGCAGATGCTCAGGGTTGATAGGAAGTAAGATTGTAAGGAAGCAAGATCAGTTCATAAATCAAGATGATTACGAATGAAGTGAATCAATGGCTAAATGTATTTGGGGATATTGTCGATGTAAGATTTCTAATGAAAGGAGCAGACGACACATTTGGAAAACGAGGGATAATGAAATCAGTATGTTATTGCATCGTAAGGGGGCCTATCATCAAGTGTGCAAAGATCAATGGGCTCTCATTTGAATCAATACTAGAATTCTTGCTGATAGACTTGGAAGAATCTAGGGGAAGTTGTCGGGGTTTTGATTGATACCCAAATATCTCATGAGTTCTATTGCTCCTTAATTCGTTTGTTGTTGTGCCTGAAGGTGTGTTCGTTATGCAATTGCTCTTTTGAAATTTGACATCTTAATCTTCGCGTCCAAACGACCGACGAATATGCGCATGCTTATCTTATCTTCTCAATTTCCTACCAACATATTCGATAATGCTTCGACAGTCCCCAACGTTCCATCCTAACGATTATTGCACTGAGTCTACTCCTCCAATGATTACTTGTTTCAAAATCCTATTTCCTTCTGGCAATAAGGTCCAAAGATTTTACTTCCATAGCCAATGGTCAAACCCATCGATATATTTGGTATAGTTTCAAGCCTCTTCCTTACAGTCTCGCATTTGTAGACGATCGTCTTTTCCTGATCCTTGTTAATCCCAAAAGCTTACTTATCGAATTACCTGATACTCCATACAGCACAATCTCCCATCCTTAAGATATTTGACTCCGTCTAGTGAGCATTGTTGAGCCCCTTGACATGCATGGCCTGGTCCCAAAATAAGAGAAATTCCGAATATCGTCTCTCTGATTGAACTTCAGTTGTCGACCCAAAGAAGTTTCCGCTCATAATCCTCATTATACCTTGTGGTGTCCTTGCAGTTGTTGCTGAATAGTCTACATTAGAAGATTCATATCTTTTGTTCCTGATCCCTAAAAGATGTACAATCCAATATGAAAAATCATGATGGCCACTAAACTTTGTTGTGGATACAAAGCATGATTCGCATGGTAAGGTTCCAAAAACCTCAAAATGGCGTACTTCCCGCATCTATCGGAAGCTAACTTGTCCAGCTATCACTAGTCATGAATTCTTCTTACGCCAAGTGATACCAGTTCCTTCCCAAAGTGATCCCTATTTCAGGTTTGTTGATAGCTCAATAACCATATTTTTGCAGTATTTTCCTCACATGACTACCCACTAATTCATATAAATCCACATGAACCTCTCAATATTCCTTTTCAATGCCAAGGATCACGAAATCTTAGTCAGAACGATCTAAATTCAGCATTACATCCTGTATGTGATCATGAACAATTTTTCGCATTATTTGCCTTCAAGTGTCCTCGAATATATGCTCTCTAAAACCTATTCATGGAAATCTTAAAATACCTGTAAATTTTGATTAATAGATATAGTCATCGTTGACCTGTGCACACTATAGGATTCTCTCTCACACACATCCTTGATGTGGATGGCCCGAATGGAGGTATATGAGCGTCTATGGTCTAGGTCAACGTTCTAAATTTCAGAACGTCCATCACACATTTGTTAGTAACGACCTTGGTCACTGCTGCCTATGCATCTACGCTCAAGAAACCCTTAAGTTAATTCATAATTTCATATTCGGGCAACAAACCCATTTCATTTCCTTTCACCATACTCACACTTTTCGAGCTTACACTCATGTTTATGACTATCCACTCAATATCATGTACATCCAACATATACAATCCACCAATTTCATTCAATGATTCATTAGAATTAATTCAACACCATTAAATCACTATAAGCAATTAAAATCCATGTACAACCCCAAATTACTGCATCCGTGGCATCCATTCGGCACATGCATATCTCCTCAGTTTCCCTCAAATGCTCACAAAATCCATTTACCCATTATCAACTAAGCATGATCAACCTAAAACTCTTGTCAATCCGATTTCATAAACAATAAACCACCATGCTTAAGACCACAACACGTTGACTCGACATATACATCTCTCTTTTATATTCAGATATGCATTATTTACAATGGAAGTCTTGTTAATCCCAAGGGCTTGCTTATCAATGGAAGTCTTGGGTAGACATATAAATGCTGAAACGGCTGGCACATAGAAATAGCACAAAATCGTTGCTCATCATTCATAACAAGATTTAACATAAACTTAGCCTGCTAAATATGGTTTGGGTCAAGATTCTCCTCACTTCTCATGTTTCCTTCATACATTCATTAGAAATAAAATTTCATCCCAAAAGGCCATTGAACTCAATGGAAGCTATTAAGCTCACTAAACGTGTTATTTTATTTTATTTTATTTTTTTGGGAAAAACCCATGATTGATTCAAAGCTCATAAGCAAGCTCCCAATGTGTATACTTGTCTTCTTCTTTCCCATTAATCAAGCCAAAAGCTCCATGGAAGTCCATGGGTATTCTTTTCCCTTAAATGATCCCATTTTAGCCCATAGCATACCAAATTACTCCATAATAATTTTTCCCGCAATATATTTCTTTGCATCAATGTCCACAATCTCCTAATATTTTTAGAACAACACCTTCTTGAGGTAACATCCTATTTTGACCCATACATCATTATTTGATCAGTTTGTATCGCATGGGCTATTAAATTGCCCAACGGAACTGAATTGCCTTACACGACCTCTCATACTCAATGATTATGGTAAGGCATCCACGACACCGTGATAGGCTCTCAACATTCTTATTCCTGCAACATTGCGATATACCCAAAACATCCCCATGATGCACATAGACATATGAACTCTTGGCCATATATTTATCTTACTGCTCTAGCCTACCTCATAGGCAATCCTATTGCTCACAGTGATGCTAAACCTTGCTCTGATACCATAACTGTAACGCCCCCAAATGCTAATTCTGATTACCTTAGCTTAACCACGAATCTATTAATTTAACACGGAAGACTTTGGGTTTTGAACGGAGGCGTTACCACCGTTCCGGGATGGAATAAGGCTTAGTATACCTTGGAAATCACTTACAGTAAATATTCGTCATTTCATACTGTTTGTTCCCCTCCATGTGATAACTCGATGTACTAAAACTAAGTATTATTATTCTCAAATTTTGAGAGGATAGCAACACATAACCGACAAGTTACTAACCTAGCATCACTGTGAGCACTGACTGGCTAGCGACCCGTAACTGTCCTTTGTTTTGCTGCTTTCTGATTTTTCGGGAGGATGACTATTCGCTTCTCCCCACGCCTAAAAACAAAAACATGAAAACATGCGAATGATGAGCCGAAACTCAGCACGTACATTCCTATGCAGTGAAATAAGTTGTGGTAACTGAGTTGGACCCGCCGCATTTTAAAACATTTTGTTCTGCAAATAGGAGAGAGAGAATGTGTACGTGAAATTGAATTGCTGATTATTATCTGAAAGTGGACCCCTTGGTCGATGTACATCTTGGTGCGATCTTCAGATAGATGCACACCTCTCAGGCCGATCGGAGAGCCTGAGTTGCAGCCGCGCGGGTAACTTGAGGGGCATAAGCCCTGATGATTGATGATTGGCGGGGCCACTTGTTTATGTGACAAAACATTGCGGAAATTTATTCATTAAATGCATCTTGTATTGATTGTTCATTGTTGAGAACACTGTGAGTTTTTGAAGAACATAGGCAATGTACGTACCTGGTCTTTGAGGCTCTCTCTCTCTCCTTTGTAATGAAAACGTTCATTGGAAAATGTGCATTGGCAGCGTGAAGCGGCAGATATGACCTCGTTCCTACTTTACATATGTAATTCTCTTTTAATCAGTGTAAGGTTATAAAATTTGTTGGGATTTCTGAGTTTGATAGCAAATCTAAATCCCTTGAGTTATGTGCTAATTATTAACATGTACAAGTTATTGACTTGACTTGACTTTGTTTTTGCTTTTATCCCACCCTTGAATATCTTGGTTTAATAGCTAATTGCAATTCCTGTCTTTTATACCACAACCTTTTGCTTAATGAACGTGATCAACGTGTAATGGAATAACGACGTTGTCATTATTTTATTTTAATAATTGATATACGCCCGTTACTTATTATTGTTCTATTACGGCCATTATTACTAATGTTATTTTTGCCATTGCATAACTTGAATTACGGTCAGGTTCCTCCGACCGAGTTATTATTAATGTGTTTAATATCATTACTGGCTTCTCCGTCGGTCCAAAATTATGCTTCAGGCTTTCTATAAAAGAGGCTGAAACTATATCTCAGCATCAACTTTTGTATCACTATGACAATAAGATAACATAATGGCAGTCACTTCTATAACTCATATCATCACATTTCATCAACCATAACATCTAAATCAAAACTCTATAAATCAGAAAATACACGCTTGAAATTTATTACTTACAAAGCGTACCTCCAAATTCATGACTTTTTTACCACAATTTTCCGATAATATGCATATTCTTCAGAAAAATTGTTACAATATTGTCCAACCCAATAGCTCACAATGCTCACAATATTAACCGGACTTTAGTATTAATTCATCAGACAAATTTTTCCCCTAATTCATAACTTCGCACTCATAGTGAATGAATTCATATCATAATTTACAGCTCACGATGCCTCCATCAGTTAAATATTGCGATTAATACGAAATTATACGATTGACTTCTACCGACTGATATTAGTATATACTAGATCATAAACTATCAAATGCAAATTTTTAGATCGAGGGACCAAAATTACTCACCTTGAATTTGCTCCAAGCCCCGAAACCTTGACCTCTTTTTCCTCCTCCTCCTTTTCTCCTCTCTTTCTCTCTCCTCTTTCTTCTTTCTCTTTCTCTCTCCTTCCCTTTTTCTCTCTCTTCTTTCTCTCTCTTCTCTTCCCCCTCCCCGTGCGTGTGGTGTGTGAGTGAATCCCCCCCTCATATATATATATATATATGGGGCAATTTTAGAAAAAATTTTTGATTTTTTTTTTGGGGGGAAACGCTGGAAGCCTCTGAAAATTATTATTTTTTATTTTTTATTATTTTTTTGGGTCGGTTGACCGACCTTGACCTGGTCAAACCGACTTTGACCGGTCAAAGTCGGTTTGACCGTTTTTTTTTTTGCTATGGCTTTAAATGAAAATTTTGCACGACATTTTAACGTTAGCAGACGTCCAACTAGTCCTTTGAAATTTTAATGGAGTATTTTAAGAGTAACCAAAATTTATTTTCGAGGTCATTCTGCCAATTCAACCTGCAATGGTAAAGGAAATGCTGAATTGAAATGGAAAAAATGCTGGATTGAAATGTGAGGCCCAACTGGATTAATTAAAATATACTTTTAAGGTAATTAGTATGAATCTTAGGGTCGGGCCGTTACAGGTTTATTTTTCGTTGTTAGTTATACAAAAATCAAATTTGACTGACATCTTAACAATATGTTAGCCTAGCCTAGTTAGTGATCTAGTTTCGTAAGCTATCCCTAAGGATGACATCTTCAAGTTTTATGTTATGGAAATTTCACAACAAGTTTTCGCGTCACTGTCGGCGATAACGGTTTTGAGGCCTTGTGTTTTCATAAGTACTATCATCAGCATTCAGCACTAATTAACACCATCATCACTAATCAGCACCGATCAGCACTCATTAGCACTTGGCCATATTTCCTACTTACAATTTCAATCACGATCAGCACTTATTAGCAATGATTAGTCATTATCACTCATTATTATTGACTAGTAATATTGTTTATAATAAGTTAAAAAGAACATACTCTAAAATTTGATCGCTTTTCTTTTAAAGTGATTTTGGTCTTTCTTTTTCTTGGTAAGTTAGGTCTATTTTTGTTAGTTTATTTTATTGCTAAGTTTGTTATTACGGGGTCTTGTTTTTGCTTTAGTTCGTAGTTCATACTTAGTCATCCTAGAGTACTTTTTCCCTATTAGAAAACCAAAAAGTAAGAAATTGAAAATCCAAAAAAAATCTTAAAATTGAAAAAAAGAAGTTGGAAAGCCAGTTTTTCATTTCCTAAAATTTCAGCATGAACCTTTCTAAAGCTGTTTATCGAAACTTAACATTTATCATGCTCAATTGGACCAAACTTTTAAAAAAATGGAAAATTTTTAGGTCATTGTCATGGTTTGAATGCTAAATTTAAGGGTCAATTTGAGTCCATATGTCCTAGAGGTTTACGAGAATTGTTGTGTAAAACTCAAGATGAGACATGGGATTTCTTTGAAAAACTGGCTTGGGACCTTTGTGGGATTGAACAAGCTAGATGGACATTAGGATACTTTAGTCACGGTTCATATGCTTTACATGTTAATTCTCACCACCACGATCACTTTACTAACTCATATGACTACCTATCTTAGTCTGATGTGACTTCTGTTTTATATGATTATTGTAAGTCTTCTAGTTATAATGCTTGTAATTGTCCATATTATGATTATTTTGAAATTCAATATGCAAGACTTGAAAAGATGATAAAGATATGACTGATAAAATGGTAGAGATTGTGAAAGTGTAAATTGCTAAATATTCTTATTGTCTTTATCACAGTAGAGAGAATTATAATTTGCATAAGCCTAACTCTAGTTTAGGATCTCTTGAACATGCAGCCAGTCTTTATGATAATTTTGAATCTTCCATCCCATCTAGGCCTGATTTGCATAGGGATATGCCTCTTCTATCCTATAACAAGAGAATGACCTCTTCGTGTCTTTGTCTTGTGACCTACACCCGAACCTAGTAAACCTAAGGATGTCACTGAGGTTGATCTAGTTTTTTCCATCCTACATGCCCCTTTTATCTTGTCTTGTGAGTTTTAGGAGAGTAAGGGTTCGAGAATGCTAGTATGCTAGATGGGCGCATTTTTGATAAAGATGAGCATGCTTATGTTATGACTCAAAAGATATATATGAACATGAGTCATGTGAAGAGGAGGTTAAGCTTACTAGTTTAGAATTTAATGACGACATAAATATTGTGAAGAATGAGTCTCTTTCACATGGGTTAGATGAAGATGAAAGTCTTGACGTGGTTCGTGTTGAATATGAGTCATTTTCTTTTGATCCCATCATTAGTGACCTTATCTTTGAGCCATCCAAGTCTGAATGTTTAAAGTATAAGATTTTTGTGCCTATGACTCTTGGTTTAGACAAGACTCTTGAGCATCTTGAAATTAAGAGACTTGAGCAATTTAGACCCACTGGTTTACCTAGACAGCTGGTTCATAATGATTAAGTTTCTAGGCTAATGATCCATGAGTATGTCTACCTGTTTTACAGGTGTGCCCAACAATTTGATAAGATGAACAACTATGATGCATTGATGCTATGTATGTACTGTATTTGGCACCAACTCTTTAATTTTCATTATATTTCTTTTAGCAAGAGCTGTTCTATAATGCCCCTAAGCCGAGGAAGGTTACACTGCCAGGACTTCCTAGAAGAAAATCCCTACGTCTCATGAAGATTGATGGTTTAGATTAGCATTTAGATAGTCATTCTGGAACAAAACTGCTAGATTTTCACCTATCTTAGCAACATCTTAGGGTCTTAGCTCAGCTAACGGTACCTATAAATTGGGAATACGGTATAACATTTGCTGAAATAACCTAAATTCAACCCCTCGAGCTACTCGCCCTAAATTAATCACAATCAAACAACTAACAAGTTGCGGTCAAAATGAGATATATATAGGTACAGAATCGACTATATGCTGTCACATACAACAATGAACTTAAATATTTACAACGTGGTAGATCAAACACTTGCAAAGCTGGCAAAAGACTTCTGATGGGTCGGCATCAAAATAACTTTAGAATATCTCTTATACCTGCTCAAACTAAACCTAGAAAAGGGAATAAGAAAAGGGATGAGCAACCACACGCTCAGTGAGAATTCCCCTACCCTTTAAAACCAAAACCATTTGCAGGTATTAATACTGATAATAGTCACATATCACGTATTTGTATACTACTATCATATTAGGCAATCATAGTCCCCAAGGAAAGATTACCACTCTTATACTTCATGCTAGCCCCTTAACTCATTCCTAGGCCCTTAATGATCAATCTTCATTTCTAGCAAACATTCTGGCATGTAATCAAGTAACACAAGGAACGAATGTGATGCTTTCAAATACACTTTTGGGAACATAGTGACTCTTGATATATTCTAAGAATAGTTTATAAATCACGCTAACTTCTTTAAAACTTGTAATAGTTTCTAAAAGCTCCCGAAACAGCCAAATTGGTAAGAAAGACTTAGCAGGAAATATTCTTTCATAGAATATGTACATTGAAAAGCTTGAAAGTATGATGCATTACTAGGATGTAACCAAACTTTATTTGAAACTCCATTTAACTGTACTTGGAAACATGTTCATAAAATATATGCAGGATATGTTCATTTGAAAGCCTTCTTTCCTATCTTAAAAACACTTCACTTAGCCTCCTGAGGCTCATATTCTTTAAAAAAACTTCTTTCGTAATGGTCCTCGAATGACGCTTATAAGCTTTTCAAATCTTATTCAATATGGCCTCGTAATAGCCCTTAGAAA
The DNA here is from genome assembly GCA_029747015.1 of Carnegiea gigantea. NCBI lineage: Eukaryota > Viridiplantae > Streptophyta > Magnoliopsida > Caryophyllales > Cactaceae > Carnegiea > Carnegiea gigantea. The sequence goes on along the minus strand of JAKOGI010001012.1, from coordinate 254,407 downwards.
TCTTTCTTTTCTGAACTGCTTAAAATAGAAAAATGCCAAATTTCCTATTCATTAGGAACTTACTTATAACCTGGCTGGGGGAGGTCAACACTGCCCATAAGTGAGATCGTCACCCGTAACTCACCTTATTTCTGGTGTATACGTACTTAACATTTAGCCAAAACGCATCTTAGCAGCGCAACTCTAACCTCAATATTATCCTCTGTGGGACAACAGCTCACACCAGGATAATTATGTCCTGAGTCCAGTCCCCCTTAAGATTTTCTTACGCGTCACACATCAGGGAATAACTCACACCAAGATAATCATATCTTGAGCCCAGCTCCCGAGGACAGCTCATGCCATCTTTGCATCCATCTCCCAACATTATATTTAGGGGAAACAGCTCATGGAATGTTTGCGTCCAGTTCCCACCCTCAAGGTCTAGCCACTTGCTGAGCATTTTCTTAGCCTTAAAAATCACATTTCTTTTCTCTTTTTTTGTTGATTACTTTGCTGAAGTCCTACTTTTAACAAAACAACCAAAGGTTTTCGAAATGTTTATAGATCCCTTGTTTTTAGCTTTAAAAAACTCATTTTAAATGAAATAAGTTTGCTAACTCTTAGACGAAATCTTCGTTTTAACTTAAGAGCTTTTTTTTAAAATAAACGAAGTAAGTTTGCTAACATGTAAGTCGACTTCCTTTTAAACTTAAAAGCTTCTTATAAACGCGATAAGTTTGTTATCACGTAAAATGACTTCGTTTTAAACTCAACAGCTTCTTATAAACGCAATTAGTTAGGTAACATGTAAAACGACTTCATTTTAAACTCAAAAGCTTCTTATAAATGCAATACATTAGTTAACACGTAAAACGACTTCGTTTTAAACTCAAAGGCTTCTTATAAACGCAATAAGTTAGTTAACACGCAAAATGACTTCGTTTTAAACTTAAAAGCTTCTTCTAAATGTAATACGTTTGCTAATTCGTGAAACGAAACCCATTTGGAACTTAAGGTACTTAGTTAGTGTTTAACTCAAACTAGGTTCGTAATAAAAATCCTCCGTTGTCATTTTATAACTCGTTTCAATCCCTTTTTAAAACTCACGGAGGGTGTATAAGTAAACTGAAGGCTCAAAACATTCCCAAACTTGCTACTTTTTCAAACTTAAAGCACTTGGCTCGTTTATAAGGCAAACAAGATTCCTTCGTAAACTTTCATCGTAAACGATTCTTAAAAATTGTAATGATTTTTACTAGCTAGTAACTCGGAACTCAATCGAAACTCAAGTAGGCAGCTAGCACACAATTCAAGCTAAATTTCATAATTAATACTTTAAGACGCCCTTTTTAGATCGCTTAAATCCTTCCTAAACATAAGGAGAAGCTATATACAAACCAACACCTTCAAACATTTTAGAACTCACTTTTAGTTCACTTTTAAACTTCCTAAACCTATTGACTATTCAGTTGAGTCACTTCCTGAGTAGTTCGACGATTTAGGATTATTTTGGACTACAATCATCCTCGTAATTGACATGCAATTGGAAAATACTTAAAAGCATTCGAAATCATAAAAACATGCGTTTAACAATCCTTCTTAAACATGTCTAAATTTTAAGAATTAACTACTTAATGTCACATAGCACATTGAGGGGGAAAAGGGGTTTCACAGCTAGCACATTCATACACTTCATAGCACAATTCGGCAGAATTTACTCAATAAGCCACACTTGGCCTCGCAATCCATACGATTGTGGTAATCACAACCCAAGCTCCTTCCTCACACAACACCGACCACAAGAACCTCAATTTCCTCAATAGTTCCACCTTAAGCCATCCAACTATCAACTCGGTTTAATAATATCGTAAACAAACCAATAATTCACAAAACCATCATACAAAAGCATAGCATTCTCATCAATAGCCTAATAGAGAAATTAAGCGCAGCTATACTGATTTGGCGATAACTTCTAAACAGTAATCAGCATGCTTTACTAATGCCTTAATTCGCCCAATTAGCATTTTTAAACTTCAAAATATGATTTAAGGCTAATAAATTGGCGAAGTGACAACACTAAGGCGATGATCTAATTATTAATAATTCAGCAAACTTTCAAACTGTCCAGCCATTAATAATCCAGCAGTAGTTTCAACATGCAATTAACCCACAATTAACACCATGTTCGCAGTTTCCTCAATTTCGATTCTAAGTTCACCCAAACTGATTCCTAATCTCAAATCAACTTGTGCTAACTAACTTAGTTAAAAATCATTGAAATTAATAGTAATTTAGGAGTAAGGAAATCCCCACCTTGATTCCGAGTTAGGTGTTCGTTCGAAGGGCTTGTTGGCTCGACTTTGGGTACTCGAACAGCTCCAAACTCCAACCTTGCCTTCTGGTCACGCGAGCAGCACCTAATTCATGCCCAGACCTCACCAATTCGAACCCTAAACAGACCTATATTTCGTTTATCAACTTAAGGTCGAATTGCGTGTTTAAAATTGTGAAATTTTACTCCAATTTATAGAGGATTGAAATAACTAAGAGCTAAATTGCATGGCCACACCTGGGCATGTGTTCGTGCCCCCAATTCGTTGCCCAAACCACCGTAGATGTGGTGGTTCTTCCCGGTTTCTCACCCAAAATTCACGCCAGATGGAGGCTAGCTCGTGGGGAGGTCGAATGGGTAGGTGTTGCGGCCCTGAGTGGCCAGAAATCAGCTCGAAATCGAGCTCTTGTGGTGTGTCCATGGTGGAGATGAGAGGAGGAAGAGGAAGAGCAGAGAGGAGAGAGAGGGATGTCGGGAAAAGGGGGGTCACGGGTTAGAGAAGAAAGAAAAGGTGGTCATGCGCATTTACTAAAATGCCCCTCCCTCTCTTTATTTTTTTATTATTTTTATCCCAAACTGCTTAAGAATTGGTACCGCTAACCTAATTCGTAACCCGAATTCTAAACCTAAAATCGATAACACGACCTTTCATTGATTACTCATTCGTAAAAATGTCGGGGTTTGATTTAATGACTTACGAAATGAATTCTAAGGTTGAAAACCTAATCGTATTCGGATTCCTACTCAATTTAATACTCGTTAATAACCATTAATAACGCTTATTAAAAATCATTGAAAGATTTTCAAACCAACAATAATAATAATAATTTTAATAGCGACAATAATATTCTTTTTAATAAAACCATCGCTCACATAGGCATGTCAATAATAATTTAAGTCGTATCATTAAATAAAATAGGTTTTTATAAAGTAAAAAGGCGTTACGAACAACTTAACAGAAAATAAGGTACGCAGGCCTTACACTCTCCCCCCTTAAAAGAATTTCGTCCTCGAAATTGCTTACTTGGAGGAATTAGTATGGGTACTTCTCCCGTATTCCTTTCACAATCCAAGTCACTTTATGCTTAGCTATCCATTCCGTCTCCACAGTAACATCCCATTCTTGGGTTTCTAGTCATACCCAATCATTAGGGAGTGTTTTTTCCTTGTACTAAAACAACTCAATCTCTATAGGTAAGGTCAGTATGGCATATAGTTCCTAAGGAAGAGGTCATGTAAAGTTGCATACGCATCTCATGAGGCTTACTAACAAGTTCCTTTGCAAATCAAGAATAATAAAAGGGCGAGTAGTGCTAGAATCAGATAGGATGGGGGCATAAAGCTTCTTAAGAAGAAGAATACCTGACCTTGTGTTAACAGGTTCCCCCGTCTCTTTTCCTTCTAGCTAAGCATCCGAATGCCAGTTGGTAGCTTCTGGCTACTTCTATTTTCCCCTGAGGGAGTGCCAACGGTTAGGCGATCACCTTGTGCCACTGGCTTGATTCCCGTCCTGGATCTCCAAGTATGACCTCATCTATTCCATGTAGCCTTTGGGTAATTTGCGACTTTGTGACCTATACCACCACATCCAAAACATAGGCTTGTAAAGCTTCTGCATGGGCCAGGGTGTTGTCGTCTACACTGGTCACATGTTTTCCTCAGTTTCCATGGGGCGGCTTGCTTTCCTTTGTCCTATTTCATCCCATGTTTAAACCTCCTAAAGTTTCTGTCTCCCTAGAATTGAATCCTCCGGGGCCAAATTTCTCCTTTACTTGATCCTTCTCTTTATTCTCAATCTCGGTTTCGCTCGTAATGCGGGCTATTTTCACAGTCTTCTGGTATATTTCTTGGAAACTGCCATAAGTATATCCTGCTATTATCTATTTCACTTCCTCTCTTAATCCCTGTTCGAAGTGGTCCATTTCTTCGGTGGCCACCTGATTTAGTGAAAATCGGCTCAGCTCATTAACTTTACCGCATATTCCATTACGCTTATTTCTCCTTGCTTTGAGTATAAGAACTCCCGTTCCTTAACTCTTCTTATGTCTCGAGGGTAATACTGAGCATCCACTAAGACTTTCAGTTGGTTCCAAGTTAACACAGGTTCATCTACCTAGGTTTCACTATCCCCCACTAGAACTCAGCTTCTTTTTCAAATTAATAAGCGGCCAGGTGCACCTTGAACCTCTTAGGGCATTCCATGATCTCAAATAAGTTTTTCATTCTCTGAAGCCACTCATCGTATACCATAGGGTCAGTTCCACCTTCGAGCTTGGGAGGCTTGAACTTATTGAACTGACATATCATCTCCATAGCAGTTGGTTCTGGTATGAGTTCGTGTCGAGGAGGCATCTGTCGCATAATTACATAAAGGATCACTTAGTTCTAATTTCAACTAGGGGTTAACATGCAACTGCTCTTGGGCTAATACGGGTAGGCTTCCTTGGCCTTCCTCTATCCCACTTATAGGCTCAAAGGGCAATGCTCCCACACCTTTGCAAGTGCAACTGTATCCTTTCTCTTGATATGACCAACCATCTAAGCCTTACTTCCCTCATCTTATGCTCTTTAGGTGTCACTCATACTTTCCCTCTAAAAACTTTATTACTGATCTCATCCGATCTTACATAACTACTCATCAATCCAATTCTGCTCATCTCTCCTATAACCTGGGATCTCTTATAACACAACACTCTAAATGTATACCTCCATTTTTTTCATCCAAGCCTCATATCATGAAGCCCATGTCCTCATCAATTTCTTCATTACATTGTATGATCAAATCCAAGTATTTAAACTTCTTAGTCTTTGGTATCATCATATCAATGGTGACTTCCTCCTGTGCCTCTTTATCCCTTTCACTTGTCTTACATTTCAAGTACTCAATCTAAAACTTTTAGACTCCAAAATATGTCTCTACTTTTCTAACATAATGTTAGGTTCCTTCGAGTGTCTCTCTATTAAGACAGTATAGGCAGCATGCAACATTCACCATGTTATTTGATCCTACATTTCATTTGTGAACTCATCCAATATGATTGTAAAAGGACTTAAAGCCAATCCTTGATATAACCTAATATCAACAAGGAAGTCCTTTAGGTCTCTTCCTAGCATCCTAATCTTTAGTCTCCGCTCTCAGATACATATCTTTAATAACCCTAACATAATGAAAAGATAAATAATTCTTTCTTCAATAATTCCATCGCACTTCTTAAGGCAGCCTATCACAAGCCTTCTCAATATAAATGGACACCATATGCACTATATCCCTCTAGAATTCCATAAGTTTTCTCATAAGATTCACTGCTTCTGTAGTTGATCTTCTTGCAATGAAACCAAATTGCTTCATAAAAATTAAAGTCTCCCTCCTCAACTTCTTCCCCATCATCCATTGCATGCCAGAATATAACTGCATTCCATGCGACCAACCAAAATGGTAGGTAAGCATAATCAACGATGTGGAAAATCATCCTACACTACCACTGTGATAGTGAGGGAAGAACCGACATGTACATGCATATTATAAGTTATACGCTTGTCAATACAAGCAATATCAAGGAAGACAGATCGTATAAGCGCATAAGTGATGTATCTTCACATAGCGCACGCCTATTATGATATCTAAATGCATAATGCAAACCTATGGCTCTGACACCACCTATTGTAACGCCCCCAACCCGAGGAGGGTCACACCGCCAGGGCTTCCTCAAAGGAAATCCCTAAGCTCATAAAGATTGAAGGTTTGGATTAGCATTTAGATAGTCATTCTGGAACAAAACTGCAAGAATTTCCCCTATTTTAGCAACATCTTAGGGTCTTAGCTCAGCTAAGAGTACCTGTAAATTGGGAATAAGGTATAACATTTGCTGAAATAACCCAAATTCAACCCCTCGAGCCACTCGCCCAAAATTAATCACAATCAAACAACTAACAAGGTGGGGTCATAATGATATATATATATCGGTATAGAGCCGACTATATGCTATCACATACAACAATGAACTTAAATATTTACAACGTGGTAGATTGAACACTTGCAAAGCTGGCAAAAGACTTCTGATGGGTCGGCATCAAAATAACTTCAGAATATCTCTTATATCTGCTCAAACTGAACCTAGAAAAGGGAATAAGTAAAGGGATGAGCAACTACACGCTCAGTGAAAATTCCCATACCCCTTAAAACCAAAACCATTTGCAAGTATTAATACCAATAATAGTTATATATCACGTATTTGTATACTACTATTATATTAGGCAATCATAGTCCCCAAGGAAAGATTACCACTCTTATACTTCATGCTAGCCCCTTAACTCATTCCTAGGCCCTTAATGACCAATCTTCATTTCTAACAAACATTCAGGCATGTAATCAAGTAGCACAAGGAACCAATGTGATGCTTTCAAATACACTTTTGGGAACATAGTGACTCTTGATATTCCAAGAATAGTTTATAAATCACGCTAACTTCTTTAAAACTTGTAATAGTTTCTAAAAGCTCCCAAAACATTCAAATTGGTAAGAAAGACTTAGCAAGAAATATTCTTTCATAGAATATGTACATTGAAAAGCTTGAAAATATGATGCATTACTAGGATGTAACCAAACTTCATTTGAAACTCCATTTAACTGTACTTGGAAACACGTTCATAAAATATGTGCAAGATATGTTCATTTGAAAGCTTTCTTTTCTATCTTAAAAATACTTTACTTAGCCTCTTGAGGCTCGTATTCTTTAAAAAACCTTCTTTCGTAATGGTCCTCGAATGACCCTTATAAGCTTTTCAAATCTTATTCAATATGGCCTCGTAATGACCCTTAGAAATCTTTCTTTTCTGAACTGCTTAAAATGAAAAAATGCCAAATTTCCTATTCATTAGGAACTTACTTATAACCTAGCTAGGGGAGGCCAACACTGCCCTTAAGTGAGATCGTCACCTGTAACTCACGTTCTTTCCGATGTATACGTACTTAACATTTGGCCAAAACGCATCTTAGCAGAGCAACTCTAACCTTGATATTATCCTCTGTGGGGCAACAGCTCATACCAAGATAATCATATACTGAGTCCAGTCCCCCTCAAGATTTTCTTACGCGTCATACATCAAGGAACAGCTCACAGCAAGATAATCATATCTCAAGTCCAGCTCCCAGGAACAGCTCTCACCATCTTTGCATCCAGCTCCCAACATTATCTTTAGGGGAAATAGCTCACGCCATGTTTGCATCCAGTTCCCACCCTCAAGGTCTGGCCACTTGCCTAGCACTTTCTTAGACTTTAAAATCGCATTTCTTTTCTCTTTTTTTGTTGATTACTTTGTTGAAATCCTACTTTTAACAAATTGACCAAAGGTTTTCGAAATGTTTATAGATCCCTTGTTTTCAGCTAAAAAAAACTCCTTTTAAATGAAATAAGTTTGCTAACTCGTAGACGAAGTCTTCGTTTTAACTTAAAAGCTTTTTTTTAAATAAACGAAGTAAGTTTACTAACACGTAAATCAACTTCCTTTTAAACTTAAAAGCTTCTTACAAACGCAATAAGTTTGTTATCACGTAAAACGACTTCGTTTTAAACTCAAAAACTTCTTATAAACGCAATAAGTTAGTTAACACGTAAAACGACTTGATTTTAAACTTAAAAGCTTTTTATAAACAGAATATGTTAGTTAACTCGTAAAGCGACTTCGTTTTAAACTCAAAGGCTTCTTATAAATGCAATAAGTTAGTTAACATGTAAAACAACTTCGTTTTAAACTTAAAAGCTTCTTCTAAATATAATACGTTTGCTAATTCGTGAAATGAAAACCATTTGGAACTTAAGGTACTTCGTTAGCGTTTAACTCAAACTAGGTTCGTAATAAAAATCCTCAGTTGTCATTTTATAACTCGTTTTAATCCCTTTTTAAAACTCAAGAAGGGTGTATAAATAAATTGAAGGCTCAAAACATTCCCAAACTTGCTACTTTTTCAAACTTAAAGCACTTGGCTTGTTTATAAGGCAAACAAGGTTCCTTCGTAAACTTTCATCGTAAACGCTTGTTAAAAATTGTAATGATTTTTACTAGCTCGTAACTCGGAACTGAAACGAAACTCAACTAGGCAGCTAGCACACAATTCAAGCTAAATTTCATAATTAATACTTTAAGACGCCCTTTTTCAGATTGCTTAAATCTTTCTTAAACATAAGGAGAAGTTATATACAAACCACTGCTTTGAAACATTTTCAAACTCACTTTTAGTTCGCTTTTAAGCTTCCTAAACCTATCAACTATTCAGTTGAGTCACTTCCTGAGTAGTTCGACGATTTAGGATTATTTTGGACTACAATCATCTTTGTAACTGACAGGCAATTGGAAAGTACTTAAAAGTATTTGAAATCATGAAAACATACTTTTAACAATCCTTCTTAAACATGTCTAAATTTCAAGAATTAACCACTTAATATCACGTAGCACATTGAGGGGGAAAAGGGGTTCACAGCTAGCACATTCATACACTTCATAGCACAATTCGGCAGAATTTACTCAATAAGCCACACATAACCTCACAATCTACATGATTACGGTAATCACAATCCAGGCTCCCTCCTGACACAACACTAACCACAAGAACCTCAAATTCCTTAATAGTTCCACCTCGAGCCATCCAACTACCAATTTGGTTTAATAATGTCGTAAACAAACCAATAATTCACAAAACCATCATATAAAGCCATAGCATTCTCATAAATAGCCCTATATAGAAATTAAGTGTAGCTATACTGATTTGGCGATAACTTATAAACAGTAATCAACACGCTTTGCTAATGCCTTAATTCTCCCAATTAGCATTTTTAAACTTCAAAATATGATTCAGGACTAATAAACTGACGAAATGACAACACTGCAGCGATGATCTGATTATTAATAATTCAACGAACTTCCAAACTGTCTAGCCATTAATTATCCAGCAGCAGTTTCAACATGTAATTAACCCACAATTAACACCATGTTCGCAATTTCCTCAATTTCGATTCTAAGTTCACCCAAACTGATTCCCAACCTGAAATCAACATGCTCTAACTAATTTAGTTAAAAATCGTTGAAATTAATTGTAATTTAGGAGTAAGAAAATCTCCACTTTGATTCCGAGTTAGGTGTTCGTTCGAAGGGCTTGTTGGCTCGATTTTGGGTACTCGAATAGCTTCAACCTCCAACCTTGCCCTCTGGTCACGCGAGTAGCACCGAATTCATGCCCAAACCTCACCAATTCGAACCCTAAACAGACCCAAATTTTGTTTATCAACTTGAGGTCGAATTGGGTGTTTGAAATTACAAAATTTTACTCTAATTTATAGAGGATTGAAATAACTAGGAGCTAAATTGCATGGTCATACCTGGGCATGTGTTCGCGCACCCAATTCGTCACCCAAACCACCATAGATATGGTGGGTTCTTCCCGATTTCTCGCCCAAAATTCACATCAAATGGAGGCTAGCTCATGGGGAGGTCGAATGGGCAGGTGTTGCGGCCGTGAGTGGCCAGAAATCAGCTCGAAATTGAGCTCCTGTGGTGCGTCCATGGCAGAGATGAGAGAAGGAAGAGGAAGAGCAGAGAGGAGAGAGAGGGATGTCAGGAAAAGGGCGGTCGCGGTTTAGAGGAAGAAGAGAAGGGGGGGTCACGCGCATTTACTAAAATGCCCTTCCCTCTCTTTATTTTTTTAATTATTTTTGTCCCAAGCTGCTTAAGAATTGGTACCACTAATCGAATTCGTAACCCGAATTCTAAACCCAAAATCAATAACACGACCTTTCATTGATTACTCATTCCTAAAAATATCGAGGTTCGATTTAATGACTAACGAAAAGAATTCTAAGGTTGACAACCTAATCGTATTTAGGTTCCTACTCGATTTACTACTCGTTAATAACCGTTAACAATGCTTATTAAAAATCATTGAAAGATTTTCAAACCAACAATAATAATAATAATAATAATTTTAATAGCAACAATAATATTCTTTTTAATAAAATCATTGCTCACATAGGCACATCAATAATAATTTAACTCGTATTGTTAAATAAAATAGATTTTTATAACGGAAAAAGGCGTTACGAACAATTTAACAGAAAATAAGGTATGCGGGCCTTACATGTTCTAGCATGTTTGAGAAGGTACTACGTGCTCTAATGGGTTTTGATTTGAGTTAGTAGCTTAACTTGATATGGACTAGCTGATGCGCTCCATGAGTTTCTATCTTTAGTTTACTTTTGTACCTGAACTGAATAACCATTCCTCTCTTCTCTGTGTTACTTAATATCTCACTTTTCTTTACACACACACACACACACACACACACACACACACACATATATGTACGGACTTAGAGACACTTTTCTTCATTTTTTTAGTCTTCCTTTTCTTTGTGTATATATGTTTCTTTTTTTAGTTTTTTTTCTTTCTTTTTAGTTTTCTTTTTTTCGGTTTCCTTTTACTCCCAATAAAGAAATTGTGTGATCCATGTGTAGGTAAGGAAGCTTTGCTTTAAAATTTTGAAAAAAGAAAATAAAAAATAAAAAATCCAAAAAGAATTTTGTTTTATTTTGGGGTGTAATTCTGATTTACTATGTTTTCTTATACATGAGTCATTAGATTGTACATAGATAAGGTGTGCATTACAAAACTTAGTCCAAAATGTGACATTTTATTCCCCAGTTCTAACCCTCGATATTTTATAATGAGTTGTTTTGAGTTTGGTTGATAACATGTGATATGTTGAGCCTTAAGATTAATTTATCATATTTTAGTCTCATATTTTCTTCAATGTGTGTCACTTCCATGATTACATCTCTAGAACTTACTATGATTCTCTTCAAAATCACATTTAGCATGTATATTTGATAATATGATGGAGACATGCATTTGCTTTAGAAGCTACATTAGCCAAATTGCCACTCTTAATTGAAAGTTTTACCCTTGCTTTTAGCCTTTTTTATTGTTTTCATTTGTTGTGTACCTTTCCATTTAGTCTTTAGCCTAAATACATTTCCTATCACCTAACCTAAGGCTAGTAGAAAAACACTTCAATAGTTGATGGATAGCTTTGGGTGTTGATGTACTTTGGTGGTCATTCTAGTCTTTTGGTGTGGTAAGGGGATGATATTGAGTTGTTTGTGAGATTTTTCCCTTTTGGTTGTATGGGTTATTTTCATTTGTGACCAATTGAAAATTGAGTTGTGTTATGTTCTTCCATGAACTTGATTTGTTCATTTCAAAAAGAAAAAAAAATAAATAGAAAAACAGTTTCCAAGGAAAAAACTGAAAAATCTCCAAAGAAAGGAAAAGAAGGGTTGTGAATAAGACTTTTTGGAATGATCATTTTATTCACTCATTTCCAAAGGATGATTTTACGAGATGTGGCTTATTTTGTCATAAGTGGTTGGAAGAGTGTGTGTATGGTATAATTGGTAGAAGTGTTAGTTACTCTTGAGTCACTTGGCATTTAGCTTCTCATTTTCCAAATTGACTTTTTCTTTCTTAGCCCCTATTACAACTCTTTAAAGTCCTCTTGATTATCATCTTGCATTTGGCTTTTGAGTGGTGGCGAATTAAGAGTCTGAGCAAACCTATGGTAGTTTATATGATTGGAAGATGAATTGAGTGGACCTTATCATATCTTAAACACATGAGCGGGAGAGTTTCACATGTTCCCTAAAAGTGAGGTTCTACCAGTAAAGCTTGTTTATATTTCTCAAGTGGAGTGAAAGATGGTGCATGGATGTCATCAGTGCGGACAAAGAGTTTCTTCATGTGTACAGTGTATTTATATGTTACATAATACATAGGTTACTAGAGTAACATTATTGAGTGGAATGTGTATATATTTTTCCTAATGCTATATATATGATTTTAAAAACCTAAAAAGATTTTTAGCTTTTAATTTTCTTTTCCTTTTTTCTAAGATTTTGTCGACATATCTTATGCAAATCCTCATGAGATCATACTGGCCCACTGGGAGAACCTAAGGGTTTGATGGGCTTGCTGCACATACTGAGAATAGCCTTGATTCTTACAAAAGTGAGTTAAGATTTTGTTTTCTTTTTCTAGTATTTTTAATTTCATTTTACTCAAGTTTTATATGGAAAATTTAAGTGCATGGGTGTTGTTTATATGAAATTATGTCATTTTTATGCTCCTTATTATTGAACATGTGCTCGAAATAAAATTATTAAACAAGGATTTTAATATCTTTTTTTATTTTATACGGATTGTGAAATTTTGAAAAGAATGAACAATTTGCTCAAATGGGATGTCCAAGGTAAAGAAAAGCGTTGGGATAAATTGAAAACAAAGAAAAAAAATGAAGCCCAAACGTGCCATCCCCCCCCCCCAAATTTTCTCTGCCCGTCCGTTTGCTGCATGACAACTACCCCTTTATCTTCTCTCTGCTCTTCCTTTTCACTAGCCCCTTATTCCTGAGATATCCCCTTCCCTCTCTTTAATTTTTCTCCCTCATCTGCTTATGACAATCATGCATAAACATGTCATTTACTTCATTATTCTTCCATCTTCTTCATCTCTCTCCATTGTTAATTCCACCATTCATCACCATCATCAATCCCTAGCCATTAGCTTCTCCATTTATCTCATCAATTTGGTTGAATAGTTAGGTGCTAATGGATGAATCATTAGGGGGTTTAACTCATAATCAATTGAAGCAATCAAGAGCAAGGGGCTCAAAGTTGGCTATAATTGGCAGCAGCAAGGTTGAAGTGTGGGCAGGAGGTGGAGTAGGATTCTTTATTTTCATTGTCTTGTTAGTTTTTCACTTTTAGATCTCATGTGCCTTGTAAATTTGATGTAATTAAGTTTGGAGTTATTAAATTCAATTGGAACTTTTGTTATCAAGCTAGGAATAGTATTCAATTTGGGTTGAATTTACAAATGTCGTGGGTTGATCGAATGCTTTGTTTTTCCACTATTTTTGTTTACTTCATATGGGTCTTGCAATTTCTAGAACTTTGCTCTGAGGCTCAAGTCGATTTTCAATTCCATGTTATGTGATGTTCATCATCTTAATTTAGGTATTGCAGTTTTTCGGTTTTCATTATTTTTTGATACTGATTTACATTTCAAAATCTTTTTGATGTTTACTTTGGAGTATAGATTGAGTTACGGGCTGAAGTTCTGATAATTTCTCCTATTACAGCTTCATGCTTATGGATTCAGTTCATTAGATTTTAGATGCTATTTTATGCTACTATTTACCTATGTTTCATGGTTCATGAATGGTGTTTGATCATGGTTCATGCTTGTGTGAGAGATCAGCTAATTTGCTTGGTGTTTTCATATTTTTAACTTTAGAGTCATTAGGTTATTTTTAGTTGTTAGTCATACATAAATCAAATTTTATTGACATCTTAACTATTTGTTAGCTTAGGCTCGTTAGTGATCTAGTTTTGTAACCTATCCCTAAGGATGACATCCTTAAGTATTACGCGAGAGAAGTTTCACAACAGATTGCTTGAATATGAGCAGTATCCATACATGGTTATGAGATTGAGACATCACTAGAACGGCGTATATTCTCCAAGAAGGTCATCTGTATCCTTAGCACATTCTTGATTAGTATACACTTGAGTAACTACCTTAGTGTTATAGTTTTTAGTCTTATTCCCCTTGTACTAGTAGGGGTGACCATGAACTTTAAAACACTCATCGGTAATGTGCCCCCTGATTTTGCAATAGTCACAAAATCTCTTGACCTTAGCTTTTTTGAATTCCTTTCTCTTATTTGTGGGATTGGTTCTAGTGATAGAGAAAATCTTACATTCATCGTTAGCACTCATCACCCATACTTGTTTCTATTTCTCAATTATCAACTTCTTATAAGAATGTAATCCCTACTGATAGTGGCCAAAGGGTCCATAGCTAATATACCTTCCAATAAAATTATATGCACTATTGGATTCTATAAGAAACTGAATTTAAGTTATTTATTTCCTTGATTTGCCGTAACTTCTTAACCAAATCACATTTACATCTCTTACTAGCCCCACAATTACAATAAGGCAATCCTTCAATTTCATGCAACCTATCCCGTAATTTTCTCAGCCTGAAACAATACACAACAAGTGAATTACTATCCTAAGCAATAAACCCCGCCACCTCCTCCCAATGTGGGTCTCTTTGCGGGGTCTGGGGAGATCCAAATGTAAACAACATTATCTCTATATGCATATTTGGCTATAGAGAGATTGATTTCAAGTGACCCACATAAAAAGCTTTTGGGAAATAAATCAAAGTTGCAAGTAAAGGTAAATAACATGGAATAAACTATAAAACATTAAGAACGGGTGGCAATTACTATATAAAAACATATTAGAAAGGAACGTACTATACCTTAAAAATCAGAGGAAGGCTAAATACTCTTACAAGATGATGGTAGTCGTAGCATACAAATAACGTCATACCTGAAATAAGAAAATACCAGTGGCGCATAATAACAAATCCTACCCTACAATAGACAAATGGCAGCTAAGAAGTTAGCTAACTATAATCAAGTAGCTTAATCCTATCCCGCCACAAACTCCTTTGTTGAGTCAAGTCCTTCGTCAGCCTTAAAAATTTTAAGTCTTGTCTAACCACATCGTACAAGCTCTTATTTGGACATCCCATGCCTCTCCTGTATTCTAGGATATGTTGAGCAATCATTTCCAAGTATCCTTTAGTTTTGAAAATTAGTAGTACATTGAGTTGTTCAGACCCAGGTAATATGTAACAAGTGAACTATCTACTGTCTTGAACAAGTTTTACGAAAGATGAAAATGAGCACATCAAACCAACAAACAACGGCATAGATGACAATGATAAAGTAAATGGAACATAGTAAAAAGTGATAGGGCGAGGGAAAATAGTAAAACATATTATGATGTGGAATTTGAAAATAGTAAGAAAATCTTATTTTGCTACACCAAGCACTTTGAATATCTCCAAACATTTTATATTTTATACTCTCGTTTTGAAATTGTTTTCTCAGATGTTTTTGTATGATGTAGTTCATGTTGAGACAATGTCAATTTTCAATATCAATCTAGATAGGATGGGGTAGATTTTGATTGTTGAGTTTTGTAATTCTGAGTAAGGTATTTTGTAATGAGGGCCCTATAAAAATGTGGCATATTGTTAGCCACTTTGTCATATTGGAATGACTATTTTGAAGGTTTGCATCTTTTCATGCCTCTCAAAAATTTTTTTACATTGCCATTTCACTTGTTTTGCAATTGAACTCTGAGTATTTGTTTTTTATTATTCTATTTTGATGTCAACTAGCGTGAAGGACCCATGCGATGCATGAGATTTATATATAGAATTACTTTTATTTTAAATTGTGAGTTTTTCCATTGTTTAATTGAGAATTTGATAATTCTTATTATTTGAAATACATTGTTATTTGATAAAATATAAAACATAAATATAGTATCATACTTTGTCATTGTAATAATAATTGAAAATATTACTATCATGATGAGATTTGAAGTTAGGCTTGTACGTCTCTTTGAAAATCATATTCTTTTATTCTAAGAACCTTTAATAGTAAATTTGGTTATCACACTCACCAAATTTTTAGTATTATTGGAATCAAAATGTTTATTATGTATATGATTTTTTAAAAACAAATTGAAAAGGAATAAAATAATTATATTGGAGGTGCCAAAAAAGGGGACCAAGATAATATTTCAAGACTCTCCTAATAATGGGATAGAAACAATAAAAAAAGATAAATTATGTGAGGAAGATATGTGGCAATTAGAGAAGACAGTTTGTTTTGTTTTAATATATTTATATAGATATTCATCTTAGAGTTGCAAAAATGGGGAATGAATAAATTACGAGAGATAAACGCAAACTTAAGTACTCTTGTGCCCATTGAGCTATGAAGTTAAATAGCCCAATAGTCATTGAGCCAACAGTGAAACCATATTGCATTCATTGACCATGGTTTTCAAAAGCTTTTAAGTTCTTGGGTTCTACAAAAATCAATGAGAAAGAAAATGAAAAAAAGCAAAAGATACGAGGAGAAAATATGAGAGAGTTGATTATTTTCCTATGTTTGGATGTGCGAAAAATTATTTTAAAAAAATTGACATTTTTTTTTTTTGTCTATTGGATATATAGAAACTATCAATAGTCTATATAGGATTAACCTAACTTAAACTGATACTTATGTGCTAATTGGATCATTGTCTTATTCACTTTTTTAATGATACAAGTTGGCTCATACATTGTTCTACTAATACAAAGATTTTCACTTCAGCCTTATTACTATCCTGCATGGATCTTACTCAAGCCACATTATCGTTCCAAATTTCAATGGTTGACCATTGTTGTTGTGCAGCTAAAGAAAGAGTCTTCTCAAGTGCCATCATCTTCTCAAGTGCCATCGTTTTTGCCACGAGAATTGACTGACAAGAAAATCTTTCCTTAAACTACTTCAATGACAAGCTATTTTTCAATGCAATAATTCCCAAAGTTGAAGCAATGTTTTGGTTTCCATGATCTATCTATTTAAATGATGAGGTTAGGGGGTCGACAGCTGTGCCCCAAGACAACAATATTAGCGTTCTGCTGCCTACAAGTTACCTACGGCACAATGTTGATACAAGATTCTAGAATTTAATGCATGTCTTAAAATATGCTCAAGTTATTTTGTATCATTTTTATTAGTTTAGAGGAGTCTATAATAGTCCCACGAAAGCTTACTTGGTTACGAAACACCCAAATACTCCATGATACCACCAGAAAAATGGTTACAGGTTGTTTACAGATATGATCTTCATCGTAGATTAGTAATAACCAATCACAAATCCAGTGTGTCCACGGAAATATAGGTTGGCATCAATTAATGCCTAAGGGAAAGGACCACTAGACAAGTTTAGAAAGCCAATAATTCCAGAATATATGATAAGCTGATTCTTCATTTACATGGCAAAATGGACATGCAAAGTCATTTCCTAATTGTTGCGCCTGTCTATTACATCCCAGGGCACAGCATTATGAAAAGCCTTTCATGCTAATAGTATCCATCTAGAAGGTATTTTTAAAGGCCTTCTAATCTTCCACATCTTCACAAATTTCGTGTCTCCAATTGGGTTGTCTCTACTTTTAAATATCCAGAATTTACAGAATATTCCCTAGTCTTGCTTAGTGGCCAATATAATCTATCTGGTATGGTAGATGGACAAACAATCTGGGACAAAATGAGATTAGCAAGTTTAAGAGGGAACAAATTCCTTATCTTGCCTATATCCCACCCTGTGTTCCTTTCATTAAAATGATCGGCTATGGGTCTGTTATTTTATTGAGATTCATTGATTGACTAGCATAGCTTTAATTTTCCTTTAAAACACCATCGATTCTTAAGTATCCTTGTTACTATGCCATTATAGACTTGCCCTTCGAGGTCATCTTTAAGTTTCTGGGTTGCTTTGATTAAACTTGATCTATGATAAGTGCTTAACGTGCATATCATTTTAGGGTCATTTTTCCACATTTTTAAGAGAATTATGTACTTTATGCTATGATTTATAATCTTGTTCTCGATTTATACTTGGGTATAGTTGTTTGATGTATTTTGTAGGATTTTAGGCCTTTCTACCCAGCATTCGTAATGCCCCCAATTTGCTAATTACTTGATTCATAGATAACTGCAACAGAAGACTTAATGATGGAAGGCGCTACCGCCATTCTAATAAGGATAAGGCTCACTGAAATCATTTAATCTTGCAATTCACGTTCACAATCACAATATTTATTAAACTGAAATACTTCAAGACCAAAGTCCATAATAGTTTAACTTCAATGCAATCGACTTAATCATACCATGTGATAACTCAAACTCCACACTACACAAGTATATTGAATATAGACCCAACTTGACCTTGAGACCGATCCCAATATTCATGCTATGTTGAATCCTTTATGAGTATCTGATGACTTCCAAAAGGGCTTCCTGAATGGAGAAACATGTGATACTTCATCACCTAAAATGGAAAACATGAATACAATTTGAAAATGTCAGCTAAAACTCAGTACATGCATTCTTGTATTGTAAAATGAGCGTAGAAACACTTTTGATGGTACCCTCCTTTACAATTCATTTAGTTTGTAATAACAATGAAAATGAAAGTAATATAAAACTTAATTGCTCATTATTATCTAGATGTGAACGTGTTGCAATGATATGATCTATACATAAGTACACACCTACCAATCCGATCAAGACTTAGCCTGAAGCTGCGTGGGTAAATCATGGGTTGATGCCCTATAGATGATAACTGATGGGGTCAAAAGTTAAATGGTAAATCGCTATATGAACAGATTCATTGATAAATCATTAAGAGTTGTAACTTGATAAACATGTTCTGCTTTCTGAAGATACAGACAATGGACGTACCTTGAGTCTTTAAAAATATCATCTGACTTAATAAATATGTTCTGACTTGATAGCACTTATGCATAATGGGAACGATAGCTAGGCCTCAACTCTGTTTCATAAAAGCCATTATAGATATGTGTGGTCAGTAAGTGATACTCACATAACTTGTTACTTTGATAAAAATTCAGTAAGTAGCGCACATAACTTGTAAGATAGATTATGCTAAGATAACCCCAAAACTGGATAATTGAAAATAATTAATCTAGTATAAAGTTAAATAAAAGTAAAATAAACCACAATAAGATAGATGAGATTAAAAAGGAAAAGGCATTGATGGTGACAAATGGAAGAGTGGTTTTGGCCTTTTCTGAGATAGGCTGCTGATACAGGTTTAAGGCTCGCTGAGGTATCACTTAGTTCAAGATAATAGCGAGTGCACTAGATTGGCTTGATAAATATATTTGATACATTCTAAATTGAGTAAGTAATAAAGGTTTGAGGCCAAGAGATATATATCTTTGTTCAAAATAGTATAAACTGTAATAACTTGGTCTGATAAATATGATTTTTGAGTCACAACTCCTCCCACTTCTCATATTTCATTCATAAATCCATTAGATATAGAATTTCACCCCAATGAATCATTGAACTCAATAGAAGCTATTAAGCTCATTAAACTTGGTATTTTCTTTGTAAAATCCACAATTGATTCAAAGCTCATAAACAAGCTCTCAAATTATATACTGGTCTTCTTCTTTTTCATTAATCAAGCTACAAGCTCCATGAAAGTTCATGAATATTCATTTCCCCCTTAAGCGATCATATTTTGGCTTATAGTATTCCAAATTAGTCCATGATAAATTTTGCTCAATAATCAATATATTTCTTTACATCAATATCCACAATCTCCCCATAAATTCATTTACATACATAATTAGTCTAACCAACCTCTCTTGGTCCCAATTGGGACTTTCTATGCTTCACCAATTTAGCCAAAACTTTGTGTAACATCCATTTTTGAAGCCATTAACATATCCAAACTCCAAATAACTTCATTTATACATAATTACATAATCTGTATTCAAAACAGGGCAGTTTTCTTCAAAATTCCATAACTCACTGATTACACTTCCAAAATTCATGAAATTTTGCCGACAATTCCCGAATATTATAGAGAATCTACGGGAAACATTTCGAAATTTTTAGACAACTCTATAATTCCCAGAATTTTCGACCGTGGGCAACTCAACAAGCCAATCCTAAGTCATGCCCAATTTCAATCTTCATTCAAACCTCCATGATAAATTCAAAAATCATCATTCACAACATTAAATCCACTTTTTGTATCAAAATCATAACAAGCAATCAAAACAAGCTCAAACTTATACTTGCTTAATTTCAAGTCACTTGATCATGCTCTTGATCTAATACCCATAACTTTAAATATTTCCAAACTCAATAAAAATTGCATAATAACCATCAATTTAATCATATAAACAATAATCATAACTAAAACAACCCCAAAACTCAAAATAGAATAAGTTAGAATTTTGGATATACCTTACTTTAGGCTTGAATTAGAGGGAGGAGGGGGTTGTTTTGAGTGATTTTGGTAGTTGGGCATGATAGCTGGCAGTAAGGGGAAGTCGGAGCAGTCAAGAGGTGGTCGAAAAAATGGCCGGAACGCACTAGAAGTGGCGGCACAGGTGCTGCCCCTGTTTTCTACAATTGGGTGTGAGGTAGAGAGAGAAAAGTGGAGAGTTGGGTTTTTTGTTATTTTTGTCGAATTTTTGTGTGTAAAAATTGTCAATTATCACCTACATGTGGCTGAAAATTTTCAACCCAAAAAGTAGCTTTTTGCTAATTAAAATTAGGTGCTAAGATGAGCAATTAGTGAAATAACAAAGTTGGCATGGTTTTGGGCTTTTGTTTTGGGTCTAACAAGCTAAGTTTGGCCTTGAAAAAATTATTCGAAGTGTTGGGAAAATTTTCTGTTGCTCGGGATTAAAGTTTGCCGAAGGTAAGAAAATATTTAATCACTAAATTATATTTATCGAGGTCTAATATCGATTCACCCGATATTTAACCAATCAACAAAACCTAAATTAACAATCAATGAAACTTGAATTGCAAAGTGGAACCCAAATAAAATATCCCCCAACTGCAGTGATTAAATACGATAAATGAAAGCAAAAAATTTAGATTACATAAGGTAGGTCGGTAAATATATAAATTGAGTGTAATTGAATTAATAAACATGATTTAGTTAAACCAATAACTATCAGTGATTAAATCAATAAATATGATTAATTAAATAAATAAATATGATTTAAATAAATAAATATAGGTTAGAGTTGGGTTATTATATCCTTCCCCCCTTAAAGAGTTTCATCCTCGAAACTTATGATTTTTTATCATGTATGCTATGCCACCTCAAGTATGGATAGTTGGTTTTTACTGCTTTCCTCCAAAAAGGTATGATTAGCCCAAAGTACATAGCTGCTTAATCCTGTGATCGAGTATCTAGATCCTTAGTGATTTCACTAGCTTGATTACTTTGGTTCAAAATTGATATTCTCTTCAAAAGAAAAACTTATTACTGCAAAGGAGGTACTCTACTCTACTGGTTCTCTATCTTGACCACTAATAAATATGGAAACCATTGTATTTCCTAATAAGTACTCTGATACTGACTCATAAAGCCCAATGTAACGAGGGCTCAATTATCTCTGATATCCAACCTCGTGACACCCTTGACTAGATAAGCCCTTTGGAATATTTTATATCTCATCTGAACTTTGATTGTCTCCTTATTTGGTCAATATGACCATATAACTTCTGTGTAGTTCTTGTGTCACCTTAGCATGTATTTGAATTGTCTCATTATTCTCGATACTTCTTCTAGCTTACTCTAATACCACTAAACATTGTTTGAGATTATGCCCTTATCAAAAAGTCCTCATTTGATGTTCTTAATGCATCACATGATCTTTTCTTATCAGATTAGTCTAAGATCTACTCTAAGTCCGAATTAGACGCTAAAATAAACATGGTCAGAGAAGAAAATGATGGAATTGGTAGTCAAGTGAGTCATTAGGAACAAAAGAAACAAACAATGAGATTAGAAAAGATTTATAAAGGAGGGATTAACATGGGGTGGTTAGAATAAAGATAACCATAAGTGTATCATGAATTGTGAAATATAACGCCACAAGAATTATGGCTTATAAATATGGATCATAAAGGGTCCAATAAATAATCAGCCAAGGAGAAAAAAGGCACGATAATACTCAAATTTAACTGATAAATTGGAAACACGATGATAAGCAACTGAGCTTCAACTTGGGTTTAACTGATGAATCGGAAATAAGATGACAAGCAACTGAGCTTTAACCAAGTGACTTTATAGCCATAAGCAACAAGATAAGTGCAATAGATATATGGGACAAGCAATGTGCAGTAAATAGGTAGATAGATTGGATAAGCAAAGTGCAATAGATAGACAAATAGATTGGACAAGCAAAGTGTAATGGATAGATAAATAGATTGAGCAAGCTACAATAGGAACATGCATTTGCTCATATGAAGCCAATTTGAGTACAACAATAAGATTGAATAGAGAATGCAGAAGTTTATTTATCCGAATGTAAGATATATGTGTGGGATTTGAAGTTCAAAACAAAGAGAGTAAGGGGATTATGACATTTGCAATCACGCGCACCAATGAGAGTTGGATTACATTATGAATTCCGAATAAGTTATACGAGCTGATCATTATGAATAAATGAGATGTAAGGTAAATATGTGAATTAACTCTGAGCAGAATGAGCTACAACTCATAATCATGAAATAAAGATAGTGAAGGTCGAGAGCACTGGAATGGGGACAACCATATAAGGTTGAACAGAAATGTATTGCACATTTAACAAGGGTTTGCAAAGACACCCAAATCACGCTAATAGGAAATATCATGTTGAAATGCAATAGTGTTGGATAGTATCAAGTTTTGAAGATGAGACAAGCAAATAATTATAAGAATTACTATAAAAGGGCATTCTTGTAAAAGATAACTATGGTTGCATGGTTTAGGTGTGATATCCGGACCTTAAATCATTGCTAGCAAAGACTTCTGTTGTTAGCAGTTAATCCCATAAATCATTTATTCAAGGTATAGGGCACTTGTTTTTGATAGTGATCTTATTCAACTCTTTGTACGCAGTACACAACCATAAGGTTCTACCTTCCTTCTTCACACATATAAAACTAGGGTTTCCCATGGTGACACACTTGGTCAAATAACTCCCTTCTCTAATAACTCATCCTACTAAATCTTTAGTTCTTTGAACTTTGCTGGGGGTCATATGATAGGGGCTTTGAAAATAAATTGAGCACCTAGAACTAGGTTGATCTGAAAATCAATGTTTCTTGGAGGAAAACAGTCCTGAAAGTCCTCATATGAAACATCTCTAAATTCACAAACTGTAATTATGAATATGTATATACCGAGTGTGGTTAGCATATCACTAATATTCAATGCATTACTGATATGATAACTCACTTGCTTGCACAATATAATTAGGGTGGAAATAGAGTTTTTCTTCCCACGGTCCATAAAAACACACGTCTAGTCTTTCCTCATTTCTTAAGCTAACATTAAGATCTTTAAAAGTCATCTTTTACAAGTACACAGTCAGTTCATCCCCATAATAATAACAAGATCTACCAATCAAACTAGATTAAATGCCCAATGAATATGGTTCCCACAATATTAATAGATGCATATTTATAAAAGATAACATATTCAACTGCCTAATGGTCTTAGTAAATTTAAATGACAGGGGGACAATCTAAAATGTAAAGAAATGTAACCACACTATGAACTCTTGCAAAGATTTTTCTTTATTGGTTATAAAGGACCAGCATGTAAGTTGAATGAATGAAAGGACGAAGATTTGTAATGAAAGAGGTAAGGCATATGAATGACTGGCATATACGAGAAATGCAGTTTATTCATGATGGTCATGATAGCAAAGTAAATGAATGATGTTATTAAGTTGAGAGAAAGTATTAAGTACTGAAGGTGGAGAAATCTAACAGATTACCAAGGCGGCATTTGAAAAGTTATACGGTACCCGTATGCGAGTAAAATGACGAAGATGAGGGTTAACACCATCAGAAAGGAAATTTTATTCATCTGATACTTGAAAAGCTGATCCATCAAGATGAAGGAGTCAGTCTTATGACTAAACATGATGGCATCCATTAATGATACACTCTATAGTAAATGGAAGTCTTGTGCAGGCATATAAACCCCGAAACTGCTGGCAGATCGAAATAATTCAAATTTGTTATTTATCATTAATAAGATAGGTTATACTAGTAAAGAAAGGATTGCCAAAATAACTTAAGTAACGACATGCAATCATGTCCATAGAGTATTATACCAACATGACGTTACGATCCTATAGAAACACGAACAATATGGATACATTTAATTCCTAAAAAGTCACTCAATGACTGGGTCTGAAGCAACCAAAGACTTTACAAGCAATAAATGAATAGTGCCTAATAGAAGCAAGGAGTTAAAATAGGTGGCAGTAAAAATATGAACATAGTGGTGACTGAATTATAAGTAGAATGGATCAAATATGCTTAGGAAGAACTGCAAATTACATAGTAATGCACACTGACCAACAATACCGCAAGCACACGAGTGTTTGTAGTATAGATAAAAGATATCGTTCCTAATGGACTAAAGTAATCTATTAAGCCTAGTCTTGTCAGAATATGCTAAGCAAAACTCTATTTCAAATGGATTCAATTAACTACTGCAAATAAACTTGTCTAAATCAATAAAAGAAAAATATCTAGGAATTTTCGCAGTTATGGAAGAGAATTGGATCAAAATGAATAAACATGTGCTATTCTTTAATTGGTTAATTCCAAAGAATTGTAATTTTATCAAGAAACTTGATTAATTCTTTCGAAATCAATCAAATTTGCCTAAACTAAGCAAACTTTGTTCTTTCAAACTAATTTAACTTAATCCAAGTTTAATATATTTGATTAATTACTAGCTCTCTTAACATATAAATCTCTCTTTCAAGACGAAGTTATGCTAAGTCCATTCAAGCAGTCTAACAACCAAATGTCATCTTTTGAATGTTCACTCGATTGTTTCAAGTGTGCAAGCAAATCTTAGCTCAAAATCAACCCACAACATATCAAACACTTGATAGAACAAAATCAAACCAATCATAAAAATAAGCACGATTCTTTAAATCAAAACATGATCCAATGACAATTCCACAAACTACTAAATTCCTAGACTAAGAAAACTACTCAAACATGATAAAAGATAAAATAACCAAAAAAAGGGCAAAATCTTGAGATGAAGGGACTTGACTGAGATGGCCTTCACCAAGGGCTCCAGAACCCCCTCAGGATCAAAACACTCACACGCAAAACTCACTTAAAACTAAGGAACAAAATTTGAGAGAAACTAAACTAAACTAAACTAAACTAGGCTAATTCTACTTGCTTGCTTGCTTGGGATGCCTTGGAATGCTCTTCCTTCGCTGCTGAACGTCACCATTTATAGAAAATTTTGGTTGATCTCAGCCACACAACCAAGGGAAAATGAAGAGGCAACAGTTACAGGCATACCACGGTCCGTGGGGTTCACCACAGTCATTAAAGGGCAAATGTTGGGTAAAAAGACTAAAAATCCAGCAAAATACATAAAATAACTATACCCAAGCATAAATCAAGTATAGGAGAGTAAATAATATCATTAAGCACAAGATTCTCCTAAAAACGAGGAAAAATAGCCCTAAAAAGATGTCCATATAAAGCACTTATCAAATCCCCATGCTTAAACTATTGCTTGTCCTCAAGCAATGCAAGGATTAAAGATATACACAGTGTCCTCAGGATAGACATAAATAACATTCCAATGGCAAGAATGATCCAAAGGTAGCCCAAAAAGATGAAAAATAACATTAACAAACAGAATAAGGAATAAAATTTCAAAAACTTTTATAAACCATAATACAAAACTTGAACCAATCATGCTCCAAATTGTTAAATACAATCATTCTAGCATATGAAATGAGTAAGACTAGCAAGGCCGGTAGAACCTCACTATAGTTATGTAGCACTTGGCACTCATGTGTTTGACAATGTATATATATGAAGGTTCTCTCAATTCTCATTCCTTGAACACAAATCTACCATAGGCTGGACAAGATTCTCAAATTTACGACCACTAAAATGCAAATGTACTAAACAATCAAGAGGCCTTTCATAGGGATGTAATGTGGCTTAGGGTAAAGATAAGAGAGGAGCAAATGTTTTGGGAAATGAAGAGCTAAAAGCCATAGACTAAGAGCTTAAATAATTCTAATGCATCATACTACATCCTTCTCGAACCATATCAACTCATCAACAAAATAAATCCCAAATGAAAAGAGATAGAGTCGAAAATCACAAATATCTTACATTCCCACCAAGGCTAATCACTTTCGTCGAAAATTTTTCTTTTTCTTTTCTCTTTCTCTTTTTTTTTTTGTTCAATTCTCTTTTTTTTTAAAAGAGGAACTTGCCAAGAAAATTCCACAACAAACTTTAAAATCGAACTCTTCTCTGAACTTTACACAATAAAACAAAGGATTTATCAAATGTTTGCATCCCTACACTAAATAGCCAAAATTCATTAAAGAGAATAACAATCCACCTTGCTAACGCCCTATCAAACTTGATGCAAAAGAATGTAACGCTCCTGTACCCTTGGCTTAAGGGTAAGACAAGTATTTGGCATGGGCTAAAAGTAGGTGGATCAGATTTAAAAAAATGATTGCAGGCTCAAAAAGGCTAACAAGGGATATAGTACACAATAAGGGTGGCTATTTGGCCGTGGGTTTCAAATAAATAAAAGAAAGAAAAATGCCTCCATTATATTACCTAAATGCACATGCGAAATGTGATCTTGAATGAGAATTAAGGCAAGTTCTAGAGAAATGACGTCAAGAAAGAGTCAACGTAAAAGAAAATATGAAACTAATAATGATAAACAGTCTCTAAAGGCTTAAAGTCTCACGGGACATCTACCACAGTCAAAACTAGCTTACTAGCATACACATGCCAAAATTTCATGTAAAGACTCATGGGGAAAATCAATTTGCATTCAACATGTGGTCAAAACATGGAATTTAGTTCGAAAATTCATTCACAAACTTTTATGCACAATTTGGGTGAATCAAAGGATCAAACTAACCAAAGAAAGCTACCAAATCCATAAAGATCATCATCGGAGTATTTTTTATTATTGTTGTTGTGTTGTTTTTCTTTGTTTTGTTTTTTTTTTTTGGGGTGTGCTCCAAAAAATAATGCAAACTAAAATGTAAAAGCAACTAACAAAAGAAAGAAACTAAATATAACCAAGAAGAAAAGTAAATGCACTACTAAAACAAAACTAAAACAAAAACTACAAAAACTACCACTAAAAATATATACAAAGTAAAAAAAAGCAAACATACCAAACAAAAATAGGCATCAGATGCCAAATATAATAACTAAATCCCCATGCTTGAATCACACATTGCCCTCAATGTGGGCACATTATAATAAAAAGGAAAGGGGAGTAGCAGAAATCAAAATAGAGAGGAGGAGGTGGAGGAGGATGGGGTGTAGTTGTCCATCGGAGATATGTCAATCTCGTCAGGTTTCTAGACATACCCTATAATCTTGGAAATATTGGGTATGGGAAGCAAGCAACCCACGAAACTTATCGTGGCGCTCTTGGACCAAGTCCCAAAGAGTGGTGCTCTCTGAAGCTACAAAGGCTTGAAGGGAAACTTGCTTTTCTTAAATAGACCTAAGGGTGTCTTGGAGGTCAGAATAGTCAGGTAGGGGCGGTTGAGAGGAAGAACTAGGTCCTTCTTGACTAGAGTGAGGGGCGGGTTGGTAAGGTACAGGTCAAACAACCTCGTCATTACCAGGTACCCAGTAAAGGTTACCTCGGTGAAGCAAAGTAGTACGATTGACATTGGAAAGTGGCAAAAGCTGGTCCCAAGGGTAAATCCAACACAAACTGCCAGCCTCAACTTTGCAAAAGTTCATAATCTCAAAAGCAGCTTGATCAAGCCGCTCAGACCTAGAAACTCTATCCTCAAGATTGGGCTCAACACACCAAGAATCTAGCAATAGTTATTATCCCACCAATGACTATCCTACCTTTAGTACTAATAGTAGCACTATGCAATTGCCTAGCTAAGAATAAACCTGGGTCAAGTTAAATACCATCAAGCATACAGGACAGAAAGTATAACTTAGAAAGTCTTGAGACATTCAAACTATCGTCCTGAGTAAAGAAAGAACAAGTAAGGATACGCTGAGCTACTCGAATGCAGGGTTCCTAATATGCGTGCATTTTGATGTACTTGTACTGTACCTAACACTCCCCAGAAGTTCACCCCAAAATGCATTCGGGTTGAATTCGGAGGGGACTTGGTGATTAGGTAAATCCATGCTAGGTGGAAAGCCGAAAATACTATTGAAGGTATCTAAGTTCAGTTCATACAATTGACCTGCAAATAAAATGATATATATCCAACTTGACATTGAGGCCCTCTAGTGACCTCGACATAGAGTGTACTTAGAAATTCTAAGGTCAGGTCCTTACATGTATGCTCTTTGAGTTCTAAAAAGTGGCTCATACCACCTCTAGCAAACAACCAATAGATATCATCCAACATTCTCAATCGGGCTAGCAAATCCTCATCATAGTATCTAGTTGCTACTACTACATGTTCATTCAAACAATTATACCTAACAAAATGATCAGGAAGAGTCAAACTAAGAAGGTGAAGAATGTTACCTTTAGCACGCACATTGGCCGATGTTCTGGATGTCCTTTGAGGTTGGAGTGATGCTTGTCTTGATGAACCCGCCTCCTTGGTGCTCCTTTGCCTTTTGTTTGTGCTATGGTTACAAAGCCTAACCAAAAACAAAAGAAAAACCAAAAATAGGAACAAAAACCTAGAAAATTAAAGAAAATAAGTAAAAATGTGAAGAATTAGAAAGAGAAAAGGATGGTTATGGCGAATGAATGAGGGTAAAATGAATTTTGAAGATGAAGAAGAAGGAAAGAGAGGAGAATTTGTGGATGAAATGGGGAGATTAAGTGAGAGGAAGGAATTTGGTGTGAAAATGAAGAAAAATGGAGAAGATTTGAGGGAGATTGAAGGTGTTGATCATGGAGGTTTTAGAGAAAGAGAAGGGAGGAAGAGAGAAAAAGTGTCAAGTGAAGAAGATGAAATGAGGGGAAAGGAAAACGACACCGTGGTCAAAAACCTAGACCGCGGCCTATAGCAGCCTACCACGGACCATGGGGCTCACCACGGATGGTCCGTGGCGTCTACTACTACTCAATTTTTTTCTATCTTTTTTGGGTTGGCACCCAACTATTGTATTGTTGGTTTTCCTGACCGTGGTGCCAACTTTTTATTCATATATCTATATATTTTTTCTCTCTTTTTTTCTTTTTTTTAATAACAACTAAAATTAATAAAAAATTAGAACTATAAAAAGGAAAGAGAAAGAAAGCTTGGGTTGTCTCCCAAGATGCACTCTTTTAAGGTTAAGAGCTTGACCCTTGTTCTAGACTTGGTCTGGATTAGCCTTATGGCGAACCACAAAGTCGAACTTCTTCAGTTGAAAGTACCATCTTAACAATTCTGGCTGCAGGTCCTTTGTCTTCATAACTTTGTGCCACAACGCACCATCCGTATACAAAACAAATTGCTCTCTTGGCCCATCAGATGGGCTATCATCTACTTGCTTAACCCCTACATCAAAATCGACATCGAAACCTTCCAAAAGGGGCATAGAATGAACAACTCGTGCAAACCAGCAATACTCACTTGTCGAAGAATCATTAGAAATAGGGGCCTCAACCTCGGGCTTGTTAGGTGGCATAGGAGCATAAAACTCCACCTTAACATACCCTTGATCAGGGTCCTCATATGAAATCCATTTAGAATTAGGAGGATCTTCATCATACAAGACATCCTCCACATCATACTCAGGGGAAAGGGGTAATGCATCCAATATAGAAGAATGAGGAGAAACCGTATCCTCCTTCCTATGACTAAACACAGCAAACCTCTCTTCTACCTTAAAAGAAATACGACCCTCTCTCACATCAATATGGCAATCAGCTATCGCCAAAATGCGCTTACCTAGGATAATTTAATCAATTTCAGGCATATCGACTACAATGAAGTCTTCTAACACCCAAATGTCTCTTATATTGACTGGCATATCTTCCAACCTGCCTATGGGTTGTGTTATAGAACCATAAGCCAACTGTAGTGAAAAGGAGGTGGCTAATAATGGTCCTCGGTGTAGCTTATGAAACAAACAGTAAGGCATTATGCTGACACTTGCACCTAAATCACATAGCCCTCTCTCAATTTCTACCTTTCCTACAACGCATGGGATAGAAAAACTACCTGGGTCAGGACGCTTAGGGGGACAAATGGTGGGGATCTAAATAGAGTCATTCTCTACAAATGTGGCAATCTTGCCACCATAGTTGCTCTCCTTACTACCAGCCATAGTTATCTCTCTACCTTCTTCCTTTGGTACGTTCTTAGAGTCAGTTAAGTCCTCTTTATCCTCTTTCATGGTGACACAGTTACAATACTCACAAGGGTTGAGTTCAGGCTTACTGGGAAGTCTATCTGGGGGCGCAGATGAAAAAGTAGTTTTCTGGGCAATCTAGGCCTCTAACATCTTATTATGATTTATAAGTATATCAACCTTTGAGGCTAATTGTTTGATGTGCTCATCTTGTTTCGGTTGTGCCATAAGCATGTTTTCCATTGTTAGGTCTAAATTTGACTTTTGGGGCATTTGAGAAGGGAATGGTGGTCTTTGAAAACCAGGAGGTACTCTAACATTCATACGGGGTATATTCACAGTGTTTGAATTTGACCTATAAGAGAGATCCAGGTGATTCTTTCAACCTGGACTACAGGTATTAGAGTAAGGGTCATTGGTCAGTCTCGGGTTAAAATTTTGAACATAATTAACTTCATTAGGGCCCTGGGAAAAAGGACTGCTAACTTGACAATTCAAAGATATATGCTCAATTGAACCACAAATCTCACAGGGGAAAGGGGCACTAGAGTTTACTGCATTAACATTCAGTTGGTCCAGTTTTTTAGTCATAGTATCTACTTTAGCAGAAAGTAAAGTAAAAGCATCAACTTCAAGCTTACCTCCAACCTGCCTTGGTTGGGCTCGTTCAGTGGACCATTGAAAGTTATTAAGCGTCATCTCCTCAATAAAGTTATAGGCTTCATCCTCGGTCTTACTCATTAAAGCTCCTACTGCCGCCGCATCAATAGTAGACCCCACAGCTTGGGTCACACTGTTATAAAAGGCCTGGATAATCATCCAGCATTGAAGATCATGATGGGGGCACAAATGCGGCAAATCTTTAAAACGCTCTGAGGCTTTATAGAGCGTCTCATCCTCTTTTTGCAGAAAGTTGGTGATTTGATTTCTTAGGCTTGCTCTTTTGCTTAGAGGGAAGAATTTGGCGAGGAAAGCTCTTGTCAAATTGTCCCAAGTAGCTATGCAACTAGACGGCAAAGAGTGCAACCAAGTCCTTGCTTTATCCCTCAATGAGAAAGGAAATAAGCGCAGACGAATCGCATCATTGAAGACTCTATTTAACTTTAGCGTATTGCACACCTCTTAATAGACCGAGACGTGTAGAATCGAGTCTTCCAAAGGGGTTCCGCCGAACTGAGATTGCTGCACCATGGAAATAAGTGCTGGCTTGAGTTTGAAGTTGTTGGCATCCACAGCAGGCCGAGCTATGCTTGAGGCTATCCCTTGGACTGCGAGAGTGATGAAATCACAAAGGGTCCTTCTTTCTTCACCTGCTATGTTTGAATTCCTTCTTGCCCTGCACATTTGTTCTTCGATCCTTTGCTTTTTCCTCCTTAAGCGAAAAGTCCTCTCAATCTCTGGATCGGGCACGTACAAAATCAGACCTCGTATAACTTAGGAAAAATTCCTACAAGCACTTTCACCAACACTACCAGCATAATAAAACAGGAAAAAGAAAAATAACAAGAAAACTAGATAAAACAAAATAATAAAAATGCTTAGTCACATTCATAAGACAATACTCAATAGTTAGCAATTTAGTTCCCGGTAACAGCGCCAAAAACTTGACCAACACTACCGCAAGCGCATGGATGTTCATAGTATGGATAAAAGATATCATTCCTCAGGGACTAAAGTAATCTATCGAGCCTAGTCTTGTCAGAATATGCTAAGCAAAACTCTATTTCAAATGGATTCGATTAACTACTACAAATAAACTTGTCTAAATCAATAAGAGAAAAAATTCTAAGAATTTCCGCAGTTATGGAAGAGAATTAGATCAAAATGAATAAACATGTACTATTCTTTAATTGGTTAATTCTGAGGAATTGTAATCTTATCAAGAAACTTGATCTATTCTTTCGAAATCAATCAAATTAGCCTAAACTAAGCAAACGCCGTTCTTCCAAACTAATTTGACTCAATCTAAGTTTAATATATTCGATTAATTACTAGCCCTCATAACATATAAATCTCTGTTTCGAGACGAAGTTATGCTAAGTCTATTCAAGCAGTCCAACAATCAAATGTCGTCGTTCGAATGTTGACTCAATTATTTCAAGTGTGGAAGTAAATCTTGGCCAAAAATCAACCCATAACATATCAAACACTTGATAGAATGAAATCCAACCAATCATGAAAATAAGCATGATTCTTTAAATCGAAACATGATCCAATAACAATGCCATAAACTACTAAATTTCTAGACTAACAAAACTACTCAGATATGATAAAAGATAAACAAACAAAAAAAAAACGATGAAATCTTGAGTGAAAGGGACTTGTTTGAGATGGCCTTCACTAAGGGCTTCAGAACCTCCTCAGGATCAAAACTCTCACACTCAAAACTCACTCAAAACTAAGCAAGGAACAAAATTTGAGAGAAACTAAACTAAACTAAACTAGGCTAATTCTACTTGCTTGCTTGCTTGGGATGCCTTAGAGTGCTCTTCCTATGCTGCTAAACGTCACTATTTATAGAAAATTTCCATTGATCTCAGCCACACAGCCAAGGAAAAACGAAGAGACAATAGTTATAGGCATACCACGGTCTGTGGGGTTCACCACGGTCTGACCGTGGTCTACGCTGGATCCAGATTTTTGCTCTTTCTTTGCTCTACGGTCGTGGCATAACATGGATAACCATGGGGGAGGTTAAAACACAGCCATTAAAGGGCAAATGCTGGGTAGAAAGACTAAAAATTCTGCAAAACACATAAAACAACTTTACTCAAGCATAAATCAAGAATAGGAGAGTAAATAACATCATTAAGTACAAAATTTTCCTAAAAATGAGGCAAAATAGCCCTGAAAAAATGTACATACAAAGCACTTATCGCACACTGGGGTCATTATAGGCTCCACTATAGAAACAGAGAATTAAACGATTATGATTATCAGTGTCTAAATTGCCTATAAGGAAGGTTGCTCAGATGTGTTTAAAGAAATCCCCACAGATCACATATGAGATTTTCCATAAACACTCCATTACAAATCACAAGAGCGTTAGTGGCAAAGAAATGATGTCTCTGAACAATTCAAGGTAACTAGGGGAGAAATAATTCAATGACAGGAAATAATGGGAGCATTGCTGACGTAAGGTCCTAATGTCAAAAATGGAGCTAATCTTACTCGTACTACCCATATAATACCAAGTAGCACACCATAAACTACTAACTATTATCACCAGACATAAGCACTCATTGTAATGTCCATCTCATACTGGTTCACCTCAAAGATATTGCCCCACAAAGCATTTTCTCATCTAGAGGTTTACATCTAACTTAACACTGTATTAATCCCTTAAGAAGTTGCAAATGGCATCCCTACATTGGGTTTCAACCATCACTGTATCCAAGATTAGTATATTAACACACTTCAATAAAATTCTCAAATCCAGGGGAAAAATAGATAGAGCTCCGCCTAAAAACTGACTAAAGTCCGACTTAAAACCTTATAATAGATACCTGAAATGGAGAAAAATACTTCAATAGCTCAACGACCACACGTCGGAGTTCATAACTCAACGGGTCACACACCCGGAGTGCACGATTCTAAAAATTTAAACAAATGAGAGAAATAAAACAGACAATCCAACTCCTAGATAAATGAGAGCATGCCTCACTAATAGGTCACCCAAATGGTTCCACACTCCACTTTGGTAATGCACGAATCTCAGGATATTAGCAAATGATTGAGTCACCCAAATGAAAATGGTTCCTCCATATATGCCCATACACATGAACTTATAGTCAATAGCTCATTTAACTGGTCCAATATAACTCATATCACTTTGATAGCTAACTCATAAACACTTGATACCTCACAGTGGCCCTTTAAACCTTACCTCTGATACTAAATCTGTAATGCCCTCAATTTGCTAATTACTTGATTCATAGATAACCGCAATAGAAGACTTAATGATGGAAGGCGCTACCGCCGTCCTGATAAGGACAAGGCTCAGAAAACCATTTAATCTTGTAACTCATGTTCACAATCACAATATCTATTAAACCGAAACACTTCAAGACCAAAGTCCATAACAGTTCAACTTCAATACAATCAATTTAATCATACCATGTACTAACTCATGCTCCACACTACACAAGTATATTGAATATAGACCCAACTTGACCTTAAGGTCGATCTCAATATTTATACTATGCTGAATCCACTATGAGCATCTGATGACTTCCAAAAGGGCTTACTAAATGGAGAAACATGTGATACTTCCTCACCTAAAATGAAAAACATGAAAACAATTCGAAAATGCAAGCTAAAACTCAGTACATGCATTCTTGTATTGTAAAATGAGCGTAGAAACACTGTTGATGGATACCTGCCTTTGAAATTCATTTAGTTCGCAATAACAATAAAAATAAAAGTAATATAAAACTGAATTGCTCATTATTATCTGGATGTAAACCCATTGTAATGATATGATCTATACATAGGTGTACACCTATCAATCCGATCAAGACTTGGCCAGAAGCCATGCAGGTAAATGATGGGTTGACGCCTTATAGATGACAACTGATGGGGTCACAAGTTAAATGGCAAATCGCTATATAAACTGATTCATTGATAAACTCATTAAGAGTTGTAACTTGATAAATATGTTCTACTTTCTGAAAATATAGGCAATGGACGTACCTTAAATCTTTAAAAATATTATCTGACTTAATACATATCTTCTAACTTGATAACACTTATGCATAATGGGGAATGATAACTAGGCCTCAACTTTGTTTCATAAATGGCATTGTAAATATATGTAGTCAGTAAATGATACTCACATAACTTGTAACTTTGATAGAAATTCAGTAAGCAACTCACATAACTTGTAAGATAGGTTATGCTAAGATAGCCCCAAAAATGGATAATTAAATATAATTAATCTAATATAAATAAACCGCAATAAGATAGATGGGATTAAAAAGAAAAAGGTCTTGATGGTGACAAATGGAAGAGTGGTTTTGGCCTTTTCTGAGATAAGTTGTTGATACGGGTTTAAGGCTCGTTGAGGTATCGCTTGGTTCAAGATAATCGCGAGTGTATTAGATTGGCCTGATAAATATATTTGATACATTCCAAATTGAGTAATTAATAAAGGTTTAAGGCTAAGAGATATATATCTTGATTCAAAATAGCATAAACAGCAAAAATTTGGTCTGATAAATATGATTTCTGAGTCACAACTCCCCCCACTTTTCATATTTTATTCATAAATCCATTAGATATAAAATTCCACCCCAATGAGTCATTGAACTCAATAGAAGCTATTAAGCTCACTAAACTTGGTATTTTTTTATTAAAATCCATAATTGATTCAAAGCTCATAAACAAGCTCCCAAATTGTATACTCATCTTCTTCTTTCTTATTAATCAAGCTAAAAGCTCCGTGAAAGTCCATGAATACTCATTTCTCCCTTACGTGATCTTATTTTAGCCCATAGTACTCCAAATTACTCCATGATAAATTTTACTCAATAATCAATATATTTCTTTACATCAATATCCACAATCTCCTAATAAATTTATTTACTTACATAATTAGTCCAATCAACCTCTCTTGGTCACAATTGGGACTTTCCATGCTTCACCAATTTAGCCAAAAATTTGTGCAACATCCATTTTTGAAAGCATTAACATATCCAAACTCCAAACAACTTCATTTATACATGATTACATTATTCGTATCCAAAACAGAGCAGTTTTCTTCAAAATTCCATAACTCACTGATTACACCTCCCAAATTCTTAAAATTTAGCCGAAAATTCCCAAATGTTATAGAGAATCTACAGTAAAAATTTTGGAATTTTTGGACAACTCCATAATTTCCAGAATTTTCGACTGTGGGCAATTCAACAAGCCAATCCTAGGCTATGCCCAATTCCAATCTTCATTCAAACTACCACAATGAATTCAAAAATCATCATTCACAACATTAAATCCACTTTTTGTATCAAAGATCACAACAAGTAACTAAAATAAGCTCAAACTCATACTTGCTTAATTTCAAGTCACTTGATCATACTCTTGATCAAATATCCATAGCCAAACATCTCCAAACTCAATAAAATTGCATAATAACTATCAATTCGATCATATAAATAACAATCATAACTTAAACAACCCCAAAACTCAAAATAGAACAAGTTGGGGTTTTACGTATACCTTACTTTAGGCTTGAATTAGAGGGAAGAGGGGGTTGTTTTGAGTGATTTCGGTGATTACGCATGATAGCTAGCAGCAAGGAGAGGTCGGGCCAGCTGGGAGGTGGCCGAAAAAGTGGTCAGAACGCACCAAAAGTGGCAGCAGGTGCTGCCCCTGTTTTCTGCAATTGTGTGTGAGGTAGAGAGAGAAAAATGGACAGTTGGGTTTTTTGTTATTTTTTCTGAATTTTTTATGGGTAAAAATTGTCAATTATCATCTACATGTGGCTGAAAATTTTCAACCCAAAAAGTAGCTTTTTGTTAATTAAAATTAGGTGCTAAAATGAGTAATTAGTGAAATAACAAAGTTGGCAAGGTTTTGCGCCCAGCAAGCTAAGTTTGGGCTTGAAAAAAATTATTCGAAGTGTTGGAAAAATTTGTATTGCTCGGGATTAAAGTTTACCGAAGGTAAGAAAATATTTAGTCACTAAATTATACTACGAGACCTAATATCGACTCACCCGATATTTAATCAATCAACAAAACCTGAATTAACATTCAATGAAGCTTGAATATCAAAGTCGAACCCAAATGAAATATCCCCCAACCGGGTTGATTAAATACGATAAATGAAAATGGAAAATTTAGATTACATAAGGTAATTCGGTAAATATATAAATTGAGTGTAATTGAATTAATAAACATCATTTGGTTAAACCAATAACTATGAGTGATTAAATTAATAAACATAATTAATTAAATAAATAAATATGATTTAAATTAATAAATATGGGTTAGGGCCAGGTTATTACAGCATTTGACCCTAGATGAGTATATTATGACTCACCACGAATGCCCCTAAGTTGCTATGCTCGTGGAGCAAGAGAAGAACAGAAGAATGATGAGCCAGAGAGCACCATGGTCTGCCCATGGTAGATGCCACGGTGTGTGTGGAAGTATAACTGCTAATCTCTTCATTTTTCCTCATCGTGTGGCTGAGGTTGATTGGATTTTTCTATAAATAGGGCCATTTTCATAGCAGAAATCATCCATCCCTTCATTCCATTCTCCATATCATTCTACCTAGGATTAGACTTTAGATTTTATAGGGAGAGAGAGTGAGTTGAAGTGAAGATTCGCAAGCATTCCATCCCAGGTTTGCATGACGGTTCAAGCGCGTTCCTTGGCTGAACATTTCTTTTCTCTTCTCTTCTCTTTTCTTTTCTAAATTTAGATTTATATTTTGTAATTTGGATTATCTTTATTGTTTTGATGTTGGATTTATGCAAACATTTGTTAGTTTCTTGAGCTTGTGTTCATATCATTTGGTGCTTTCAGAATTGTTAGATTATTTTATCGAATTCTAGCAGCTTATTGTCTTGTGAGAAACTTGATCACTTTCTTGCATGTTGTGGATATTTAGATGAAGGACTGAAAGGTAAAATCTCAAATACTAGAATCGTAGGATTTGACTTGATTGGGTGATGTCTCGAGAGAGAATTATCGAGTGAGAAACCATTGATTTGATAATCGTGTGCCTAATGAACCTAAACTAATCGAGAATCCATGAGAATTGATGATTGATTTGATTTAGGTATTTTACTTCACTTTGAAAGAGGGTTGTGATACTTTAATTATTGGTTTTAAAATAATCAATTAAGGAAAAAGTTCCTGATTGATACTTGAATCAGGTGATTGCTTATTTGGCTTAATTCCAATTATTATTTATCCATTAGATTATATAGTAGATTTGTTTAATTTCAATCTCTCATGTTAATTCGCTTATCATATCTTGAGGGAATATAGCCCAGTAGTTTCATCTAGTCTTTGTGGGATCGACCTTGATTTGCTACAATGCCACCGTGTGCTTGCGGGTCTATCAAGTTTTTGGCACCGTTACTGGAGACTGGCATTGAATATTGGGCTTTTCCTAATAGGTTTGACTAAGCATTTTGTTTTTCTTTGAAAAAAATTAAAAATTAAAAAAATAAAATAAAATTGAGAAACAACAATGGCAATTTTTCATTTCCCCTAGTTTGAGCATAAATTATTTTGGAGGTATTTTAAGCATTTAAGTACTTTTCTTGCTCAATGTGGTTATTGTGTTGGTAAGTGAAAAATTTTAGACATTGTTAATGAGGGTGTCAATAGTGAAACCCATATTCTTTTAGAATGCTGGGGTTTTCATGGTAAAAGTGTTGATGAGACATGTTATTTACTTGAGTGAATTGCTTGAGATTCATTTGAGTTTGAGAAGGCTAGTTGTGTTTCTAGGTATTGTTTCTAGGTATTCATTCTCTAATCCTTGCACATTCTATTCTAGATCTTATTATGCCCCTTTTTGGTGTGATTTGTGTAATTCTTTTGACCATGCTACTAATTCATGTCCTTATTATGCATGCTATGATCAGCATGACTTTGTATCACCCTGGGACAATACTGATGTTGTCCTGACCTTACATGATTCATCCTTTCCTTTAGCTCAGTGCACAGAGCTCGGGAAGGGTGATCCTTTCAGGCTTGATGCTAGGTTTAGTGTTGTTGATGCATGTTGAGTCAGAAGATACTTTTGATAAGGTGCATGATCGAGATAAGACTCCTTTGGAGGGGTCACGTGATTTGGTTATGCATGAGGAGTCTCCTAGCCTTGGTTGTAATAATCTTCTCCTTAATCCCCTTGATTATTCGCATGTTTCCCCTGCGTGTTCACAACCCTTTATTTTCCCCGAGTATCACCTTGATGTGCCAATTGATAATCCTAAGATTTGTGATTCTAATGTTGACTTGGGCCATAAGGTTAAAATGGTTAATATGCTTGGTGGAAATGTTGATAATTTTCTTCCACTAGGATACTTTTGTTGGCGTGATGCCTCCGTTGATGCGTATTGCATATTCTTAGTGGTCAAGACTAGAAAAATCATGTGGAACACTTTCTTTGCTTTGTCTTTCGATTTTTCTGTGGCTTTTGCTTTGTTGAAGAGAGCACTAACTTTCTTTGCTGTGATTATTTTCATGCTCTCTTGTTGCCATGCTTGGAAACTCTATGCTGAGGAGTTTGACAAGCTTCTGCATGCTTTAAAGGCATCTGCTTTCATGAGCCGAGTCTTGACATCATGATGGAGTGGCTAATACTCCATATGCCCTGGTTATTATGAGGCCGCATAGTTTAGGTGCACTCTGCACCTAACTTGGTGATATCATTATATTTTGTTTTCCTTTTTCTTCTCTTACTTTCTTTCCTTTGCATAATAATGCTTTATCTAAGCATAGGGGAGGGGTAGTTTATATGTTTTCTATTTTAGTTATTAGCTTGCATGCATACTAGAGCATATAGTTTTAGGTTTTCTTTTTGTTTGCATTAGTGTTTTTCATTTAGTTGCATTTAGGTTTGTATATAGGATTACATATAGAGATGGTGAGGATTGGTATGAGATAACCTCCAATGATGTTTTTATCAGGCAAAATAGCTGTCATGAGCTTGAGTAACTTTTGATGTGTAATCCCTTTTGGTACGAAACTTTTTGAAGGTTTTATAAATATTCTTGTTTTGACCCTTGTCTTGCTTGAGAACTAAGTTGCTCCCTTGGAGTCCTTACCACTAATGTTGGTACATGTGAGTCCATCAGTGGTATATGTGAGTCCTTATTTGGACTAATCATTGTATTTAGTCTCATATTTCTTTCATGTGTATGACTCTTCCATGTTGCATCTCTAGAACTTGCCTAGATTCTTGTTCTAAACCGCATTAGCATGTGCATATTTGATGATATGATAAAGACATTTCTTTCTTTGGTTATTTTAGCCACATAGCCAAATAGCCTACCTTTTTGTTACATATTTTCCCCCTTTACTAGCACTTTTAAGCTTATATCTATTTTTGTTATGATCCCTTCATATTAGCCCTTGGGCAAATATATATTCCCACCTTTAAGCCAAGTCTATGAAGCATCACATCATCTATATAGTGGGTGATTTTGGGAATAATTGAGTTTTAGTGGCTTTGATATGTTTTTTTTTTTTCCAGAGGGATTGATGATATTGAGCATTTGCTTTGATTCCCTCTTATTTGGTTGTGTATGTATATATATTCGATTGTGAGTTGATAGTTAGTGATCCTATACCTTTCAATAATTGCAATTTCCGTTTCATTTCTCAAAAAAACCAAAACAAAAAAAACAGAAAAAGTTATGTTGAAAGAAAAAAAGGAACATAACGTCATGTTGCGAAAAAGCAAAAGCAAAAGCAAAAGCAAAAAAAAGCAAAAGAAAGCAAAAGAAAAAGAGAGAAAATGAAAAAAAGGGAAAAAAATTCCATGATTGGCATTAGATACGTATATAGCTGGAGTTCCTTCCTTGTCAAGTCATTCCTATTTTATTCGTTAGGATATGTTCATTATGTTGTTGGGTTTGGAGTGATGATGAACTTGTTGGTTAATTGGTGGTATGTTGGATGCTCTTAGTCATTTGGCTACATAGCTCCATATTGCCAAATGCATTTGTCCACTCCTTCCCTTAACCCTTCCAGCCCACAGTACAACCCAAGTAAAGTCCTCTTGATTGTCATGTGCACATTGTATTTTAGTGGTGGAGAATTTGAGAATCTTATCAAGTATATGGTAGATTGCATCTTAGGAATGAGTCTTGAGTGAACCTATGCAATATTTTAAACACGTGAGTGGGAGTGATCCACATTTTTCAAAAGTGAGGTTCCACCGGTCCATTTAGCCCTACAATTTCATATGCTTGCATGACATGCTTTGTGGTTTTTTAGGGGTGATTAAGTTTGGTGTCGAGCTTGTGGTCTTGTACTTCCTCGAAAACCTTCTCCTCCTGAGTTTGAAATATTTTTTGCACTATTTGGGGTTACCATTGATTGATATTCTTGCTTGTGATATGCTATAACTTGCTTATTTTAAAGAGGTTTCATGTTTTGAGTCATATATGCAGCTCCCCTTGTCGATTTTATTTAGGGTTTACTTGAGGACAAGCAACAGTTTAAGCATGGAGGAGTTTGATAATTGCTTAATGTGTATATCATTTCAGGGTCATTTTTCCACATGTTTAGGAGAATTATGTGCTTTATGCTATGATTTATACTCTTATTCTCGATTTATGTTTGCGTATACTTGTTTGATATATTTTGCAGGATTTTAGGCCTTTTTACCCAGTATTTGACCCTAGATGAGTATATTATGACTCACCATGGATGCCCCAAGTTGCTATACCCATGGAGCAAAAGAAGAGCAGAAGAATAATGAGCCAGAGAGCA
Source organism: Carnegiea gigantea (assembly GCA_029747015.1). NCBI lineage: Eukaryota > Viridiplantae > Streptophyta > Magnoliopsida > Caryophyllales > Cactaceae > Carnegiea > Carnegiea gigantea. The sequence continues at coordinate 212,574 of JAKOGI010001012.1, read as the reverse complement.
CACAGTCTGCCCATGGTGGATGCCACGGTGTGTGGTGAAAGCATAACTGCTAATCTCTTCATTTTCCCTCATCGTGTGGCTGAGGTTGATTGGATTTTCCTATAAATAAGGCCATTTTCACTGCAGAAATTATCCATCCCATCATTCCATTCTCCATATCATTCTACCTAGGATTAGCGTTCAGATTTTAGAGGGAGAGAGAGTGAGTTGAAGTGAAGATTTGCAAGGATTCCATCCCGAGTTTGCACGACGGCTCAAGCGCGTTCTTTGGCTGAGCACTTCTTTTCTCTTCTCTTCTTTTCTCTTTTCTAAATTTAGATTTATGTTTTGTAATTTGGATTATTTTTATTGTTTTGATTTTGGATTTATGCAAACATTTGTTAGTTTCTTGATCTTGTGTTCATATCATTTGGTGCTTTTGGAATTGTTGGATTATTTTATCGAATTCTAGAATTTTATTGTCTTCTAAGAAACTTGATCACTTTCTTGCATGTTGTAGGTATTTGGATGAAGGTCTGAAAGGTGAAATCTCAAATACTAGAATCCTAGGATTTGACTTAATTGTGTGATGCCTCGAAAGAGAATTACCGACTAAGAAACCATTGATTTGATAATCGTGTGCCTAATGAACCTAGACTAATCTAGAATCTATGAGAATTGATGATTGATTTGATTTAGGTATTTCACTTCACCTTGGAAGAGGGTTGTGATACTTTGATTATCGGCTTTAAAACAACCAATTAAGGAAGAAGCGCTTGATTGATACGTGGATCAGGTGATAGCTTATTTCGCTTAATTCCAATTATTATTTATCTATTAGATTATATAGTAGATTAGTTTAATTTCAATCTCACATGTTAATTCACTTAGTGTATCTTGAGGGAATATAGCCTAGTAGATTCACCTAGTTTCTGTGGGATCGACCTTGATTTGTTACAATGTCACCGTGCACTTGCATGCCTATCAATCTACCCCATGAAGGGTTGTTTTCTATACATGTATAATACGCTACATCTATAGTGGAGTAGGTAGCATACTTACCTCGATAAATTTGCGATATCAATAGTTATGCTTCAGTGTGAATGCTCTGGGCTTGTTTCATTAGTATTGCATTATTTAACTTTCGCAGATCACATACTATGAGTCTCCTAGCACCCTTGGGTTTCTAGCAAAACTCCTAGATTTTCCAATGTATCGATTTTCGTTCTTAGGAACTCAACCAAAAGAAATTCATTATAAGGGAATTGATTCTTCGAAGAATACTCGCTAGGATATAAAAGGTCGCTAGTATGTGTTGACACGGAGCAACAAGTAGATTACTGATGAGTATGAGACGCCCTATTGGAGATAAAAAAATGGTTTTCCAACCATGTAGTTTACGCATAACTTTTTCAACAAGGAAGTTCAAATCTTAGCCCTTTGATCATCCAACATCATTGGAGAACCAAGCTATTTCCTAAAGGAAGCATCGATACTCATGTAAAAAATCCCTTGCAATTGTGTTCATCCATAGCATTAGGACAATGACTATAAATGACTTAGACATGTTAAGTAATTCACCTGATATTACACAAAAATTTTCAATGATACAATGAAGGGCCTCGCATTGTTCCTTGTTGACGATTGTGGAAAAAAAAATTGAATGATTTGTACAAAATAAGTAATTAATAGCTGGAGCATCATCGGAAACTTTGATATCGAGGCATTTACTCCTCTCCCATGCTTGTAAAAGTTGGTCTGATAGTACTTCCATACATAATATAAAAATATATGGAGAAAGGGGTCACCTTGTCGAATTCACACTGCAGGCCAGAAAGGCTTGGAGGGCTTCCCATTGATTAGTCTAAAGTAAGAGACTGTCATGATGCTTTCCATAATTAAAGAAACCCATAATTTCGGAAACCCAACTTGCCTGAGGACTGCTTCAATGAAATGTCGTTACAAATGATCATATACCTTATAGGTTGATTTTGACGACTGTGATAGGAGTTCGCTGACATGTCTTCTTAAGGAAATGAAGAATTTCGGGAACAAGGAGGCAACTGTTTGCAAGAAGCCTTCCAAGTACAAATGCATTCTGATAAGGGCTTATTAGCGATGGCATAACCACTTTGTGCTAATTAGTAAGACATTTGGATATTCCTTTATAGATAACATCGCACAAATTAATTGGATGAAATTGACTTAAAGATTCAGGAGTTACAACTTTTGGGATTTAGAAAAATAAAAGTATGTTAATTTGTTTTAGTAAATGGCCAGAATGTAATGATTTTAGAACCGCCTTAGAGACATCTGACCCAATTATATCCTAAAATCATCCATAGAATAGTGTTGGGATTCCATTCAGACCAGAAGATTTCCAACCATTCATATCAAAGAATGCATTTCTAGCTTCATCCTTCGTGAATAGGCAAGATAACCATTGAATGTCTTATTGAGATAATTGCTCACGAGAAGATAAGGTTGTGCTTACGAAGTATTGTTGCATTTGAGTCATTAACACTACCAAGTGGGAATAGAAAAGGCCTTAGAAGTAAGAAAGCATCAATCTGGAGGTTTCCTCATGGTTTGTTACCTTCTACCCTCCTCACTTTTGCAACCTTGAATATGATTCTATGTAAATCGTTTTCTTGCATAATTAAAAGAAATTTTTTTTTTTTTCATGTTGTCTCCATGAGCATTCCATTAAATTTTACTTCTTTGCCTTGGAAGTAAGAAAGCATCAATATGGTGGTTTCCTCATGGTTTGTTACCTTCTACCCTCTTATCTTTTGCAACCTTGAATATGATTATATGTAAATTGCTTTCTTGCATAATTAAAAGAAATTTTTTTTTTTCATGTTGTCTCTATGAGCATTCCACTAAATTTTACTTCTTTGCCTCTAATAATGCAAAAGAGCTATTTTAATTGCTTGGATGAGGCATAACATTGGGTGATAGACAGGGGAGAAAGACCATACTTGTTGAGACAACTTACAGCCTTCTCCGCGGTGCAGAAAAGATTTTGCCATACACTCAAACATTCCTTTTTTCGTTCAAGACACCAATTTTTCCAAAACTTTTTGCTATATTTAAGCTTATTCACTCTATGAAACATGAATGAGCCTTGTATGGAGGTTTGCTATGCCTTGGAAATTCCATTATGCACTTCTTCCCTCAATGAACAACACGCTTTCAACTTATATGGATTTCCTTTCACTTTTATTCCATTATGAATTATTAATATAATGGGGGCATGATTAGAGCAAATTATGGGCAAGCTAATTATGTAAGAGTTTGTAAACATGTTCTTCCAAGCCAGAGTACGATATGCGCAGTCAAATCGTTCAAATATTATGTCACCTTAAAATTGATTATTACTCCATGTAAACTGCGAACCAATATATGGGAGGTCAAGAAGACCCAAATCTGATTTCGATCTTGTGAATTCTTCCTAACCCCTAATTATATCAGTTCCTATAAATCGATTTGAGTGATGTTCTACTTTATTAAAGTCGCCATTAATAATACAAGTTGTTTTAGAGAAGCTATAGTACTTTGCAAAGCCTTCCAGATAGTGGGGCGATCCTTGACAGCTAGAGCCCCATACACAAAACAAATATACCAACTATTATTATCCATAATGTTAATTCTACATAGTACATAATTTTTACAAGATGTCATGACATTCAAAATCAAATTAGATTTCCATCCTATTCATATTCCCCCTTCTAATCCTTATAGTTCAACCCCATCCGTGATAGAGTAACCCAAAAAATTCAGTCTTGTGTTAGCAGCATGTACAAAAGTTTTTACCTCAAGCAAACAAAAGATATTAGGGCGATAGAGGCAAACTATATTTAGCAAAAAGGAACTGTAAGGTCGTCTGCATTACTTCTCAAGCCCCTACAGTTCCAAGTACAAACTTTCATAGCTCCTTCGGAGGCTAATTTGGGCAGCATCTGACAGCCCCATTTCATCTTTATCCTGAAACATGAAAATATAAGCCAATAAATGAAAGAAATCATAAAGTAAATGATATCTAAGTGTGCTGACATCTATAAGTTTGTTTATTTTAAGGAATTTGTTACTAATTGGGTTTCTTCAACAAGTTTGATGAGCACTAAAACTATCAATATATATACAGGGGGTCAAAAGAGTCAAGAAAAGGAAAACCTGCAACCTCTGCCTTATGCTTCCTATTGCCACAGAGGCCGTCTTTGGATTGTGTATAAGACTTCATTTTAGACCCTTTAACATAGGCAACAGAGCCCAAAACTGAATTATCACTTGAAATAGAAGTGTGGTAGGCTGAAATCCCGAAATACATATGTCCAGGCCTTGATGTGGTCTCTGCACATCTAGCACCAACGGACTCAGCTCATTTGGCACACTTTTTAGGATATTAGTTTGTCTCATTTACATATCGTCAGGAGTATTGACCTTGGGTTCCTTAGATAATTAGCTTGAGTCCAAGCACATAATATAATGCGGTCCATCAGAGAAATCAAGAATCGCATCACAAAAATAGCAAGAATACATGACAAAACATCCCAAATTGTTTCATAGAAAGAGCTATCCACATGCGGATAAATTGAGCAAGTCAAGATGAGCAAAGTGAATACCTCCCCTTGGATATTCATGGGCCCTATTATGATACTTTTTATTGGGCTCTCATTCATGGAATTACTTTGATCTCCTTGCATGACATTGAAGGATTATACAATGACAATCCTGTACTTCCATCGTTTAAGCTGCTGCTGAAGTCCCCATCTAAAGATCCCTCTCCATAGCCATAAAATGGAAATGGTCCATACTTAGGGGATCTAGGCTCGATAAGATCAACAAGGGAAGTAAGATATTTGGGCGTTTTAGGAAAGATTCTGTTTGAAAAGTAGTAACGTCGCTGGCTACAAATTACGGGGGTGTGATTATGTTCGCAGTTGGCACATTTCTTGATTGTGATAAAGCCCCAGCTTCTCCAAAATATACTAAAAATAGACATGACCTCCTCCAAAAAGACATGCCATGTATCAATGAACTGTCCTATAATAGTATGCACCAATTCATCAACTTCTTCTGGGTTAGTTTGAAGGAGGCCATAAACAGGGCCTTTGCATGGAAGAAGAGTTCGAGCAAGTCACATCATCTGTTTTTGTGGAAGTTCAACTAGCTAAAGTGATTTGGTCCTTTACCTTAGTCTTCAAATATATTAATGAATTATAGTCAAGTCGTAAAGGGTCGAAGTGTAGTCGCCTGCTCGTTCTTGAGGCAGCTAAACTAATTAGCATAGCTATGAAGTAATGATGAGATATTAATTACTAAGCTTAGGTGGAACTGAGGCTACTATTTAGGATCAAGCTATGGTAGCAGGCTATTGAGAGTATGCATTGAAAGTACACGTGTGTGGAAAGGGGGGTATCAAGTGCCGAGGATGGACGACAGTGGAACGCTCTCCAGGAGAGAGAAAGACCTCTCAATACCAAGAGAAAATCTAATTCAAGCAATTGAAAGTGTGGTGTTTCCTAGTCCCATTTTCAAGGGACTCATTCAATTAAAAAGACTAAAAATTTACATTGAAAAGGTGAGAAAGACAAGAGATTATTACTAGGAAGAGAGAACATGAGTAAGAGAGCTACTCCGTTCTCCTATTTGAGGTTTCTATACTTTGCCTCTCTCTATTTCTATCTCTATGCATATGCCCATGTATAATATTTCTCTCCTTTATATCTTATTTTCCTCTAATTTTTCTTATGTTCTTGAAAGGGAAGTAAAATTGCCTAAGATTGTTTGGTTTTTCTATTGCTTTTTCTCCAGATTTTTTTTTCATTTCAATTTTTTAAACCAAATAGGAGGGGGAAAGATAACTTTCCCATTTATTTTTTTGCCCCCTATTTTCCAAGACTTATTTTTTTCTTTCCGCATTATTTATTTTTCTCGTCCTATGAAGACCTCAAAAATTCAATTGACAATTGAAATCAATTGAACTCATTCTTCTGAATTGAAATCGCTTTTGTAAATGAGCTAAACTTATTATAATTGAATTCAAAACTTAATTTTGTTTAACTAAACTGAATCGAAATTTATTTTTGCTAAACTGAATTGACCTAAGCTTAGTTTTAAAAAAATAACTTGAAGAAATCATGACCTTTGATATTTACGTAAATATTTAAAATATATCTATATTTCACACTTCTCTCAAGTAAATTGACAAAATTGACCCAAACCCAAAATCTGAACTTAATGATTCAAATCCATACTCGCTTGGCACTAAAACAGCTAATCTAAAGTGGATCTGAAATCAAACATAAACAAAATCAAATAAATTCAACCAAAATGTTTTTTTTCCCCAAACTTATTTATAACATATTTAATGGATCAAAAAATCAAGTAATCTGAAATTAACTAGAATTAAAAGTTGACTCATTTTGAAACCAAAATCAAATTCAATTAGTTTGAATACGATTTAATTTAAAGTCACCCCAACTCAAAATGTATTTGAAGTCAGCACGACTCGAAATATGATTGAATGACCCGTTTGGACCCTCCCCAGGGACCCATGATCTTCTTGCCTTAATAAATGCAAAGAAAAGGCTTTGATACCCCAAAAAAACCCAACTCTTGGCTCCCATAATTTGGTGCAAATTATTATGTACATCCGGGAGTTTATGCTCCCTTGTGCCACATCATTGCCCATGTCTTCAAAAGAATAACATAAATGCCATGTCAAGAGAAAAATTTTAAAAAAAATACATCATCAAAAAAGAAATGAAGCAGCCTCACGTTGCATTTCCCAGGCAGTTAAGGAGAAGTCCCACTTTATCACTTTATTTGTTTTTTTTTGGATAATTATTGGTTTTCTTTAACAATTTATCAGTTATAGTTTTTTACTCAATCAAGATTCTTTTGGCTAACTAATCCCACCTTTCATCTTCTTTTTTTTTTTTTAAACGTGATTACCTTTTAAAAAAAGTTCATCCTTTTTTTTTTATGGTAGGAAGTATTTTTTTGGTTAATTTGCATTTGTAAGTTGATTGATTTTCCCATCATCTCTATTCATGTTAGTGTTGGATAAGAGTCTCTGAAAATTGAAATTCACTTATAGTCGAGAATGAGAACATAGTCAAAAAAGTTGGAAGAGATTTGATTCGTAAGTTTTACAATTAATTTTATTTCACCTACTGTTAAATGCACTTCATTTAGTTCATATTTATCGCTTAATTGAATATTTTAATTTTGATCAGCATTCTTGGAGGAAAATGGAAATGGTGACAATCACAGAATTTTCTCAGGTTATGTTTCATTATTAATTGGTTGAGTTTCTGTTGATTGAAGTTGAAAATATTTTGTTCATTTTAAATTGTGATGTTGTTCATTATTAGGTTTGTTTTAATATAGATTCTTATTTTGTATCTGTGAATTGGATCATAGATGTTCATTTGTTCGTATGATGTTGTTCATTTATTTTTATGATCTTGTTATTTTAATATATATAAATTGGAGTATAGTTGTTCATTTATTTGTTAGATGTTATTCATTTATGGTTGTGAGCTTATTCATCAAGACTAAGATGGTTTGGCCATGTGAAAAGAAGGAGCGTGGACGCACCAGTAAAGAGATGTGAGATTATTAACATCCCTGTCAGTAACAGAGGGAGAGGTCGACCAAATAAGAGTTTGGATGAGGTGATTAGAGGGAACCTGAAAGTTGTAGGATTGATGGAGGACATGGCTCAGGATAGAAGACTCTGACGGGATAAGATTAAAGTCGTAGACCGAGGAGCTTTGTCGGCATAGTGCTTATCGGTTGTAATAGGGTAAGTTTTGTTGCGGGTCCATGTTTGTTGTGTTGTTTGCAGGTAGTACTTGCTTCTGGAGAAGTCATTATATGTCTATCGCTGCTAAGGTATGATACCTCCCCCCCTCTGCTTTACTATACCAGTGGTTCTCTCTATCTAACCCTTCTTTTATAAATGTTTGCAAATGTTTTCACAAAATTCTTATTTGGTAGGTCACTTGGAATCATCCTCTCAACAGGCAGAGATCCCGGTTGAGGTAAGGCTGCCTACATCTGGATCTCCTCAGACCCTGCGAAAGCAGAACCCACACTGGGAGTTGTTGTTGTTGTTGTTGTATTCATGTTGTTCGCTTTGCAAATAATATTTCTTCTGGACGAGATATTGTTAGTTTGGAGATTTGAGGTAGTTTTAGTTTAGGTTTTGGGTTTGGTTTTGTTTTTGTTTTTGTAAAAAATCAAAAAGCCAGCATGTATATTTATTTGAGGCGGTTTTGGTTTTGGTTTTGAGGTAGTTGACAGAAAGAGTAAAGTCGTAATGGTGTGTTGATTTACTTTTATTAAAATGAGAGATTTCATAGATGGAGTAACAATGGACTCAAGTAGGTCTATTTAGTTCTTTTTTATTGTTCATACATATCTATAGGTTTGTTCAATCGGGTGGTGAAGTCTGCTCATTTTGAACAATGGGAACAGATTTGATTGTGATGGTGGACTAAGTTTTACTTGTGTTTGGATAAAATGAAACTATCTTAAGATTGTTCATTGAGGCTTTTGATCACATTCACTAAGAGTATGATATTTGTTTACTATATGTGTTGAAATTGTTCACTGTGGTAGGCCAATTGTTCATCGATTATTTGATAATATTAAAAAATGGGTTAATTTTATGCATTAGAGATATAGAGAATGTTAATCAAATATTTCCAATTGCCAACATTTACAACACCTATCATCTGCTATGTGATAATTAGAAGTGACATGAATTGAGGTTCAAACTAATTAAATAGAGTTCAACATGACCAAATATCCTTTGGGTATGAGCAATATGTTACGGGTTATTGAACAAAGTTTGATTGGAGATTTGGGCATGAACTTTGCACTTTTAGTGAAGAAATCTTAGAATATCTATTGGACAATAATTGTTCGACTTCACCAATTTGATAACTGGTTTTAGTGAATAAGTCAAACACAAGTAGTGAAGAAAAACATCGGCTGTAATATATGGAGCATAATGTCACAATGAACAACACAAAGTGGATTCCAAACAAAATTTCAATATATATTGAATAAATTTAAGCCTCCCAATAAACAAATTTGGTATCTTTGGTGAACAATACTGCTATTATATATCAACAATCAAAAGTTCGTCCACGTGGTCAAGATGAACAATCAGAAGTTGGTGAACAAACTGCACTTTGCGTTATGTATCATACAACTGCTAATGCGTCGTTCACATCAAGACAATAAAACTCCACATGATATTGTTGTTGAACTGTATGTAGCTCCATTTGTCTCTTGTTTCCACTAATTTGGTGTTTATTTTGCCATCTTGTAGAGGACGAGTGTGGCGTTTTTCTTTCTTCATGGTGGGGTCATTAACTTCTAGGCTTGACAAATAAATAAAGCCAAAGCTCATGAATAAATTGATGGGTGTCAGAAAACAACAATAGCATATCCTATTAACAAACCCTTAAAGCTCAATGAACAACCTAAGAAAGTGGAATGAAAAATTTGGACATGGTCAGTGACATATGTTCAATAAATTTCATGAGAATAGGAAAATATGCCAACATATGCACCTGTCGACATAATTAATAAGAATAAATTCACAATTAAGCATTTCATGAACTAATGCATCCTTGTGATCTGATAATTACCAAAACCAATTGAGAGAAAAAAAAATGGCAATATGAACAATCATGTTGTATAGATTGCAGAAGCTTCTATTGCTGTTGATTTTGACATATTACTCACGGAGACAAGGGCTACTTATAGGTTGAACAAATTAAAAGATCAGATGAATAATCACCATCCTATTGGTGACAATCCAAAGGATTTCATCGAACTCCATGGTGATAATTAACTGTCAATGCATTTTTTTTTTCTTAATTAATGCTTTTGGAGATTTACTTCATGAATGTCAGAAACTAATCATGATACAATTTGTCTATTGAAAAAAATTCAAGTTATTAAACCATAAAGTACAAATCTTTGGAAAATAAAGGAAGATATAGCATAGTAATTTATCACCTATTTTCATTTCCCGCTCTATCGTTTGGGTCGATTATCCATGGAGCTTTGAGCAAGAATGGTAGGTTCTTCACTTTTCTTGAAGCGTGTCCTCTATTGATGAGCAGTGAAGGGATGGTTCCAGCAAATTTTTGGCAATTATCGATGTCGAGTTTAAGTGCTAGAGGAATTATGGTATCCACATAATTTACAAGAGTAGAGAAATTGGAGGGGGGGGAGAGAGAGAGAGAGAGAGGTTGAATCCAAGTAGTTTTCTTCAAATACCATTCGTCAGTTTCACTCGGTTAGTTTTGTATTTTTTTTTTTTTTTACTTGCCAGGTTGTAATCTCCTTGTCACATAGATCTGAGAGTATACACTCTCATGTGTACATAATAAGTATTGATTGTTTGGCATTAGCAAATTGGACATATCTACTTTCTGACACGTTCCCAACTGATCCCACATACTTATCCGCAAACTTTTCATACGCCACGGTAACGCGCGCATTAAGAGCATTTGTAATAATGATCCATAATTTTGGATCATAAATGGGGGTCCACACCCTTCACATCGTCTCACAAGCTAACTTTTTCTCTTTCTCTACATCCTATGGATCACCAATTTAGATCACCAAATAAAATAATATTTTATAGACCCCACTACTACCATATTATTGGGTTTTAGACTTTTAAAGGCTTACTTGGCAAAGAAAAGAGAGAAAAAATATATGGAGGGCGGATCACGACCGTGAGCTGGACCATAGGGTGAGTAAAGCGGATCACTAAGAGCACCTGCAATGCAAGGCTCATGAGCCAAAAATTTGGCTCACGGTTCAAATAATACCATGCATCAGTGATCCACTTCGCTCACTCTATGGTCCAATTCACGGTCGTGATCCGCTCCTATATATTCTCTCTCTTTTTTTTGCCAACTAAGCCCTTAAAAATCTAAAATCCAATAATATATTGGTAGTGAAATTTATAAAATATTATTTTATTTGATGATTTAAGTTGGTCGTTCATAAGATATAGAAAAGGAAAAAAAAAAATTGATTTATGAAATGATGTGAAAGATGTACCTCTCATTTATGATTCAAAATTACGAATTACCGCTATGGATGTTCTAATATATAGTGTTGCTTGAGCCCGGAGCTACTTTCGTCTCTTTCACCCCTGATTTCCCGCAGTTCGCACTTCGCAGTTCGCACTTCGCATTCTCCTCACTGCCTCTCTCTCTCTCTCGACGTCCCGCTCTCTCAGCTTCCTCTGTCTGCCTCATTAATGGCGTCCTCTGATCGAGTCACCTTCAGAACCCAAATCCTCAACCGACACCTCCGCCCTTCACACTCACACACTTTCTCTCCTCCAGTTTCTGTCTCCTCATCGCCATGCCTCTCCTACATCCCGCCCGACCTCACCGAGCCAGCTTCGTCCTTCGACACCAAGGAAATGCGAGCTCTGTTAGATGCCCACAACATCCAAGATCGTGATTGGCTCTTCAATCTTATGATTCAGAGCAATCTCTTCAACCCTAAATTGCGCGGTCATCGGGTCTTCGTTTGCCCTGATTACAATCAATCAATGGAACAGCAGCGAGAGATCAATATGAGAAGAATCGAGTATTTGCTTGATCGCGGTGTTTTCAAAGGTTGGCTTACTGATAGTAGTGAAGAATCCGAGCTTCGGAAGGTGGCGTTCAATGAGGTTATCACGATATATGATCATTCCCTTTCTATTAAACTCGGTGTTCATTTTTTCCTTTGGTAATTCAACTAACTCTATCTATGCAAATGTAGATTGGTTTGAAACTTTCAGGTCTTGTATTGGCTTTGTGGGTTTGTCGCTGAATTCTGATGCTGATACAGGTGTAGAATAGAGTTGGTCATTTCTCAAATCATCTGCTTGATTTCCTTTTTTTCTTTTTTTGGGGGGGGGTGTTCGTTGGGATTGTAATTGTAGTTCTTAATCATCTCAATTGGGAGAATTACTTATGGTTGTCGAGCGTTCAATGTTAGGTACAAAAGTTTGGCATCCGCAACATTGGGGTGTAAGTAGTTGGACTGTTAACTTGGCAGGACTGCTGTTATGCTAGATTTTGTATAGTGACTACACGTGTCAGATCTTGGGAACATATGTGAAGCCAAATGTTACTTGGAAATTGGACAGGGGTTGGTTCACTTGCAGTGGAGAGAGTAGCAAAGCAAACTGCGTTGCAGCAAACAATGGTGAAGATCAAGTAATAAATTATAGCTATGACTCAATTGCATGGAAACTGCATTAGCTGATATGGTTTGCAAAGAGCTACAGCATGGTTTGGTCCCTTCTGAAAAAAAATGATTCTAATTAGCTCTAGGATACCATTGCTTGGTCCCTTTCTATGAAGACTACAAGCAGTACAATTTTTAATGGGGAGATTCCAATTGGAGAGAATTGGTTGTGGACCATTAGATTTCAAGGCTAGACTATTGGAGTAAGCTTTTCAGTTCATGCTATTTCTGTTGTAAATTTTTGTGTTGACAGCGTGGTGTGGTTCATCTTGATGGTGCTTGTGTGGGTTTCAGCCTTAACCTTCTGGTTTCTCCGTGTGATGGATTGAAAATAAGGTCCTCTTATCCACATTCAAGTAAGCGCCAGGTCCTCCTCCCCCCCCCCCCCCCCCCCAAAAAAAAACAAGGGGGAAAAAATCCTGAAGTAGTAGGATTCTAAGTTGAGAGATTGTTTCCTTATTTTGATATAGTGTTCTGAATTTAACTGGAATGGGTAATTGATGGGCGTCATCCTGGGTACCTTCCTCAAACTCTTCTAGGGGGGAAAATTAGTAAAAAAACTGTTTTCCTTCATCTAAGTGTTGATTTGCCCTCCAATAGATTCCGTCCCAGTGAATCTCTTTGATAAATTTGAAATACTGGTTGTTGAGTTTCTATTTTAAGGATTCTTTTAGGCTGTTACATCAGCGCTTTTGTCTTCTTATGTGCCTTGCCATGAGCAGAACATATGCTTTGATCTTTATAGTTGAAGTTTACTGCTGTGACATACATAGAAATAATTATATATGGCCTAGTATGGGGTGCAAGAGAGCTATCCTCTTTCTGGTAGTAATATATTTTGTTATGACTGTATAAGTCCCTATCTTGAGGCTTCAGCATCAGAAATGAATATATTTTAGAAATTCATAATTATTCTGTTTTACTGAATGGAATTTCAATGAATTAAGTCCACAAGAAAATGAAATCCAAACGAACCAGGAACAGGAAGTTGTAGCCTTTCAGTACAATGCAGTACGGATTTTTGGGGCCTTGAATTCTCTTCCTAACCCTATTAACCTTGTCAATGGATAAGAAAATGTCAGACTGGCAGCTCTGAATTTTTTGCATTACTTTCTTCATGGAAAGGGGGCTGTATGGTGTGAACTGATATCTGGTGTGCATTCCATGGAATGACCCTCTCCCCTATAGGGATAGGTCTGCCGGTTTTCTTAATTGCTTTTTGCCTGACCGTATTCAGGGATCATCATGTAGACTACTAAATCACATTTTGACCTGCTTCTCTTGACCATATTTTTTCCCGCCTTTCATGTCTCCTGTTTTCGCTTCTCTTGAGATGAGAAACTAATTGATTACTGAACCAAGGAAACACCGTCAAAAGCTGGGGGCAACTTGGAGCACCAAAAAAGCTGACAATATACAGCAGAAATTCAATGATGTATCTGATGGCATTCTTATTTTCCTGAAAACAGTTGAATGTGTGGGGAATATGTATATCTATCTGAACATGATCTGTTCGAAAGGTTGCTAGATGAGGCTGCTGAATCTTAATCATCATCAGGTTCTATTGGATTTCAGGGGTGGTGCAATCCAGTTCTTTGGCACAAAGCGTCATCATGACAAATGGCTAAAAGTTACCGAAGACCTTGGGATAAAGGGTTGCTTCTCTATGACTGAGCTGGGGCATGGAAGCAATGTGAGCAGACATCGCTTGGAGGATTATTTGCAGATTCTCAGCCTCTGATTTAGTTTTGTAAGGCTGTGTAAGTTGACTGAATTTTTCCCCCTCTTGATGTTTAGGTAAGGGGTATTGAAACAGTTACCACTTATGATCCACACACTGGAGAATTTGTTATCAATACTCCTTGTGAATCAGCTCAGAAATACTGGATCGGGGGAGCAGCAAAAGTATGTAACTTCCTCATTTCCCTCTTGGTTCCTTTGTGTCATTGTTTGCACTTTTCCTTGTGCTGTTTGTTTATGTTTTAAGCTCTACTTGTGTGATGTATTTTTATAGCATGCAACACATACAATCGTTTTCTCGCAACTCAAGATCGAAGGGAAAGATCAAGGGGTCCATGCATTTATTGTCCCAATCAGGGATTCTGATGGAAATGTTTATCCAAATATACGTATTGCTGACTGTGGTCACAAAATTGGGCTAAATGGGGTGGACAATGGAAGAATCTGGTAACTGCTATTGAATACGTTTTTAGTGAACCTGTCTCTCTCTCTTAATGATTTAAGCAAGATTTCTTCCCCCTTTTTGCAGGTTTGACAATGTGCACATACCTAGGGAAAACTTATTAAATTCTGTTGCTGATGTTTCCCCTGATGGTCAATATCTCAGTGCAATAAAAGACCCTGATCAGGTTTTCTGACTGTTCATTCTAATACCATTAATCTCCCATGTCCCTGCCGGTTCTTACCTGTGCCTTGTTCCTTTATCTTATCAAAAAGGACTTCTAAGACATAAAATGCCGTAATTATGAGTATTTTAAAATTGTGACAACTTCATCTTGTGTCTGGGTTGCTGCAGAGGTTTGCAGCATTTCTTGCCCCATTGACTTCAGGACGTGTCATGATAGCGGTCACTGCTATTTACATATCAAAGGTTACTAATACCAGACACCATTAAAGAGAGACTTCTGAAATCTTCATGTTGTGTGTGCGTCTATGTAATTGGGTTAATGTTGTTTGACAGATTGGTTTAGCTATTGCGATAAGGTATGCTTTGTCAAGACGGGCCTTTTCCCTAACTCCAAATGAACCTGAAGTATTATTGCTCGATTACCCTAGTCACCAGCGCCGACTATTTCCCCTTCTTGCAAAAACGTAAGTCATTGATTCAGTGGTTCATGTCATTACAATTATGTATGTGGCTGGCGTCTCATGAAGATTTTACTATCACTTTCAGAAAAAACAAGTTTTTCTCTATTGGGGAAATCTACATCTTGAACACAAGCTCTGGAATCTGTATCATTCAAAATTTGAAGCTCTCTAACATGTAGCTATCATGCTTCATATATACCCTCCCCCTCAAAAAAGAGTAACTCCTCAATCGCACTGAACAAGTTCTCGGGCACATCGGTACCAATGGCTCACCATTTGCATTTTCTGTCAGTTTGTGGTTTTCGTCATTTGCAAATTGCTGTTGATTAAAATATTTATTTTGTTGATAAGGAAAGACTATAATATATGTTCATACAAAATAGAGGGTCCCAAATGGAATGTATGCTAATCATGCATCTTAGAATGAAGCCTAAAAGAGACCACCAATGAAATCAATAGCATTCATGGAAGAGGAACAAAGGTCTTTTGTCCAAATCAATAAAAGCCTTAAGCCACTTGTCCTCGATGTCACAAAGAAAATTTTCGAGATCGTCAAAGGCTTTTCTATTGTTTCTTAGAATTAGCTTTTTCGTGTACAAGGATAAGGTTGCCTACCTTTGGATCATGTCACCTCCTTCTCAATGGGATGTACACTTGATGTTGTTGTATAAGATACTCTCCATATTTATTTTCATCCAAATTATTTTTTTTTAAAAAAAAAACACTAGCCTAATGATTTTAGGTTGGACTTTTCTTCCAAAAGCACCTCCAAATGTTTAATTGAGTTTATTAAAATATTATGGTGTGGAATTTTCTCTTTCCTTTTCTTTATCTTTTTCCTTGGTCATGCGGGGGGGGGGGGGTTGGGCTGTGGTTAACAAAATCGAGATATCCTTCTGCGTGCGTGATAATTTTTCTGTATCAAACATGTGTAAAAACAATATCTGTTCTTCATGATGGCAACAGTCTGTTTTTGCCTTTCCCTAGATAATTGTCTGGTTTGTTCTCTGACCATTATAGTAGTTCAAGATTTGCAGTTTATCTCATCCCTTGTCCCCTACAAAGGATTTGTTTCTTGTCTCATGTATGCTCATTTTAGTTCTTCTAGATAATGTTTGCAATTTGAATGACCATTTACAAATGGTATGATAAAGTCAAGTTTTACGCATTAACTGCATGGGATAGTTCTTTGAACCCTGCAACTCGTCCCTGTGGCTTCCTCCTTTTTCTTTTGTTGCGAATTTTTTTGTTTTTTTTTAAAAAATAAACTCTTTCCTTTTGTTTACATTGCAGATATGCAATGACTTTTGCTGGGAATCACCTGAAATCAGTATATGTTAAGAGAACACCTGAAACAAATAAGATTATCCATGTTCTTTCCAGTGGCTTGAAGGCTACATTGACTTGGCACAATATGCGGACTTTGCAGGTCAGCAACCTCAATTTAAAGTATTTTTGAGGTATTTTCATGTTAAGCTTCAGCGAATATGAATTCAAAATTATTGTCTTCTCTAGGAATGTCGTGAAGCCTGTGGGGGGCAGGGACTGAAGACTGAAAATCGTGTGGGTAATTTGAAAGCCGAGTTTGATGTGCAGTCAACTTTTGAGGGGGACAATAATGTTCTCATGCAGCAGGTAGTGTTCGATTTATTTTTGGCTCTTTGCCGTGCAATCAATATGTTGTATGGGTTATGTAAGGAATCCTATATAGCCTGAATGCCTTCTGTAACTGTCCCATCTCTGGAGTACTATAGGGCCTGTCATCTCTTGGTTGACAGCCGTGCATATTTCCAAAAGGGATATAACACTCTGGCTTCGATGGCTTAACCCTACAAATGGATGTAGTTACATTTTGCATGAATGTCTAATTGGGGTCCTCAATCCATTATTTCAATAACTGAAAAAACCAAATTTGGCTAATTTTTCAGCTTAGATTATAGTCCAAATCAAAATACTAGTTTAAACTGTCCTATGCTTTCTTTTAGAGAGTAGTAGGCAGTAAATTGTTCTTAATCTACAGTTGAATGGAACCGGCATCTATGCATGAGGATAAGGGTACTTCATCTACATCTCCCATGCCCTGTCAAGACAGGACTCTGAAGGTATGAATTTGGATTTGGATCCAGTGTTGGTTCCCCAATGGTTGGGCGATGGAAATCAGTGGGGAAAAGGGGGAGGAGGAGGTAATTTGGGGGCGGGGGGGGGGGGAGAGGGGAGGAAAGATCAACAACTGAGGAAAATCAACATCATGCTTATAATCATTCAATAGAATTTTCTTTGAATGTCCCCTTTGTTTATAACAAAGCAACTAACAAGATAATTCGATTAAAGCATGAGGTAACATCTATCAAGAATCGGAGACATGGTGGCACTTGATCCTAACAAAAGAATCCTGAAGCAAATAATATTTTTTATAGAATAGAAAATAAAATCCCAGATTATTTATCCTAAACCTCTTTCTAAAATAGTTTTGTTAATTTTGTCATGGGGTTTGAGGAGGTCAATATGTGCATTGCAGAAAAAAAATTTGGTATTGTAACTGTCTATAACACAATTTCTTTGCAGAAACTTGAAAATACTGATGATACAATTGATATTGCTCTCTCACGTTATCTCTTAGGATTTGATGTTGCATACACCTTGACTGGTTTGCTCTAGCGAAAAACAGTGCTGTTGGTCATTTGTGCACTAGCTACCAGGATTGCTCAGCTCCCCACTCTTTCTTGTTTTGGATCGTCCGATCCTGATTGCGGGACGTTTTCGTATTGGAACGAAAGGGACTGCATTCCAGATCTGAGAATTGTGGGATCCCCTTTTCAAAGAGGATCAAAGAAGCCAAGGTCTGATTATAGAGAAAGAAAAATGAAAAACAGTGAAGAATTGAAACATACTGGATGCTGAACCAAATGAAACAAGCTCAATCGTGTATTGATTCTTGGAGATTCCCACCGTCCCAACCAGAGAGATGCTGAAGTGGTGGACTTTGAATGAAAATTAGCGCCAGATTGTATTTTCCAGCACAAATAGGTTCGAGATCGAGAGAGAGAATGAGTTTTGTTAATTTGGTATTTTGGTTTGACATGAATTGCAAAAGCCACTAGTTTCACAGCAGATGCAGTGCCATGGATGGCTCCTGAGCTCATCGCAGAGAGGGAAAGAGGAGAAGATCCTTTGACCCTTTAGTTGCCTCATCGGCTCATCCTTATTTCCTGTTTGCTTTAAAAGATGAAGAAAAACAAAAGAGAAAAAAGAATTATTGGGAAGGGAAACACATTTTTATCATATCAGGAAGAGAAGGGATGCACATTAATACATGACTACTGGTATACCATGATGACACATCCTTTTATTTAAAAAAAAAAATGTAATGGGCTTAGGTTAAAAATTTAATTTTAGAACTAAAGACCCGAAATTACGAATTTCATTCCCAAACAGAAGTTCCAAATCATCTACACCCGTCGTTCCCATTTTTAGTGGAGTGGCATTCCGCGTTCCCATATCGTGTTCCATGATCGGACCGGTCGGCGATCCAGGTAACTATGTGTGGTCAGATTTGTGTCATGGTTTTATTTATAGGTGGATATTATATTTCACTTATTGCACTCAGTTCATGGTGCATATGGGATGACGTATATGATAGGGCCAAAGGCCACATGCACTTGATATGTTTGCCTCCTACTTTTTGATACTTTGATTTGATGTGGCACTTCTTTTACTGAGGTCTATTTCTTGTTAATAAACTAATGCTACGTTGTGCATGTTCTGCTCAAATTCATTGCCTTGGTTTCAGAACCCCCTTGGCCAAAAAAAACCTATTATTGCAAGGACTAGTTCTTCTTGATGTGTGCTAAATCAAGTATATTAACTGATGGCTAATCATTGTCAACTTCAGTTAAATTAGTTTTCCTCATCTGTTTAACATGTGTTCCAGGTGAGCAAGGCATTGCTTGGAGAGTATCTGGCTGCTCGAAAGCAAAGTAGGGCGTTTAAAGGACTGTGGTTGGAGCACATGAATGAACCAAGTCCTGTCATACTGCCTCAGTTGACAAGCTCCAGCCTAAGGAGCTCACAGTTTCAGGTATCATATTTGGTGATGTAAATTAGTTGATTATGAACTTTGACAAAATGCAGTAACATGTTTTTTGGTCTTCTAATCAGACTGATATATTCTTCCTGAGGGAGAGAGATCTACTAAATCGTTTTGTAGCAGAAGTAGCTGCGCATCAGAAGCAAGGCAGAAGTAAAGAGCATGCTTTTGTTTTGGTGAGAATCTTTGTTTTAGATTAAATTTGTGGCCTCTCTCTCTCTCTCTCTCTCTCTCTCACGCACACCGTCACACACACACGCGCGCGCACACACACACATGTGCACATGTCAATTCGGAATATGCATATCCACTCCCCCATGTGGCTTTGTTTTCTTTTGGGGAGGAGGGTTGGCGGGTAGATGGGCTTGGAGAATGGCATAGAGAGGTGTTGCTTGCATTTGCAGGACATGTCCCACTTTGAGGTGATGGATCCAGGAAAATGAATGGGAGATCATAAGAGTAGGAGATGGATGAGAACTAGAAGTAACATGAGAGGGCTTAATCATGGGTTGGAGAAGTCTTATGTACTGAAACCCCATTCTGATGAGAATTACATGGCCTAAGATTTACGTAATATGGTGCCTTTAGCAGAAAGGAAAGATGATCTTGATGCATCTGAGTTTCCTAGGAAATCACTGTTTCCTTGTAGAGAAATTTCTTATTCCCACTAGCAATGGCATATCCAGTAATTCTGTATGATGTTGTCTTGCGTTGGAGTTTAATGGGATGTGGATGCTACTACCTGTTGAGTTCTGTGGCTATCTGCTCTAAAAACTGTCAGGGTTTTTAAAGCAATTTTCAGCTATTTGTGCAGCTAATGGTTGCCTGGGAATTGGGATGCCATTATGTCGGTCTTGCTTCCGCCTCCGCCCATGAACCCAAAGATGATATCGATTTTGTATTGTAGGTTACATGTTTAAAGAGGTAGCATTTGATGAAAGATGGCATGAGTCTATACAAGTCAGAGAGTAGAATGCTGCAGTTAGGAAGGCTGCATTTTTAACCTAGCTTTTGTAGTGTGAAATAGACATTGTGGGCATTTTTTCGTTTTCTTCTTTGCTTGATGATACTTAGTCATAGTAACTACTGACAAGAGGCTCCTAGAACCAGCCTTTTTCTGTTGGGGGAAAGGTTTACTACTTCTAAATCAGTAAATCTCCCTGGACCCAGCTTTGCAGGATCTGCAGTGCATTGTTGTTGTCATTGGTGGTCATAACTGCTTAAATGTGTTTAAACATGTATTCCTTAATAGAGTCATTTGAGCCAATGCTGGCTCTCTGGAGATTTAGCTGACATGTGAACTGACTTTCTTTCTCTCTGTTTCTGGTTTTCTCTTCAGGGTCATCTACTTGCAGAGGACTTGGGCAGAGCTTTTGCAGACAAGGCAATTTTGCTTACTTTTATTGAGGCTGAAGCCAATGTTTCCACTGGTCCTCTAAAGGTGAAGGATTACCTTCTGATGCTAGCATGCGTATTTATGTTTATGTTAGAATTTCTTGTAGTCCTTAAGTCCTACAGTTTATTAGGAACTCATCGATCTTTATTACCAATTTCTTTAGGGGATATGTCTTTCTTCTCCAAGCAAGCAGAATCGTAATAGTTATACACCAAAAAAGAGGAAAAAAAAAGTACTGACAAAAAATTTATGAGAAACACCTTTTTGACAGTTTGAGACGAAAGATTAATGATCGTCAAGTTGGGGTTGTATGCCCTCACTGGCTAATAAATTCATGAATGGAAACTTGGAGCATGCGTTTCCACCAGTGCCACGAATGCCCTTCGACCCCGTTGAGCCACAGGAGGGCCGGGGGGGGGGGCAGTTCTGGTGGTATATTGGATCTGACACACCTTTTTCAGATAGTAGCTTGTTGTTGCCAATACTTGTGCGGTTAGGATTATAGTACTCCTGTTGTCAGATCTTGGTAAGTAACTTGACTCTCAGACTTATTTCTTTTCTTACTTGGTAAGACTGCGACCTAGTTCTTTTTCTCTTCCTTTGCGGGGTCTTTTTTTTTTTTTTTCGAGATTTTGTTCCCTGGGAGAAGGGCCAGGGGGGGGTTGGGGGAGAGTATCACACCCCTGGTGAGAATGCACTCCCTGCATGGAGGCAGCTTGAATGTCAAAATAGCAAGTGCTCTTCATATGAGAAAACCCAAGGTATAAGTTGATTCCAAGGTCTACGATATTATTCTTGTTCTCTACTGAAGTATTTTTGTGCCAAAAATGTAAAGTCATCATGATAGGCACTTGGGTGAGGGGGTGATGACAATTGATGGAGCCTTTTATGAGTCTTATTCAGAAGCAAGTAGCATAAGCAAGAATGCAAGTAACTTGACACCCTTCATGCTCTGCTTGAAGAAGGGGGGGGGGGGGGGGGGGGGGGTCGTGGGAAAACTAAGTTCGTGTGGCACTTGTTATTTGTGAAGCTTCTCTTGATTGTGGCTTACACTAATGTAATGTTTGGTTGAATGTAATGTATTATAATCAATCTTGTGATGCAATCATGATTGTATAATTTGCGATACTCATAATTACATGATAGTTATTATGAATAATACTTTCTTACAGTCAAACGTCATAATGGAAGCACAACTCCAAATTTGCTTGCATTACAAAGTTGTTTACATGCAACCAAACATTAAATAGTTTTTTTTTAATGTTTTTTTTCTGTCACTCTTTATTTCTTTTGGGCTTTTCACTTTACGTGAAGGGCCTTTACTTTTGTATACTTTTCAGTTTCCAATGAAGTAATGTTGGAATGTGAAATTGGGATTTGTCCTACATTAATGAAATTGAAGGACTTAAACATATATAAGCTTGTGAGTCACTCCACCCATTACCAATTGGTTTTGGATTGGAACTTCATTTGAGCTTATATGCCTGACTCGTTTAATTAAGGTCCAATTTATATAAAATTTAACATGGTATCAGAGTGGGTTGCTCAATCTTAATTTGTTACTGTCTCCATTTGATTGAAATTATTTGCATGCTTTAGGCCTTTGTTAGTAGTCCACACATGAGGGGACGTGTTAGAATGTGAAAGAAAGTGAGATCTGTCTCACATTGGGCTTGAGCAAGTGTATAAGCTTGTGAGACATTTCACTCATTGCCAATTAATTTAGGTTGGAGGCTCGTTTGAGCTTATATGTACGAATCGTTTGATTGAGGCCCAATTTATATAAAATTTAACAAGTTGAGCACTGTTAATTTTGCAGGATGTGTTGGCTTTGTTGCGATCATTGTATGCTTTGATTGTCTTGGAAGAAGATGCTTCATTCCTCCGTTATGGTTACCTTTCTGTTGAGAATGCTGCAGCCGCGAGGGAAGAAGTGATGAAGCTCTGCAGTGAACTTCGTCCTCACGCACTGGCATTGGTCAGTTCTTTTGGCATTCCAGGTGCATTTCTGAGCCCTATTGCATTTGATTGGATTGAAGCAAATTCGTGGCCCTCATCTCAACAAGTTCCTTAAGGTTATATCGGACTTAGAGCATATGTGGAATGATCTTTCCGACGCTTCTGTGGTTCAGTTCTTTAATAATTCCAGTTTTGACGGAGCTGTTTATTCAATAAATCAGCGGTTCCATTGGGGCTGTACATTAGGAATGATGCTTTCTAACGATTGAAATTGTTATCTTTGTACGCTCTGTATCGGGGTACTGCGGTTCTAATTCCTCGTAGCCACTGGTTGCTGGAGTAATGGTTCGCAGCAATTCCATTTAAGCGCAGAGGCTCAGGTTGTCACCCTTGTCCATCGATCCACATAAACTTAGGTTCAATCCTGGTGGAATGACATCCAACCCACATTCCCATCTTTGGTGAATTTGCATGGTGATGCATTCTTTAGCTACCACTTTTAAGGTTTTGTTTGGATTCTGGAAAATTTGGTGGAAATTTTTTTTTTTGAGAAAGTTTTTTTTTTTTTTTTTTTTGGTATTTGGTTTAGAGAAAATCACAAAGAAAAAAATATGGAGGAAAGTTAGGTATAGAAATAAGTGATAAAATTTTCTTCATAAAAGCGTGAGGAAAGTTTGAGGAAAATTTTCAATCTCCTCAAACCTCACCTTGTTTAGATGACATCAATATAATTTAAGTAGTTTATCAATGTTTCAATTTCTCATTCAAATTTTTGTATTTTTTCTTCAATCTAAACAAGAGAAAAAAAATTATTTTCTCTCTATTTTGTTTTCCTTAACATTTTTTTCCATTAATTTTTCTTTTCATTAAATTTTCTAAGGACCAAATAGAGCCTAATAGTAGATTCTGAATGGTACTATCTTGTCAAGAAGATATTGTGAGATGGATGCTCTCAAGGTGACTTTTAACAAGTGTGAGGTTAACTAATAATTTATTTGGGGTGAGTTTTCAGTGACCTAAAGGTGATTATGAAATGAATTACTAGTTAATTTTAAACCATTTAAAAAGTTACCTGTGGAGAGTTTGTCTTCAAAATATTGTTAATATAAGATCATCCAACTTAAGAATTTGTATAATTTCAAGTTTCAAAGTCTAGATTGATTACTTAACCAACCAGTGGGGTGCTCATTTATTAACATTATGTACACTATTAAAAAAAGAAACCATATGATACTCTATGATAGTATATTTTGCACAGTAGTTTCGTCTCGCAATTTTATTTTATTTTTTACTGACATTCTATTTTGTACTTTCGCATTAGCGGAACTTGATATGCAATAATGATATACCTCATTGTTTACTCCAAGAAAAGCTATGGTAGTCTTATACTACGTTTGTTCTCTATGATTTTTTGTTTTTTGATTGATACATAAATTGTACATATACATATATTTATTTTATTTTATTTTTCCATCAAATTCCAACATTATAGTTGCAGTCTTTACATTTAAAAAAATTAAAATACGTGAATTGAACATCTTTGAAGGATGTCCATAACTTTTTGGATCTATTTTAAAAGTATCCATATATATTAATTTGGCCTCTTTCAAAATAATTCAGTTGTATTTTCTTAGATTAGAGGTGTCATAAACACCCCTATCTGAGTGAGAGATCCGCCTGTGTAACCAACATCCTGTTACAGGAGATGCAAGAGATGCAGAGCAAACCACCAGGGAAAGGAAGGGGGAGTCACGCCTTGATATGGCGGAAGAAGTTACTATGCCTATGTTAGTTTCACAAAGGAAAAGTCACATTGCCTCTCGTAACCCATCTAGAATTACAGAAGTATTAGAAGTCACTGTGCCCTTTCGTTATGTGTGACTACTTTTAACCCCTAAGGCTCTGTTCTTATTCATGAGTAAATTCCTTTTAACCGCTTTTATCAACTTCTATCAACTCTCAACAATTTCTATCAATTTCTACAAATTCTTACAAAAAAATTTCACTTGTTTTTAGCTCTGACCAATCGTTTCTAACTCTAACCAACTTTTGCCAACTGTTGTCAATATCCTTCAAATTTTTTTGCAAAGACATCCCTGCTCCTTTACATTTCTTACCAACATTGTCTAACTTTTACAAGTTTTTGTCAACTTATGTCAATTTTTACAAGTTTTTGTCAACTCCTATTAATTCTTATAAAGAAGCCAACTTTAACTTATTTGTTAATTCTTACTTACCAACAAAAAGAGTAGGCCCTAGACCTGGACAGACCTTGGAGACACAAAGCACCATGATTTTTCTTTTCTACTATATTTGCAACAAAAATTCTTAAAATGGAAAAGGATAATTCAAATAATCTAAGCCAGCCTATAAGTTGACTGCCAGCTCCTTCACGACGAGCGACCTGATACAAATAGGCATCAGCCCTTCACATTCCCATGCCAAATTGAAATGAGGCACTGTAGCATCGTCTATGTTGCAAACGAGGCATTCTCTTCGGAAGCGAGAAAGGGGGAAACAAAAAAAAAAAAAGATTTCTGGTGTTAAAAATTATTTCACCCCAAGTCTTTCAATTTTAACAGACGTCTTTGCGTCGCAGGGTTCAAGAACCATGGACGGATTTTTATTGTAGCTTATGATGTCCACGGACAATGTTCGTGGAAATATTTTAAAGTTTTTGCATGAAGTTTTCTAAAAAGTTTGACATAAACACCCACAAAATTAATTGATATAATTTAATTTTACATAACTTAAAATACGCCTTTGTACGAAATCTTTAATTCCGCCACTGTCAATAACCCCTACTTTGTATCCAAATTGGATGTAATTGGATTTTTTTTTTTTTTTTTTAACAAATTTCTTTTATCTAAATTATCCATTTTGCATGAATGGGCTCCTGCAAGTTATATCAGCCCAAGGAAGCCACAAAGTCCATTTATTTGTTTCTCTTTTTTTGTCAATATCAGAGTTAAGATGAGGTTAGGCAGGGTTATCGTTTCCTTTTTTTTCCGATTGTTTAGTTTGGATGACCATTACAATAATAATGAAAGATACTACGACTATTACACTTACATTCTAGTGGTAGCAAATCTCAAACAAGTAAACTCAAACAAGCCACTTCTTGTTAGAAACTCTGCCCCAATGAATCCACATTGCGCTTCTAGGAACAAGGACTAGCGTTTTAAACGCGAGCGATGTTAACTACAACAGTTTCGGCCGTTAGTGTGTGTCTGTAGGCATTAAAAAATTTAATAATATGTCAAATTTAAAAATAGATCATTCTTGGTCAACTCAATTGATTAATTTAATTTATTTGATCGAATTAGATGCAAATTGACTAATACGTTATAGCACAAATAATTACCTAGTCAAAGGTCACACTGACTATTAAGTCGTCAATCAAATATACTATCAGGCCAAAGGCCTAATCAATGGTCCAAGAAAACAAACAAATCGCAAAACCTAGTAGGAGGAGATAATTCTTTCTTTATGAATAGAACATTACTCCCTTCTGCTTAAGGGGTTGAAAACTTATTCACTCTCAAGGGCATTCTAGAGACTCAAGCTCCCAAGAATCTTGTCTCAAGAAAAAGACAGCAAGCACTTCAAGTGCATGTTATCTACTCTCGAAGATCAAACACTCTTCTTGACTGAGATTAAACCTCTTGAAAATTCTTTCAAGATGAAATTCTTTTACATTCATCAAAGGAAGTCAAACTGATCAAGATCCAAGCCAATCAACCTTCTTCCAAGTACCAATTGGATATTGAATCAGAGAAATTATTTATTTGTTCATTTTATAACAAAAGAAATTATACTCATATTTTTTGAAATTAATAGAGAAGTATATTTGTTTTCAACTTCTCATCTTATTTAGTGTTTCAGACTTGAAATTCATGTTTACATTTTGGCAAATAGCGGTTAACTATTTGTATTAGCTATTAACTGTTTGAGTTAGCTATTTGTATTAGCTATTTGAATTGGCTGTTTTGTGAAAAAACTGTTTGGTAAAATTAGCTATTTCTTATATAGTTGTGAGACAAAAAATAAATTATTCAAAAAGTTCTTTCAAAAAGTTCATGGAATTAGCTTTTTCAAATTAACTTTTTGAACCCAAAATACTCTTTAAAAAACTCTTTTCACCAAACATCCAAATTAGCTTTTTTATTTGGTCAAATAGTTAATCTTGATCAAAAATGTTCTTTTCAACAAAAAAATTCTTCAAAAAGTTGTTTACCAAAAATCTCATAGTCTTTTGGGGGTTCTCCTTTGTGCCTATTACAGCTGACAACTGACAAGTGCAAAAATTCGCTTGATTTAGAAGGTGGATGAGTATGACGTGATCTGCATTATGGGAGCTCTCTATCGTGATTATACAAAAAGTTGCATCTCGATAAACTTGAAATGTTCGAAATTTCATCGCATTTATACATGCACGCAAACCAAGATGGAGTCAATTTAGCCGAAAATGAAATATAAAATATTAATTCTTATATGAAACGGTCACACCAAGAGTTTTCGTGATGGCCTCACTTGGACTGCATGGGCAGTGGTTAAAGTTGTTTCTGCATTGTGGTTCATCAAACTTTATGCGCAGTTGTAGAAGAGGGCCGTGGGCCCGTGGCACTTGTCGCGAATTGGTACAGTAGTTTGCAAATTATTATGTAGACCCAGGAGTTCATACTCTCGAGCCATGTCAGTGACAGTTAGATGTGCCACATCAGCACTTAATTTTTTTTTTCCCTGGAATACATTTGATATCAACAATATATTTTTTTTTTAAAAAAGGGCGGCAATTACTAAAATTCCTACAGCGTGCTACTGTTCAATGCAAAAACTGATTTTGCCTTTAAAGAAAGTGGCGAGCCATATCTCAGCTTCTCAAGGATTGCTTTCATCAAAATTTTGTGCTATTATTTAATTAATTGCTATTGTCAATCTCCTAAATTTACTATTACTATATTATCAAGTTGGGATCTCAAGTTTTTGTGTGAAGATTCATTTTTAAAATGGACATGAGCATTGTGGAAGCGCTTATGTTAATTATAATATGCTTCTTCATATTTTAGATATTTTTTTCCATATCTGATAAGTTTCTTTGAATCTGAGAAACCTTAATGAATCTCATCCAGTTGCAGAATGAACAACATATACTAGTGTAGTGAACTATTCTATAGTCCATAACTACCCAATCCACTTCCCTTCTAGATTTTTGTATGGTGTTGTCTAATATGCTTCTTGTTAATTACCTATAAACTGTAGAAAATCTTATTACGGTGTCAAGTGTGGGTCAAACTAAATGCTTACGTTAATTATAATACGTTTTTTCATATTTTAGATTTTTTCCCCAAATTTGATAAGTTTATTTGAATTAGAGAAATCTTAGTGAACTACATTGAGTTGTGTAATGAACAACATTGACTAGTACTGTGAACAATTTTCAATCGCTAATCTCCCATCCCACTTTTCCTCCCAAGTTTCTAGGCGTTGTTATGGTATGTGTTTCCTGTTATTTACCTAAAAACCGGAGAAGCCTTATTGTGTTCCCAGGTGTTAGGGATGATGAAGGTTACCATGAAATTTAATTATCTTTTCTTAAATAGCGATTTTATGGTCTATTATGATGCTGAATATTCTAATGCACAACATTCAGTAGTATAGTGAACAATTTAGTTTATAGGAAATTACTAATCTTAACTTATGGAACATGTTTGAATATTATAGTGAGCACATTGATAAATGTTTGAACACCATTGACTTGTATAGTGAACATTTGTAATTGCTTTTAAACGTGTTTATTTGATAAGTTCATTTAAAGTCGAGAAACTGTAGTGAACATCATTAAGTTGTATAATGAACAATATTGATTTGTGTAGTGAACATTCATCTTTAGTGTAGTGAACATTCATAAGATGATGGCCAGTACAATATTTATATACATTTTGGCGTAGAGGAGATACTTCTAGGTGGCATATCTATATACACAATGAGCCCTGAAATGTGCATTAAAGCATCAGTTGCAGTACAATATTAAAGCATCTTTAGTGTTGTCTAATGTCCTCTTTGGTAATTACCTATAAACCGTAGAAACCTTATTATGTTGTCAAGTATGAGTCAACCTAAATGCTTACGTTAATTATAATACGTTTCTTCATATTTTAAATCATGTTTAAATTTGATAAGTTTGTTTGAATTAGAGAAACCTTAGTGAACGACATTAAGTTGTGTGATGAACATCATTGTCCAGTACATTGAACAACTGTCAATTACTAATCTCCCATCCCACTTTTTTCTTCCCAAGTTTTTGGGCGGTGTTGTGCTATGCGTTTGCTGTTATTTACTTATAAACTAGAGAAGCCTTATTGCATTGCCAAGTGTTGGGGATGATGAAGGTTGCCATGAAATGAGCTGTAGTGAACATTGCTAAGTTGTATAATGAAAATTTTGACAAGTGTAGTGAACATTCACCTTTACTGTAGTGAAAATCATAAGATGAAGGCCACTACAATATTTACCTATAAACTGTAGTGAACATCATTAAGTTGTATAATGAACAATTTTAATAAGTGTAGTGAACATTAATCTTTAGTGTAGTGAAAATTCATAAGATGAATGCCAGTTCAATATTTACCTATAAACTATAGTGAACATCATTAAGTTGTATAATGAAGAATTTCAAAAGTGCAGTAAACATTCATCTTTAGTGTAGTGAAAATTCATAAGATGAAGGCCAGTACAATATTTACCTATAAACTGTAGTGAACATCATTAAGTTGTATAATGAACAATATTAACTAGTGTAGTGAACATCCATCTTTAGTGTAGTAAACATCCATATGAAGAAGGCCAGTACAGTATACGGGTCTCAACTTATATTCCCTTACTAGATCCCCTTGTTGTATATGGGTCTCAACTTGAGCAAATATCTTCTCCATAACACTGAAAAATATAGATCAAGAATTAATAGATTCTCAGGAGATAATGACAATCTTTATTTCTACACTTTCGAGATATCATGGCAAACTTAGTTTATCTCATTAGGCCTTTGGACCATGAATTTAATGATGCTCTTAAAAGAAGCATAACACTAAAGAACAGCACACGACATATAGGGGTCAACTTCAATTCTCTTTATCAATTCTTGGTTCTTGCCATCATTGTCCTTGGCCATACCTCGAGCAATCGAAATCTGCAGAACAACAATCAAAGAACACAAAGATAAAGAACTAGGCAGCTGCGGTTTGCATTCGAACAATAGTGAATCAGTGTCACACCTTGCTTGCAAGTAAAAAGAGAGGCCACTGAATTTTCGCTTGTATGTGATTCTCACTCCTTCTGGCCTTCTTCTCTTGTCGTTCACTGAATTTTCAGCTTCAGTAGCCATTGATGATGGTTACAGGTCTCAGTTCACTAGATTAGGATATGAACGCTGGCTTGTTTTCTCAACTCCTTGCTTGATACCATGAATTCTTCACACTACCAGAGAGAGAATCGATGAGGAGGAGAAACAGTTGAGGAGGAGAAACGAAGAAGAGAAGAAATGAAGCACTGGCGGTTACAAAGTTAGTCGTGGGTTATGGTGATTCCAATATTTTTTTCTTTTCTTTAAAAAAAATGTGTAAATCTGACGTGTCCAATTTTATCCAACTGTACATGGGAGCATAAACTATCATGTCTATTTTATATATATATATATTGTAGTTTGCCACAAAGAGGAGAGCGTGCTGCTGTTTCATAAGTTGCGGGGTCCATATCCAATCGTTTACTTCTATCCGCCAAATTTTTCGCTTTCTTGGACCTTTTTTCTTTCGCTTCCTAGCTCTCGCTTGCCTTCTATTTCTATTTTATTTATTTGTTGGGTTTTTTTGTTTTTAAAAAAGTAAAAGATGTCGACAATACTTCCAAAATAGGCCACATTTGTACTAAAAGGGCTGCTTTTAACATCTTGTAAGTGGTTTAAGTCAATTGAGCATAATTTTTATCTTAGTAGACTATAAATCATCAATAATTCAATCAAACATTTTAGTCACCCTAAAATGTTTGAATAATCATGCTTAAAATCTTTAAAAGTCATTGCCAAATATCTTGAAGCTCATCTAAAGACAAGGTAAGATGAATATTTTTTAGGATATATAGAGATGACATTTAAATTATCTGATCTGTCAAAAATAAAATGTCATCTTAAAATAGCTAATTATTTAATCACCCCAAAAATCTTAGGGAATAATCTGTAAAGATAGTAATAGTAGACAATTTAGAGATTTTATAAATTGGTTTTAGGTAATTCCACTAAATGTGACTTTAATTTAATTTTTAGGTAAGATCGTTATCCCTAAAAGGTTTAAAAGATGCTCAACTATGCCACTTGAAGGTGACTTATCAAGGTTGTTAGGGATGAATAGCCTTTCATATAGATATGACTTGTTTAAAACTATAAGTTAAACCAAAATTATTTATTTATTTGTTTGGTTCAAACAAGTCTCAAACGGTAGTTATATCTTACTTAAAAATGAACTTAATTTAGTAAAGCAAAATCAGTCCTACACCGATTGGGTGCCTTTAATATTTTAGAGTCACACTTGATCTGAATAAACCTCATAACAAACTACTAGTCATACTAAAACAACAAGTAAGAGAACCAAATGAATATGAGTTTCACACTAACCACGTCCTAGTTTTAGCCATATGAATCAAGAATGCAAGCAATGATGCATTAGAACAAAATTAAAAGATTTTGCATCGAATTTTAGCAACACAACACCATCTACCACACCATTTTTGAAATGAATTACTAAATTCTAAGCAAAATAGCACATAGCCCAGCTCCAAGCAATTGCAAGAGCACACAACATGATAATAATTATTAACCAATAAATTAACCAAAACCAACCCAAAAATTGATTCAGTGGATTTAGCGAATAAAAAAACTGTACAATTGAACTAACTAGGTACAATAGAGTTGAAGAGCGTCAATCAACAAAACCAATCAATACCCATGCCATGTAATTAGGAAAAACACCAAGGCTCTGTTTGAACCTTGAAAAATTTAATGGAAAGAAAAAAATTTAAAAAAGTTACTTTTTTTCTTGTATTTGGTTTAGAGAAAATCACAAAAAAAAAAAAAATATGGAGGAAAGTTTGGTGAAAAAATTATTAGAAACAAGTGATAAAATTTTCCTCATAAAATTGTGAGGAAAGTTTGAAGAAAATTTCCAGCCTTCTCTAACCTTGTATTGTTTAGATGGCATCAAAATAATTTAAGTAGTTCATCAATATTTAAATTTCTCATCTAAATTCTTGTATTTTTTTCTTGATCCAAACAAGAGAAAAAAATTCATTTTCTTCCTACTTTTTTTTCCTTCAACTTTTCTTTCCATCAAATTTTCTAAGGATCAAATAGAGCCTAATATAACTTAACAGAAGATCAAAACCAAAAAGAACAGTAACTCCTTTCAGGCTATTTTTGCAAGAAAATCCCATAAAATAGGAGAAATCCATTTGAGTAGAAGGCAATAACCAAACAATTTCATTAATTAATCTCCTTATGCTAAATAGAAGCTAGGAAGCAAGCAATCAGAAGTAATTCCAGAAAAAAAAATTAAATTAAATTAAATGTGATGGACTGATGGAGGCTGGGTTGCGTGGTTGGCGACATGTGCCTATGTTAGTGGTCAATGCGACTGCTATGTGTCTATTCCGACGGGGCTGCGGCACTTGGCCTGCTGGTTGGGGGAGAGAGATGGTGAAGAGAGGAAGTCAGAGTGAGAGGGCACGGGTCAAAGAACACCACATAGAATAACTACGCCTGTCTATCGTTTAGTAATAATGTTTTTTATTTAAAAAGAAAAAGAATAAGTGTAAGCAGCTAAGCTGGGCCGGTTGGATTAATTACAAGAAACTTTTTTGGGCCTTTTTAAAGGATGTCCACCTTGGATCATTCACACAACTTTCAAAACCTCTCAAATTAACTAGCTAGAAATTTTTTGGGGGTTATGGGTGTCCATAAACACCTAGGCTTCACTAAGATCTGCCCATGATTCCAAGAGTTTGGGAGCCATCTTGATGCCACTACCCGTACCAAAATACCATCCCCCAGTGCGACTTAGGATAGGGCGGGATAAGCCGGATGACATTGGGGTTCAGCTACAAGCAACATAATCCCTATACTAAAATTGCAGAGAGGGAATTTTCAATGGACCCTACATTATGCCCATGCTTTGTAGAATATAACTAAGCTAGAGAAGCTTTTTGAGCGACTCTCATTAATTGAATACCATGACCGTGGTGAACTCGGAAGAAGCCAAGATAAGAGGCACTGCAAACCTGATCCTTGCTCGGTATAGCCTCTGCCCTTGATCAATGAAAAAGCAGACATTTTTCACGTGACTCTATGTAGATAACACATGCATCAAAGAGGAAAATAGATAACCATTAAACATGGACAAGAAGGCTTCAGACATTTCTATTCATACCCGAAAATGGATGTTCTGGAAACACGAGTTGGACAATTAATTGTATGCTAATGTCACAGACCAGTCAGAAGACCACAGCTACTGCTAACCATACCAAAGTACAGTACAACTAGGACACTTACCCATAAAATTCGACAGCATTTCCTAATATACAAGCCATGTAACCTATTAACTCTTCCTATCTTCAGAAAGTGGCCATTCTCGTCGACCATCTTGTCCAATTGAACCCTTTGAAGCTACAAAGACATTTCCAAGATCAGACCTCAAGTTTCCTTTTACCTTGGCCTTACCAGAGCATTTCTCCTCAGTATCAGCCTCCGCTGTGAGCCTACCCATCCGCTTTTGCAGATCAACAAGGAGATCAATTGAACCTTTTGTCTTCGGACTCTTCTTTTTCTCCTCAGCAGCTTTTAGTTCTAACCGGTACAAGGCATAAATGCCACAGTTATCGATCTCATATTCAAACAAATGCCATTCATAGTTCTTTTGGGGTTGGGGATCTGCATAGTATGACCTCTTCTGCCCACCAAATTCCTTCATAATCTGTTTCCTCGACTCATGCCAACCACGCCCCTCATAGTCCGGTAAAGACCTCTGTTTTCTGTTTCCTTTCTCAAATGCTCTTCTAGGCTTATCGAAAAAGAGCCACTCCCTCAACCTTTCACCTTCTAAAATGGAAATATCAAACAGATCTGCAGGCCACATAAAGGATCAGCAGAAGGAACGAAGAGCAGAAATACAGCTGCTAGGCTTAAACATGTAGTAGCATAGAAAGCATGTAGTAAGACACTGGACAAACTGAAGGACATTTTATATAGATTAATACATAACAGGAAAATATGGTTGTGGGCTTGAGGCAGCAGGGGTCAATACATCACTGAAAATGTGCTTACCAGGGGCATTCCAAGGAGATTTTGCAGTTGCTGCACCCTCACATTCTGGAATGCCCACATCGTTTCCTTCTAACTTTGCCCTAAGAGCAGCAAATAGGGGACCATCTTTCAAACCAATACCTCCAGGCCTCAAAACAGGAGCTGTACCTGGGGGGCCTTCCTTTACCGCTAACTCAGCATGAAAGGTACTGCAGTAGTTCTTACAGCCCTCAGATAATTGAGCAGGTCTTGCACAATCCCATAGAGCACATTTGGGCCCCAAAAAAGCAGATGGTGGAGGATTGATGTTTGAACACAAGTCTGAGAAATCAGAAATTCCATCCACTTCCCACTGCTCTATTTCACTGGGACTTAGAAAAATCTCATTAGAGGTCTGAAGTGCATTCAAGTGGTGATACTCCAGTTCAGTAGTAATTTCCAAGTTACTGTTCAACAAGTTGTGGACATTTGAAGCTTCAATGCTATTGATAAGTGTTCCTTGCAAACTTGGAGCAGCACCATTAAAATGCTCAAAAACTTGAAACTCATGCTGCTGCTGCATATGATTCTCAAAAGCTTGAAACTCATGTAGTTGGGAAGTATGATTCGTGTCATAAACCTGACCAGAAAGAATTCAACAGACTTTATCATGAAAGTGAAGGAACACAAATAAAAATCTTATCTGGATTAATGATGAAACAACTGATTGCTTATTCTTACCAGTCAAGTGTAATAAACATAACCTAGGCAGAGGCAAGAGGGCACTAGTAAATAGTAGGTACAAGTAGAAAAGCAAAAATAATAAATTGCGTACCCATAAAGCAAAAGGTAAAGGAATGTTAGAGATGTTTGAGCAAGCAAACGAACCAGGTATCCATTTGAGGAACTGGAACCAGTGCGGAACTGCTACCTCCAATTCCAGAGTTCCATGTCCAAAAAAAAACAAGAAGTTTAAATTGGTTCCAGTCAGCATTCCCCCCACCTTTTTTTTGGGTTTTTTTTGGGGGGGGGGGGGGGAGACAATACTGGTCTAGCCCATGATGCCCATCGTTAGTTTGTAGGCCTGAACTTTGGGATTTGCTTGAGAGCTACAGAATCACAGATGGTTTGTTGGAATCTCCTGCGCCAAAGTAGCTCAGGAGCAAATGAAGGGGGAGGGGGCCCAAAAAAACAAAAAAGTAACTGGGAATTATATTGCTTTCTTTCCCGGGGGAGGGGGAATCCCTTTTATCAAATGGGCTTAAATGTTGGTTGGGTCGTTCATAAGGTGTGGGAGACGATAATTCGATAAATTATATTTGAAACTGGAAAGTATATTACAAATTAAGTAATTCAGTGCAAAAAAGATGATTACATAAGCAAGCAAGCCAAACTACCAATGTTTTTTTTTTAAAAAAAAATTGCTATTCGAAAATTACAAAGCAGGTACCCAGGATTGGAGCTGATACTCATTGGACATGAGGCCAGCCCCTATCTATCAAGTTAACATTAAAGCATGAATGATGCTGATGACAGACACATTGGTTTCCATTGGAGAATCTACATATAACAAGGGCAAAAGTATGTTTCACTGAAATATATGGCCAGCTTCTCACCCTCATTAGCAGCAATTGAATCAACTTTAACTAATACCTTAAAAGATTAGCACATCAGGCTCCTATTTACGTGTAATTTCGAGGAATTAAAAAAATTACCCCAGCATGTGGTGCAGATTCCGCTGCTGCAAATTTATCAGTGGCATCCCCATGATTCGTGGCTGTTAATTGACTCGTTGCATCATCTTCTTCCTCAAGCTGCTGCAACAGGCGATCAAGCTCTGAAGAGAATGATCCAAGGCTGTTTTCCTGCATATCAAATCAATTATTACTCTTCATCTCGAAGAAGCCAAAGAAGAAATATTCATAAGATATGTTAAAATGCACACAAGCAATGAAGAAGCTGGGGTTGGTTGATCAAGCTCAGCTTTCCAATCTTGAAGTATTTGGTTAACTTGCTCTTCTAAGGTTGCAACATCCCCCGCCCGACACTCTTCCCTGGCCAACTGAAGTTCCTTAAACATCAACTGAAGATCCTCCACTCTATTCTTCGCTCTATCTTTTAAAAGCTGGTGAGAAGGTACTTTGCAATTCTTCGAACCTTGTCCCATAGCTCCTACACAATATCCTCAAATTCCAAGGCTCACATGCTACGAAGTTGAAAAGAAATTTCAGCAGTGGAAATGACTACAAACTAATCATAATTTCAGGACTACAAAACCAGTCAATGAGATTAAGTGGTAAACAAATCCAAAATAATGTCTTGCTCATGAGAATCGCATGTTATTTTCTCCCCCTCCGATAAATCAAATGATCCTGTGTTATTAGTACTTTAGTAAGGTGATTTGCCCTCTATGTTCTCTCACCGTAGATGTGAAATAATGGTGCAAATGTAGATAGACCTACTGCAGATGATCATGAAGCTGATAATGACTTATTTCGCTGCCAAAACTGATGATTGCACCAAGCTTTCAGATATATATATGTATCCTGCGTGCACGTGTTTGGATGTGTTTGTGTGTAAACAAATGAAGGGCCACAATGATCTTTGCAAATCACTTCAACAATACAACAGTCCGTAGAGGATCATCATATCCTATTATTTCACTTTTACAGGGCAATTCAGCCTGCATGCGTCCATCAGGAGCATCGTAATCTGCGCAATTTCCTGAAGAAGTCAAAAGGTCAACATAGATTTACCCTCCCTAAAATGCTATTGTTCTGTACATTTTTCTCAATCTCAGTTAAAACAAATTTCCTTCTTTCACATGGTACTGATCCAATCAACCAAGTGAATGTTCTACAAGACAAGTCAGTGCCTTTAGTTGCTTAATGTTACTTGTTTCTTAATGGATAAATTGACCAATTTCATTCGAGATCAATGGATCTGTTTCTTTTAAATTGGTTATCTTGAAAATTTCAGATCGCTGATGAAGTATGGTGGCTACAACTTCTATGTTGGAGGTTACTTTTATTTGAATTGTTGGCAGAGAAGATAAGGAACACTTGAAGTACACATTCATGGATCAATGGCTCAAGGCTGTAATTATTGTTGCAGGCTTGCAGTATAAATATGCCTATTTTGAGTGTTAATAAATGGACAAAATAGTAATCCAATTGGAGAGGGCCAAAAAATAAATGAAAACACAGCAATTCAAAGCTGAATTACCCATCCTTCAGAATCCAGGAACTAGAAAGTAAAGACAACATTTAACAAACAGGAAATTCAAAATAATCAAGATTTTATAGCATAAAAAACAAGATAATCTACAGGCTGAAAATTTTCCAAATTCAAAACCCTAATTAGCGATACAAAAATATCAATGCCCAGAAGATTAGAATCGAAGGAAAAGGAAAGAGAAGAAAACCCAGTACAAAAACCGCGAAAAAAAAAGCAAATTTTGCAGTTGGAAAAACTGAGTCTATATCGCAACACGTACAAACGGACAGTTAAGTTGAAGAAATACCAGTGAA
Organism: Carnegiea gigantea; assembly: GCA_029747015.1. Classification (NCBI taxonomy): domain Eukaryota; kingdom Viridiplantae; phylum Streptophyta; class Magnoliopsida; order Caryophyllales; family Cactaceae; genus Carnegiea; species Carnegiea gigantea. The sequence goes on along the minus strand of JAKOGI010001012.1, from coordinate 175,177 downwards.
GCGCACCGCGGATGAATTGCAGGATCAAAACTGGCACAACAATTTGGCCGACTCGCCCACTGCTGGCCGGGGGCCACTTACGAAAGCAGCGATTTTATCACTTCACTGTTTAAAATTCGAAGAAAAGATGAAATTGGCTGGAAATTGGAAAATATAGGCAAATTCACCTTCAAAGTGTCGGAGGAATAGCTGACTCATAAAATTGCCTTCCATCAGCGACGAACCCCCCCCCCCTCTTTATATATACTAATATAAATCTGTGCTATGTACAAACTATCTTTTAAATTAAATTTTAATTTAAAAATTATAAAGTATTTATTTTATAAAATTATTTATCTTATAAATATTTTATGAATATTAAGATAAAATATTATCTAATTTATTTGATCGTATAATTAGTAAAATTGGCTTTTTCAATCAATGAAAATTTTAATTACTGAATCAAATCCTTCTCTCTATGTCTGAAAGTCTCAAATTTCACTAGGTTAAGTTGTAAAGTGGATTATACAGTGAAAAACTACTCCATAAAAAGTAGGTTTTGATTCATAAAATAATCAACACATAGTGTGATACAGTTAGGATCATGTATCACTTACGTATAAATAGTTTCATTAAGTTATAAGTGAAAAGTGCCCCTTCCTTTAATACCACATTCAAAGATAGTTAGATATCAAATCTCTTTCAAAATAAAGTCATTTCTTCCTTTGAACTCATACATTTATGCACTATACATCAACCTTTACGGATTACAAATTTTATACCATAATGTATCTAACATCTAGTACATCCTATGATAACCCATAAAAAAATGTGAATCCAAAAGTATAACGTACATTAAAGACCCTCATTTAACTATAAATATAGAAAATTATACATAAATTCTTGTATAAGGTTGGAGCTTCACTCCACTATACTTAACCCGTTTGTTTTTGTTAATGAGTTGCTTTGCTTGCCCCTTGTGGTTAATTAGCATATCATTTATAATATCTTCAAAGAATGGTAGTGTTGTAAGACCTTTGAATCTGACCCAAAAACAATAGTAAATTTCATGGTTGTTCATTTTTTATGTTGCACAATTACATTGCATTCCCCGAAAAGTTCCCAAGGGATATAAAAAATCATCAACGAAAGTAATGAACAGTTAATCAAAGTAATCATCCCAATCGTACAATGACATTTTGAATTAAGCCAAATAAATTATCAACACATTACTGCATCGTCTTGGAAGTTACAATTCATATGATAACATTCATCCTCATAAGAGAAAATCCTTTTAGTTTTATAAAGAGTCAAACACTGAGGAACAATAACAGTATCAATTACAAATCACTTATTAGGAGAAAGCTTGATATCTAAATATAAACTCAAAATAAAAACAAAAAACATGAACCAAAAATCAATACACTTGTTTGTCTTTCATCAAGTACTGAATTGTACGTGCCTTTAAAATTCATTATTTTATTTTTTTTTCATAATAATAATTTAAAAGAGATAGCAATTTAGGCTAAGGTGAAGACATCATTTTTCAAAAATAGATCATATTCCTTTATTTGTCTTTTTTTTTTCTCTTCTTAGTTGATCAAAATATTCATCCAAATCATTGAAAGACACTTTTTTGTACTTGAGATTCCCATTAGACAGTACGTAATGCAATGCTTCGAGTTCTTCCATGAGTATTAACTCCTAAAATTCCTAATTCAATGCTCATCATGTTAAAGATACTCTACAATTAGTTCCTCCAAAAAGAAAAGACAAAATGGAGCTTAAAACTTGGAATGAATCCATCAATACCCATCAGGATTGAAAAATCCTCTAACTAAAATTAAATTTTTTAAAGCCGAATGTCCTTTTCTAAATCAATACACTGTATTATCATCCCTCCTCTCAAAATCTCTGGCTTCACAAATCAACCACCCTCTTCCGAAATTCCATTATCATGACTATCCTATTCGTTATTCTTGCACCCTAAAAAATAAAAAAAGTTTAAAAAATCCAAAACCTTGATAACACCCAACCAGAAAAGAATTGCTAAAAGTAACAAAAATCCAGCAGGCACACAACTGAGACTAATAAACTAACTCAAGTAGAAGCCATCACACCATCACACAATGGTGCTTGATTCAATCCCATGAACTGAAAGCAAAAGAAAAAGAAGATTTTTATATGTTTTTCTAGTCATTGCACAACTCCATTGCTTCATGAGTATTGTTTGTGTTTTCTTGTTTTTCTTGCACCTATGTATTACAAAAATCCCCAAACATATAAGACAACAAATTTTGAAAAATTCGTCTAGTAAATAATTAAAGAGTGATTATCAAAGAAAATTAGGGAAGATGGAATATTACGGAAGCGATTTTCAAAATAAATTAAAAAAATCAATTTTCTGCATAGAGAGAGAGAGAGAGAGAGAGAGAGAGAGAGAGAGAGAGAGAGATTGAGATATTGTGCGTGCACGTGTTTTAATGAGAGAAAAAGACGTGCATAAAATCAGCAGCCGAAAGTATTTAAAACCCCAACATGCACGTATCACGTATAATCGAAAATATGGGGAGTAGATAGTTAACTCCCCTAAGTTTTGTTTTTAAAACTAAATAAAAATGAAGCAGTATTTTGCTTGGAGATAGACCACAACACAAACTATTTTTTTAAAACTTTAAAATCAAGGGTTTAGATTTAATGAGTTGATAATATTTGTATCTAAGATAACACTAAGTCTGCAAATCACTCTCATGTTAATATTTTAGGGTTTTCCAAATATTATTATTAATATAGTATAGATAGATAGACAAATTAGATACAAAATTGAACACTTAGATTTAATAAATGACTAATTTTTATGGCTAAAATTACGTCAAATCTTGTAAATTGCTCCCATTGTAGCTATCATTTTTTGTTTTTTCAAAGATTATCACATTTTTTTAACTCCATGAAGTGTTTAGATAATAGAATTATCATGTATCCTTTATCAAATGTAACTAAAACCATGAGTGATTTTTTTAAAAAATATTGTAAATGGGTAGCTTACTTTGATAAGGTGGTTTTTTAAAACTAAAATCTACAATTTAGATTTAATGAATAAATATAATTGCCTAATTCTTATGGTTGAGATTACATTAAATCTTGTAAGACACTGCTGTTGTAGCTAACATTTTATGTTTTTCCAAAGATTATCATTTTTTTAACTACTTGAATTTTTTTAGTTATTAGAATTATCATGTATCCTCTAACAAATATAACTAAAATTATGAGTGATTTTTAAATGGGTACTTTACTTAGATGATGTGTTTTTTAAAAACTAAAATCACTCTCGTGCTAGTATTTTAGCGTTTTTCAAATATTGTGATTGATATAGTGTAGATAGATAGACGGACTAGATACAAAATCAAATGCTTAGATTTAATAGATGACTAATTTTTATGACAGAGATTATATTAAATCTTGTAAATCACTCCCGTTGTAGCTAGTATTTTTGATTTTTCTAAAGATTATGGCTTTTTTTAACTCCTTGAATTTTTTTAGAAAATAGAATTATCATGTATCCTTTATCAAATATAATCAAAATTATGAGTGATTTTTAAAAAAGAAAAAATTGCAAATGGGTAGCTTACTTAGATGAGGTATTTTTTTAAAACTAAAATCTATAGTTTAGATTTAATGAATTAATATAATTGCCTAATTTTTGTGGCTGAGATTACGTTAAATCTTGCAAATTTCTCTCGTTGTAGCTAGCATTTTAGGTTTTCCCAAAGATTATCATTTTTTTTAACTACTTGGATTTTTTTTTTAGATAATAGAATTATGTATCTTTCATCAAATATAACCAAAATTATGAGTGATTTTTTTTAAAATAAAAAATTATAAATGTGTATTTTACTTAGATAAGGTGGTTTTTTAAAACTAAAATATATAGGTTAGATTTAATGAATAAATATAATTACCCAATTCCTTTCCTAGATAATTGGATTATCATCTATCTTTTATTATGTATCTTCAAAATCATTGGGGATTTTTTAAAGAAAATAAAGAGATATCTTGACTTTAAAATCGGCGGCTTAGATTTAATGCATAATTTTTGTGGTTAAGATTATACTAAATCTCGCAAATCACTCTTGTTGCACCATTTTACGATTTTGTAAAGATTGCTATTATAATAGCATAAATATAGGGAGCAGGTAGTTAACTCCTCTAAGTTTTATTTTTAAAACTAAATAAAAATGAAGCAGTATTTTGCTTGGAGATAGACATCAGTTAGAAACTATTTTTTTAAAACTTTAAAATCAAGGGTTTAAACTTAATGAGTTGATAATATTTGTGACTAAAATTACACAAAGTCCCGCAAATCACTCTCCTGTTAGTATTTTTGGGTTGTTATTAGTATAGTGTCGATAGATAGATAGATTAGATACAAAAATTGAAGGCTTAGATTTGTTAGATGACTAATTTTTAAGGTTAAGGTTACGTCAAATCTTTCAAATTGCTCCCATTGTAGCTAACATGTTTGGTTTTTCCAATGATTATCGCTTTTTTCTTAACTCATTAGATTTTTTTAGATAATAGAATTATCATGCATTCTTTATTAAATATAACCGAAACCATGCGTGATTTTTTAAAAAAATAAAAATTGTAAATGGATAGTTTATTACATAAGGTGTTTTTTAAACTAAAATCTACGATATAGATTTAATGAATAAATATAATTGCCTAATTTTTATGGCTAAGATTACATCAAATCTTGCAAAACACTCCCATTGTAGCTAGCATTTTAGGTTTTTTTAAAAGATTATCATTTTTTTAACTGCATGAATTTTTTTAGATATTAGAATTATCATATATCCTTTAAGAAATGTAACTAAAATTATGGGTGATTTTTTTAAAAAATAAAAATTATAAATGGATATTTTACTTAGATAAGATGTTTTTTAAAACTAAAATCACTATCGTGTTAGTTTTTTAGGGTTTTCCAAATATTGTTATTGATATAGTGTAGATAGATAGACGGTTTAGATAAAAAATCGATGGCTTAGATTTAATAGATGTCTAATTTTTATCGCTGAGATTACATTAAATCCTGCAAATCACTCCCGTTGTAGCTAGTATTTTCGATTTTTCAAAAGATTATGGCTATTTTTAACTCATTGAATTTTTTAAGATAATACAATTATCATGTATCCTTTATCAAATATAACCAAAATTATGAGTAATTTTTTTAAAAAGTAAAAATTATAAATGGGTAGTTTACTTAGATAAGGTGATTTTTTAAAACTAAAATCTATAATTTAGATCTAATGAATTAATATAATTGCCTAATTTTTTTATGGTAGAGATTACGTCAAATCCTGCAACCGTTGTAGCATTTTAGGCTTTTCCAAAGATTATCATTTTTTCAACTGCTTGGATTTTTTTTAGACAATAGAATTATCATGTATCTTTTATCAAATATAACCGAAATTATGAGTGATTTTTTAAAAAACTAAAAGATTATAAAAGGGTATTTTACTTAGATAAGGTGGGTTTTTAAAATTAAAATATATGGTTTAGATTTAATGAATAAATATAATTACCTAATTTTTTCATAAATAATTGGATTATCATCTATCTTTTATCATGTATATCCAAAGTCATTGGGGATTTTTTCAATAAAGTAAAGAGATATCTTAATTTTAAAATCGACGGCTTAGATTTAATGTATAAATAATTTTTATAGTTAAGATTACGCCAAATCCCGTAAATTACTCTCGTTGCATCATTCTAGGGTCTTATAAAGATTGCTATTATAATAGTATAGATATGGGCTAAACTCTTAGGTTCCCTAAAAGGAGAAAAATTCTTGCATACAAACGTATGTATTTAGCATGATACATACCCTGGAGTCATGTAGTGGATGCACGTTCAATATGTTGAAGTGTATCTTTTTTTTCCGCAGTTGTGTATCTTTTTCATTCTACAGTATACCTTTTCCTTTCTACAGTGTACCCTTTGTTTCTTGTAATGTATCCTTTCTTACCCGTAGTGTATCTTTTCTTGTCTATAGCGTACCTTTTGTTTCCCTGCAATGTATCTTTTTCTAATTAGTTGGGTTGGAGAATTACAAAAATATTTATTGAGTTAGGGGAAATGAAATAAGGCTTAGCCCAATTATATGATATCTCTTATATAGGTGTGTACCGGAGCATGGTACACAGGTATGCACCTTAGAATTACTGCTAAAAATGTCAACAATGAGAGCATAAGCCCAAAAAGAAGGGGCTCTGGCCTTTTTTGGGCTGCCTAGGAGGTGGCATCGTGCAGGCCCATTAAGGGAAAGATATGTGTAAAATTAACGATTTATCCGTAACTACAGTTTTTATAAATACTCACTTATTAGATCCAAAAAATGTAAGTCACTCTGTGCATAATTCACACTTTGACACATCAAAAATCAAGGATTTCCCTTCCTGAGAAGGATCTCACCTTTCCCAAGAAAGATACAAGCTTGATTTCTTTGTTAGACCACCCATTTTTACTCCTGAAATCCTTGCTAACTAGACCGTTGGAGGGGCGTTCCTTGAATTCAACATCCAGGGTGGACCTTTTTTGCAGGATTGAAGGAAAAGAGTAGAATTCAGGCGCGGGATGTCCCCCATCATGTAAGTCCATTCTTTCCTGCATCACTACTGGAGAAAACTCTGCTCGGAAACAGATTGACGTTGTCTGTGGGAAAGAACGGTGTACGGTGATAGTAAGCGATGCTACCTGAGCTTAATCTATGAGAAATAAGAATCCCATTGTCAACATGCTCGAGGCTCACAAGGTGTAGGACGCCTCTAAAGCTCCCAGGCAACCCCCCTCGACCGGACAGTGATCGCCTAGGAGGGAGGTATACGTCATTGCAGACGTCCTGAAGAATTTCATGACCACTTGGATGGGTACCCTGCTACAGCAAGTAACTAAGCAAGTTAAGAAGACCATGGAAGCTGTAGGTTCTATGAGGTCGTTACTAGTGTTTGACTATAAGCCAAAGCTGGGATATGAGCCCTCTTCACAACAGGATCGCTTTGGGTTATGACGTGAAGGTAAGAAGCTTCGTGGAATCGCTCGACCTCCGGCCAGTGAACACCCGCGTGCTGAGCACAGAGCCTATGCAGTGGGAGCAGACACCTTGCAGATAATCCGAGCATGACAAGCTTTACACAAGGCCATGCTGACTTATCGCTGTACAGGATGGCTTCCACCCGGTACACTAGCAATTTTCGAGGCAGCCTGGTTTGAAGAGCAGGAGCAAATCTCATGGTCCCAGGTGGAGTACCACAGGAGGGAATATACCCCGGAGCGGGCTGTGGTTCAGGAGCACACGCGCAGCCCCTCTGCACACAAACCCTGTTTTCACGATCAAAAGCTGGCGAAGGCCGATCGCTTATGGTACAACCCACTGAAAGGCGACGGTCGGCACCGGAGTCCCTTCAGTGTGAAGGTTATGAACACCCCAATACTAAGGAAGGTGAAGATGCAGAATCTAGAATTGTCAACAGAGCCACTGACACTGAGGAGTACTTGGGCGTATATAAAGCCCAAATATATGTTCAAGACCTGGATAATGCGGCCTACTGTCAGTAAGTCCTCACAATCCTAAAAGGAGTGGCTCAAGCGTAGTTCAATGGCCTCGCCCCTGGAAGTGTTACTTGTTTCCAAGACCAGTTTGACTGGTTTGTGAGCCAATTCATTGCCAGCCACAAGGAAAGGCGGACCACTATCCATCTATCTAAAATCAAATAGGACTTACAGGAATCGCTGGCGGAGTTTGTGAAAGGATTTCATCAGGAGGCCATTCTTATCCCCGATCTAGAGGATAGAGTCGCCTACACCTCCTTCCTCAATGGCCTGAAAAACGAGCGGTTCAAATTTTCTTTGGCTAAGCAAAAGGAGATGTCCATAGCTGAAGTCCTCTAAAAGGAGGCTGACTTTATTCGGGCTACCGAAATTTTCGCGAAAATAGGGGACGACTCCTGCAAGGCCAAAGCCATGGAGGAGAGAAACCCAATGCGAACGGAAAAGAGGCAGAGAAATGAAGTCCGAGACTCGTATTTCAATTCACACTTGTGGAGTATACTCATGGAAACCAAATGGCATCCCATGCTGAAGAAGCCACAACCCATGACCGCGACCCCAAAAGCCGCTCAACATGGAAAAATACTGTGAATTCCAAGAACAAAATGGTCATACCACTACCGAATGCTGGGAGCTCAAGAAAGCCCTCTATGAACTCACAGATAAAGGGTAGATCGATCAATTCTTGAGGAGAGGCCATAGAGCCTTCCAAAAAGGCCCCACATGGTCCAGCAAGGAGCCGCAGGAGGAGGAATGATCCACTGAGGTCGTGGCCACGATCGCTGACGGCTATATAGAAGGCATCTCCAATACAATGTGGAAGGCGCAGATGCGTGGAGCCCAGCAGGACATGGCGACCAAGCAAGTAGATCCTGTAAATATTCCCACCATGATCTTTGATGAATTAGAGGGTAGCTTTCCTTATGACGATCCAATGGTAGTCAAACTAAAGGTGGCAAGCACCCTTTTGCGGGGATCCTGATTAATATGAGAAGCTTAGCAAATATTATTACTTGGGATTGCCTCGAGAAGCTTAAGACATCACACCTCTGGTGCATCCTATCTTGGGCTTCGGTGGATAGACAACCCTAGTAGGCGTAATTTATCTTCCCCCATGGTTTGCTTATAAAACTAAGTCAAGGAATTTTGAGGTGAATTTCCTGGTCATCGATGTACCCACTGTGTACAACGTTATCCTGGGCCACTAACTTTACATAAGGTTAAAGCTATCATTGACTTTACCACGTAAAAGTTCAGTACGAAATCGATGATTATAGCATTGGAAATATGTTTGGCGACCAATGGACCATAGAGAATGCTATCTAGTTAGTATAAAGTTGCTGGTTACATGCCAAGACGAACATGGGATTGTGGTGCAACATCCCTCACCAAAGAAAGTATGAATGGCGTCTCTCGCTACCACAGAGGCTTTGCTTATCTATACCATCACCTTAGCAGACCCAGGACACCCACATTTAGAGGCTATAGATGATGTGGAAACTGTGCACTTGGAGGAAGTGAGCTCGGCCCGCAGGGTCGCGATGGGCTGAGAGATGACCGAGCCGACCTGCTAGGTGCTTGTTAGTTTTCTCCAAGAGTATAAGGATATCTTCGCCTTTGGACCAAAGGAGATGCCCTGGATAGATCCCTCTATTATAGAGCATCATCTGAACGTCAATCCGGCCTACAAGCTAGTGGTGCGGAAAAAGAAACACATAGGAGCCGAGCATAGCATTCCTGCGACCGAGGAGGTCCAGAAGCTCCTAGATGCAGGCTTCATCTGGGAGTGCTATCACCCAGAGTGGATCTTCAACATGGCACTGGTAAAAAAACTTAATGGAACCTGGTGAATGTGCGTGGACTTCACCGATTTAAACAAGCCTACCCTATGGACAGCTACCTTCTACTGAAAATTGACAAGCTCATGGACGCTACCGCCGGGGACACCATATTGAGTTTCACGAATGCCTTCTCGGGATATCATCAAATCCCCCTCCATCAGGAAGATCAAGAGAAGACAACCTTCATAATTGATTGAGGGCTCTACTGCTATAAAGTTATGCTTTTTGGACTTAAGAACGTCGGAGCAACTTATTAAATGCTTGTGAACAAAGCTTTCGAGCCCCTTATTAGGAAGAATATGGAAGTGTATGTGGATGTACTATCGATAAGAGCGTGCAGGATGAGAGGCATCCCGCGGACCTACAAAGCGCGTTCAAAGTCCTTCGTTAGTATGGAATGAAGCTTAATCCCAAAAAGTGCGTCTTTAGGGTTTGGTCGGGAAAATTGCTAGGATTCATGATTAGTAGCCGAGGAATAGCGGCAAACCCAGATAAAGTGCAAGCTGTGCTTAACATAAAGCCTCCACAGAACGTGAACGAAGTCCAGCAGCTAACTGGGTGCATTGCCGCCTTTGGCCATTTCATGTCCAAATTAGCCTATAAGTGTCAACCTTTCTTCCGAGTACTCATGAGGCGCACTCACTTCGAGTGAAACCAAGAGGCAAATGACGCATTCAAATCGCTGAAGGAATACTTAGCTCGCCTACCTAAAATAGCTAGCTCGGCTCAAGGTGAATCCCTGCTCCTATATCTGGCCGTATCGAAACAGGCGATGAGTGTTGTCCTGGTCATAGAGTGAGAGAAAGAACAAATACCTATTTACTACATGAGTTACGCCATCGTAGGGGTAGAGCTAAACTATCATCTTATCGAAAAGTTTGCTTATGCCTTGATGTTAGCAAGCAGGAAACTTCGCTCTCTCTTTGAAGCTCACAAGGTCATGGTCCTTATGGACTAAACATTGAAAAATGTTCGGTAAAAGTTAGATGCCTCTAGAAAATTACTTAAATGGAAAGTTGAATTACCTCAGTACGACATTGACTTTGAGGCGCGGGAAGCCATCAAGGCATAGGCTTTGGCTAACTTTCGCACTGAAAACGCTAATGCCACCCTCACAAGCACGTCGCAGTCAGACTTATGGAACCTATACATGGATAGATCGTCCACCAAAGATAGTAGCGAAGCCGGCTTAATCATGGAGACCCCCCAGGGTGAAAAGTAGGGGCACGTCCATAAATTCATGTTTAAGGCCTCCAATAATGAAGCAGAGTACAAGGCCCTGATAGCTGTAATAGAGCTATGCTACACGGTGCGAGCAAACTCTGTCAAGGCATATTTTACAACTGGTTGTCAGTCAACTTAATGGTGAATATGAAAGTAAGGATGAAACAGTGGCGACCTATATCATTTGGGTCTGAGAAGGCACTAGTCGGCTGAAGAACTTCTCAATAGTTTATATTCTCGGTCCGAAAATCGCTAGGGTGATGCGTTGTTCAAACTTGCTAGTTTTTCCATGAATGGCAAGCTAAAAAGGATTCAGTGGGAAACGCTAACTGAGAGAAGTATCAAGCCTAGGGAAATCATGTGGCTTGATCGCAGTTTCACTTGGACCGACCCTATTGTGGCATAGTTAACTGACAGAACACTCCTCTTGGACACCAAAGAGGCGGAACACATAAAGAAATGGGCCGAATGGTTCATCTTATATGAGTGAATATTACACAAATGATCATATGCCTGACTATTACTGCACTACGTAATGCCTGGAATAGGATAAAAAATCCTTGAGGGAGTCCATAAGGGAATTTGCAGCTCACACATTTGGGGAAGCACACTCGTGATTGTTGCTACGTGCACTGGATACTATTGGCCGTCCCTAAGGGAGGATGCCACAGACCTAGTACGAAAATGCGACAATTGCCAGAAGTTTTCCCTCATGGAAAGGAAGCTCACCACCCCACTCACCCCCATCCTTAGCCCGTCACCCTCTGCTAAATAGGGCATAGATATCTTAGGGCTGTTCCCCCAGGCCATTGGCTAGCGTAAGTACCTCTTCATGGCTGTGGACCACTTTACTAAATGGGTAGAGTCATAAGTCATCGCTTCCATCACAGCAACCCAGGTACGAAAGTTTAACTAGAAAAATATCATCACAAGATTTAAGGTACTGTGAGCAATGATATTCGACGATCGATAGTTTGACGCCAATAAGATTAAGGACTATCTATAAAGCCTGGGGTGTCAAGCTAGATTTTAGCACACTCGTAAACAAATCGTGAGCCAGCAAACACAGTAACCTTGCATGGTTTATAGAAGAAGCTGGACAGTACTAGAGAAAAATGGGTGACGAATTGCCCAGAGTTCAGTGGTCTATCCCCACCACAAAGAAAACCACTGCAGACGAAACCCCCTTCATACTCACTTATGGCTCAGAATTGTCCTCCCAGTCAAGATGGCTCTTCACCCGCATCGTCTCACTAAGTTTTAAGAAGCACTAACAACTCGGCATTAAAGAAAGCCCTAGAGTTGCTGCCTTGGGTACGAGGTGACACATGTATAAAAATTCGTCTACAAGCTACGCATCGCCGACCTGCATAAACTGGTCAGTTAGGGAGTAGCCAATCAAGATAAGCGACATAGTGCTTCGTCAAACTAGGGTCATAGCCCAGTTAAGAAAGCATGGAAAACTTAGCGCAAACTGGGAAGGCCCATACGCGACCACAAAACAAGTTCCCCCTGGAACATATCACCTGGACACCCTATAAAGAAAGGACATGGCATAGCAGCAACTTACACAAATACTACACTTGACACCCTTCAAGCATGGATATTGTGTTCATTCGTCTGTCCTCCTCTTTTCACCCAATAAGGTAATATGGCATTGGATCAATGACCTTACAGGGCTCAATTTAATGAGAACATACTTCATGAAATCACAATAATGCTATTGTGCAAATATGCACGACCCATGGCCATTCACTATGCAGTTAGCTCCCAAGGGGCTAAGCATCCTCAGGCACAGTTCCTGGCTACTGACTACACACCTTTAGCCCCTTTATGTCATGACTCATGGTCATTCACTACACCTTTAGCTCCCAAGGGCCTAAGGGTCCTCAGACATGGCCTATGACCGTTCGCTACGTCTTTATCCCCTAATGGGCTAAGGGTCCTACCGCACGGCTGATGTCCTCACGGCACCTTTAGCCCTCAAGGGGCTAAGGGTCCTCAGGCATGGCCCATGGCCATTCACTATGCCTTTAGCCCCTAAGGGGCGAAGGGTCCTCAGGCACGGCCCGTTGCCGTTCACTAAGCCTTTAGCCCCCAAGGGGCCAAGGGCCCTATGGTATGGCTTATGGCCGTTCACTACATCTTTAGTCCTGGGCTAAGGGTCCTCAAGTATGGCCTATGGCCAGTCACTACACCTTTAACCCCCAAGGGACTAAGGGTCCTATGACACGATCACTGGCCATTTGCTACACCTTTAGCCCCAAGGGGCTAAGGGTTTAAGAGCGCGGCTTACGTCTGTACGCTACATTGACATCGATTTCTATCAGGAGTCTAAATTGTTTAATTTAGGGGTTGGCAGCACGCCCCTAGGATAGGGCAACCGAAAGTGTGCAAAAGAGCAAGTTAAACAATAAGCATTTGGGAGCAAGGATAAATAAAATGGATAATTTCATTAATTCACATTCAAAGTCATACAAAGAGGTGCTACTACCAAAAGAGGAGAAAAAGGGGAAGGGGAGCTACAGCCTTAAATGGTTGGGTACATTTTGTCACTGGCGTCCTCCAATAGATCCCCACCATCAAGCGGAACAGTGCTTTCGGGGTGGCCATGTCCTCATCGTAGGGCACCTCTTACTAGAACAAGACCTCGTTAGGGTCTTGACTAGATTGGCAGGCTTCATGTATTGGATCCATGCCTCAAAATACCTCTTCTACTGAAATTCTATTGGGGCTAGCGTCTTAAGAAAATCATGGAAGAAATTGTTCCGTTCTTCTTGGCTATACTGGTTAGCCGAGCGATTAGCCTTGGCTGTGTTCCCCTGGCTTGTGATCTTCTCAAACTCCAGTTGGATGTTTAGATCCTTCAGCTAACGGTGCAGCTCTCACTTTTCCTTTTCTCATTTTTTCTTTTCCTTCTTTAACTTCTCCCAATGCCTCTTGTAGTTGGCTGCAGCGTCCTCGACTTTTTTCTAGCCCTCTTGGAGAAGACAGACCTTCTCCTCCAAATGGGAGATAGAGGACATGGACTACATTTCCTCGAGAGCTTAGGCGAAGGCCTGTAAGGTGAAAAAAATCAGGATGATAAAACCTAAGGGAAAAAAGTGAAGAATGAAAGTAAAAAGGCTATGCAGTACTACCTCAGCAACAACCATCTGCTCATTAGTGATCAACTGGGCATCAAAGGAGGCCAAGGGAGCAAGGTCCTAGGATCGGACGATCCTCTCCACCATTTCAGTCTTCCATGGAGAAGTAGACTCCAGGAAGTTGATGCCTTGGCGATCCTCTGAGGAGATGCCTCCATGACCTCTTGGTGGGTCATTTGATGACTCCCTTAGGAGTCCCCTATGGGCGACGACCCTCTAGCACTGCCCGATTTGGCTTAGAGGGCTAACCCTTTAGAAGTCTCCCTCTGTGGAGACCCTTCAATGGGGATCGCCTCCCCTAGAGATATCCCAGTTGGTGATGGCCACGGCTGTCGGATCGATCTGAGCCCCTTGCTCTCCTTGTCACGGGTGCTTGTGGGCTGCCGCCGGGGGAAGGCTTAAGGCCAGAGCTAGTGGGTTCTTAGTCCACAGCAGGATCATGGAGGCCTGTGTTAAGAGAAAATTTAAGAAAAACTAAGGGCTGAGCACGTTGGATAAACAAAATAAGGGAATAGGTTTAAGGTACCCTTTGAGCCTGAGGCTCGACCTTTCTGCACCTCTCCTCTTCTCTTCACTGGGCCATGTCTTCAGCGACTTCCTCAGGGGTGGCATCACTGGATTCGATGTTCGTGAGCATCCCGTGGGCTTGTTGTACAAAGAGGAAGAGAAAATCAAGTTATAATCACAGGAAAAAGGAACAACATGGGGAACGAGAAGTACCCTTGGAAAACTTTTTCATGATAAGAAGGTCGGTGGTTGTGAGAAAGAAGTCCTTCTTGAAATAAGAAAGCTTAAGAAGCTAGTTGAATAGTTCACTATCACTTGAATTAACCTCCCTGTGTTCAACCTCCCCCCCAGTGCTTGCTCAACTGCGTGCACCAGGCTGAATGCTCTGTTCAAGCAGGTTAATCGATGCAACTCGCATATGGCAAGCAACGAATAAACATTGTGCTAGGAGGTGGGCACTATTTATGCAAGCGCCAGCTTGTACTGGTCTAGGATTTCCAGAATCACCTTGTGCAACAGGAAACAAAGTCCATAAGAAAGGGCCGCCCGGTACACCAAAGTACACCCTTGGGGTGTCCTGTTCACCGTCACCTCTGGATCTGCGAACAAAAACCTATGCCCGGTTGGGAGGAGGTAATTATCCTCCAGGGCCGACCTTTTTCAGGGATCACACCACCTTAGGGTTGGGAAAGCGCGAGCTTGGGCCATCACCAGGGTCTGAGCAAGTTAGGGTGCTTGGGAAGACTAGGCCGACTGTCATGACCTCCTTCTAAGGCCCTTTATTTGGGCGACCTTTTCCAACATTTAGCACGGATGAGCTAAAGTTTTTAGAGCTAGACTCTTCACTCCGATCTGAGGAGTGTGAGGAGGGAGAGTTACCTTCGAACATTCTGTCAGCCATTAACTCCGAGACCATTTTCAGTCGTGTTGTTTGTTTGGTTCTGGCCGGCTTACATTCCTAAATATCACACATACGAAGAATAGCGATGTTAGTTTCCCAATGGTACACCACCTCTTCCTCAATACTAAGAATTCTTGGCCGAGAGGTTTGGAAACTAAGGATGACGACCCTCCTCTCAGGGACTGGCCAATAATTTGGGAAGAGGTTCGCTAGATGATGAACAGGAAGAAGACATGATTTATATAATAATACAATGAGAGTTTAAATGGGACAAAGGGACGGGCATACCTGTATGAAGTAAATAAGGATGCTGAGGGTAGAAGGCTCTTGAAAGTTTGAAGATTGAGGTTAAAACTTTGAAGGAGAGGTTGAAGATTGCATGGTGGGAGGATGAAGAACTGCAAAGAAGATTCATTTCTCTCATTAGACTAATAACAGGTGAAGAAATGACGGTTTATAAACCCCTTTATACAATGGGGGAGAGGGAAACCAGCTGTTGTCTTCCCAAGGTAAAGTGACCCTTGGCGGACGAAAGGTGGGAAGACATATGGCAAAAGATGCTCGCTTAAAAAAAGGGAAAGGGAATCTTATGTAAACTGAGAAGGTGGCTATTAAGGCATGACTTTGGGCCATTCACTAAGCCTTTAGCCCCAAAGTGATAAAAGGTCCCAAAGCACGACACTTGGTCATTTGCCACACATTTAGCCTCCAAGGGGCTAATGGTCCAAGAGCACGGTTTGGTCGTTCGCTATACCTCTAGCCCCAAGTGGCTAAGTATTTGAAGACGTGGCCCTTGACTGCTTGCTACCTCTTTAGCCCTAAGGGGCTCTTGGATCCACTTGCTGTACCTCTAGTCCTCAAAGGACTAAGGGTTTGAAGGTGCGGCCCTTGGCTGTTCATTACATCTTTAGCCCCTAAGGGGCTATGGGTCAAAGGGCACGGCCTGCGACCATTTGCTTAACCTTTAGTGAGGTCTATAGCCGTTTGCTACGCATCTAGCCTTTAAGGGGCACAGGGTCTAAGGGCACGGCCTAATGGGCCATCCGAGGGACAGTGCCTCTTTTTGTCCAAGGAGAGATGTAGCTTGAGAAGGAAAGCATGAACATAAAGCGATGACAAATAGATAAGGGAAGGTGATTCTCATTAACAAAAACATCAGCAATACAAGGTAAGCAAAAGAATAGGTACACTCAGAATTACTAAGAGAAAACATTAGTGGTTGCCCCCATCGCTGGAGGTAGCTGTGGTATCTTTAGACGCCACACTCTCCTCCCGACCTACAGAGGGGACCGGGGCTGCTGAAGACCCTCTCGATGCCAGAGCTGCAACAGGTGGTTGCCAAGTTGCCAAGAGGTGTTGCTTGTGGATTCTGAGCCACATCTCGAAGGTGTACTAGCAGAGACCTATCAGTGCAGTCTTCAGCACTGTTCCTCGTAAGGATGCCCAGCTCTAGGGCATTATTGACCACTATAGCATAAAAGGTGGCTTGGACGAGCTTGGGGATTTGGAAATCTTGGGCATCCTCCTTCACCTCTATCCGGCTAAAGTCCAGGCAGAGATCCTGATAGTCCTCAAGCAGCAGGTGTTGCAGAGAAAACAGAGTTTTAATATTTATAAACCCCAAGTGCAAGGTGTATCGTTGAGTACTTAGGGTGTCGTCCGCAGAGAATTGTGTTTCTAACTACCAGGGCTAGCTAAAGCGTCTCGAGCTAGGCGAAATCAAAGGAAAACAAAGGGTAAACTAAACTACGCTAACAAACATAGAAAAAGAGACTTGGAGTTGTGATTTAACCAATGGACGAACCAACTAATCGAGACAAGTCCTAACCTACCCAAACTACACTACGAACAAGAGATGGTCGGTTGCACCATCAAAGACCACCCAAGCCCTCTCTCAAGGATTAGGAGCTAGTCTAATTCGCCTAACCACCTATTTTTATGGGGTTAGTCCAATTAGACCACAAGAGTAGCAACCCTCGGACCTATCCCGGATCGAGTACTATTTTTATGTCCCGAACTCGGCTATTCTCTCTCCCACACTAGCTAATTGACCTCACCTCTCAGCATAAGTCAATCGCCCAAAAATATGGATGAAAGCTCTCTCAAGCATTTCATTGAACACTTGGCAGGCGTGAGGGAAAACTCTTGGTTCTAAGTATATATTTGGGTATAGTTAGGCCTAAAACAAGATTAATTAGCCATCAAGAGGCTAATCACAATCCAAGCCCACAAAATCTATCAATTAATCATCAACCAATCACAAAAACCCAAACTTAAACCTAAACTAAAGAACATGAATTAAAGAGAAAAGAGAATGAAACGAATCTACTTTGACAAGCAATCTAACATGAAATAATGATAAAAACTAAGCATCTAAATCATATAAGAGTCAAACACATAAACTGAGTTAACGAAATCCAATATAAGAACAATACATGAAATGAAATAGAAGAGAGGAGAAAACTTATGCTTGGTAGGAAGAAATTCATAATCCAAAGTCTTGAATCCATAAATTAATCCCCACCAATCATAATCTAATCCCCTCAATGGGGTTTTTATTGGCTAAAAACCTAAACTAGACTACCCTCAGAAAGTGGAAGAAGAAGCCCCCGAACAAGGTCGAGAAAAGAGGATTAAATAGAAGACAAGGCGGGCCGCGAAGAAATGAAGGAAACAAGGGGGGCACAACCGTGCCTAGGGGGCACGGCTGCACCGTGCCAGGCCGGCTGCCCCAGCTGGCTCCTATTTTTCCGCCTTTTCGCCTGTTTTGATCCTTTTCCGCCCTTTTTCGTGATATTTGCTTGGTTCAACTTATTACCTACAAGAATAAACAAAACAAGTAAAAATCTCAAAGAATACTTAATAAACAAGAAAAACTCTAAAGATTACGTCATTATACGAGCTAAGATTAGGTGAAAAGGGCATGAAAAATGCGACAAATTATCGCCTAACAAATACCCCCACACATATCTTTTGCTCGTCCTCCAGCAAAACAAAAGAAAAACTAATCTAGAAACCTAACTCACTGTCGCAGAAATCGCGATTGCGTTTAGCGTATGCAACAAGCCCTTTAAACCCCTTGGTTCCCCCAAGTGGACGAGTAAGGTCTCGTGAGGGTTTGCAGAAGATATACCCACAAAATCTCAAAAAGGAAAAACAAAGAAAAGAAAAACAAAAATCGAAAAATTAAAATGACAAAACACAATATATACATTGGGATAAACTGTACACAATTGAATCAACCAAAACCCCCTAGTAGCTCAAATATCAGTCTGTACACAAGCACCATATGCATTTCAGGACACATCATCCCAAAGAATGGCATCCAGGCATTGGCTTTTCACCCCACGATGCATGAGAACATTGAATCCATCCTGGTGCCTGGTGTGCAAGTGTATCATCACCCTAAAACTTGGGCTACCAAAATCAAAATCAATCCCATTTAACTGATATAAGCTACCTTATTGAATGGCCAGCATGGAAAGCAAGCTTCCCCAGTAGCAGTATTGCCTCAAAGGGTAACACCCAGTAGCGCATGCCTCAAAGGGGTACTTATCATTCCAAACTCTTTTCTTCCCCACTTTTTTTTTCTTTTCTTTCCATTATTTTTTTCATTACAAACTCTTGCCACGCCTCAAAGGGATACACCCAATAGCGCTTGAATCTGTTTGTTTTTGCTTTTGTTTTTGGAAAAGGGGGTGCAAGCACATAAAAAGGGAACTGTGCAGTAGGCAAGTGGGAGAGCCGATCACGGAAGACTAAGAATAGAAGGTAATGATAATATAATAGTCAGGATTGGATTATAAAGTTAGAATGGACTGCTGGGGTTAGAACTGAGGCCTAAAACGACAGACTAGGGATTAATATCTATCATGCACATTATACTTATATACGAGCTAATAGTCAAGGTATCGGAGATCAAGGCTGATCAAAATAGTACAAAACTCCCCTAAATTCAAAAGGAAAAGAAAAATTATAGAAAAAGGAGAAAAATTGGAAAAATTTACACAAAAATGATAATTTTTTACAAAAATAAGAACAAAAGGGGGCATGACACAAAAATGATAAATTTTTACAAAAATAAGAACAAAAGGGGGGATGACCCCACAATACCCTCACACCTAAATCTCACAATGTTCTCATTGGAAGCTGAGAGTCATCACCAACGCAAAACACACAAATATACACAAAAATACAAAAATGGTGATCATAGCCATCATTGGGTCAACATCATCCCAGATGTCAACTCAAGATGATCACCAATAAAAACACAATCCTAGTATCTACAACTAAACAAAAAGAAAAAGAAAGAAAATAAAAAGAAGGGAGAAGAGTTAGAACGAGTATACTAGGTCGGGTACTGATTGTACCCGAACTACGCCTCCCTAGGATGGTGCTGTGGGAGGTCAAAGGAGCATCAGCCACTCCTCCTCATCTCATGATCCAAGGCACCTATTCAGATGCTGTCAAAGCTCGTAGGAACTTATCAAACATCTGAGCGTGCAACTTAGATGGGTGTAAGTAAGAGCACTTAAATAGGAATGCAGAAATAATAGTGAGTGCTCTCCTAAATTTATCGAATGCCTTTGAAAAATCAGTGAAGAAATCAAATGCAGTGGTTAATATGATTTTCGTAGGCATGCTCCCTAGGTACAAGCTATAAGGATCAAGGAAGGGGTCATACCCTCTGAAGGTACCTAAGAAGTCCATACAGTCCATCTCATTCCCCTCAAGCATATCATGACATGCAACGAGTGATCAATTATGGCACTCAGGGGAAGAGGAGGGTGGTGAACCTGAAGGGGAAACATGGAGTGTATCAAGGTGGTCAGGGGATACATTCTCAACAAGATCAGAACTAGCTGGCATAGTAACCACAACATCCCCATAAGACCTCCCTACAAGAGCTGCATCAGAATCATGCACCTTAATAAAATCATTGTCTGAATCATAACAAACATCATCCTCATCAACACTCACGTTAACAGTAAAGGTCTCACCTACGTCGAACTCCGTCGACGGAGCTAAAGGGATTGGTGGATCAGGCGAGGTCATGTTAAACGTAGTGTTGTTCCTAAGGGTACTGGGTAAGGGTGGAGCAACAAGGGATGGAGCAGTTAGGGAAGGGTCAAGTACTGGCTCTAGTCCGGATTCTAGGGGAGTAAAAGACGCACCATCATCACAAAAACAAACATCACGTTAAGGAGAACTAAACCTAAGGTCAGTCTTATGTGATAGGTCAAACTCCCGCATTTTATTTTCAAACTCAGCTTGTTGCTTTTTCATTGTCTCTATCATACTACTAATTCTAGCAAGGCTATCATCAGAAATATAATAAGGACAAGAAGTGTTGTCATGATCAAAACAATGGCAAGTTTCACACAAAGGAGGGGCATAATCAGGGATGCAAGGGACTGGGTTGTAAGAATAAGCACAACTAATATCAAATTCATAAGTATCCTGAGCCAATAAATTAAGAAAATCCCATGCTTCTTCGACATTTCTAGCATAAAAATCCCAATGCTCAAAAAGAGCACGGGTCTCACAATTTATACGCTCATTAACAACATGCAATATTTCCCATTTCCCAGATAAACATCCACAAGAAGCACATTGAGCAAGATAAGCATGTAAACGATCCCAATAACAGTAAAATAATTCTTGCTCACATTGGGGAAACTGGAAAATAGCCATTGAAATTTTTTTAAAGATTTTTTTTAAAAAATAAAAGCCTAGTCTCGAATGCTCAAGGAAACTCCAATATTGAAAAACGCCAATTCCCCGACAACGGCGCCAAAAACTTGTTAGGGAAAAAACAGAGTTCTAATATTCATAAACCCCAAGTGCAAGGTGTATCGTTGAGTACTTGAGATGTCATCTACAGGGAATTGTGTTTCCAACTACCAGGGCTAGCTAAAGCGTCTTGAGCTAGGCGAAATCAAAGGAAAACAAAGGGTAAACTAAACTTCGCTAACAAACATAGAAAAAGTGACTTGGAGTTGTGATTTAACCAATGGACAAACCAACTAATCGAGACAAGTCCTAACCTACCCAAACTACACTACGAACGAGAGATGGTCGGTTGCACCATCAAAGACCACCCAAGCCCTCTCTCAAGGGTCATGAGCTAGTCTAATTCGCCTAACCACCTATTTTCATGGGGTTAGTCCAATTAGACTACAAGAGTAGCAACCCTCGGACCTAGCTCGGATCGAGTACTATTTTCATGTCCCGAACTCGGCTATTCCCTCTCCCACACTAGCTAATTGACCTCACCTCTCAGCATAAGTCAATCGTCCAAAAATATGGATGAAAGCTCTCTTAAGCATTTCATCGAACACTTGGCAGGCGTGAGGGGAAACTCTAGGTTCTAAGTATAGATTTGGGTATGATTCGGCCTAAAACAAGATTAGTTAGCCATCAAGAGGCTAATCACAATCCAAACCCACAAAATCTATCAATTAATCATCAACAAATCACAAAAACCCAAACTTAAACCTAAACTAACGAACATGAATTAAAGAGAAAAGAGAATGAAACGAATCTACTTTAACAAGCAATCTAACATGAAATAATGATAAAAACTAAGCATCTAAATCATACAAGAGTCAAACACATAAACTGAATTAACGAAATCCAAAATGAGAACAATACATGAAATGAAAGAGAAGGGACGAGAAAACTTATGCTTGATAGGAAGAAATTCGCAATCCAAAGTCTTGAATCCACAAATTAATCCCCACCAATCCTAATCTAATCCCCTCAATGGGGTTTTTATTGGCTAAAAACCTAAACTAGACTACCCTCAGAAAGTGGAAGAAGAAGCCCCTGAATAAGGTCGAGAAAAGAGGATTAAATAGAAGACAAGGCGGGCCGCGAAGAACCGAAGGAAATAAGGGGGCACGACCGTGCCTAGGTGGCACGGCTGCACCGTGCCAGGCCGGCTGCCCCAGCTGGCTCCCGTTTTTCCGCCTTTTCGCCTGTTTTGATCCTTTTTCGCCCTTTTTCGCGATATTTGCTGGGTTCAACTTATTACCTATAAGAATAAACAAAACAAGTAAAAATCTCAAAGAATACTTAATAAACAAGAAAAACTCTAAAGATTACGTTATTATACGAGCTAAGATTAGGTGAAAAGGGCATGTAAAATGCGACAAAGTATCGCCTAACAAATACCCCCACACATATCTTTTGCTCTTCCTCGAGCAAAACAAAAGAAAAACTAATCTAGAAACCTAACTCACTGTCGTAGAAATCGCGATTGCGTTATGCGTATGCAACAAGCCCTTTAAACCCTTGGTTCCCCCAAGTGGACGAGTAAGGTCTCGTGAGGGTTTGCAGAAGAAAAACCCACAAAATCTCAAAAAGGAAAAACAAAGAAATGAAAAATAAAAATCGAAAAATTAAAATGACAAAACACAATATATACATTGGGATAAACTGTACACAATCGAATCAACCAAAACCCCCTAGTAGCCCAAATATCAGTCTGTACACAAGCATCATATGCATTTCAGGACACATCATCCCAAAGAATGGCGTCCAGGCATCGACTTTTCATCCCACGACGCATGAGAACATTGAATCCATCCTGGTGCCTGGTGTGCAAGTGTATCATCACCCTAAAACTTGGCCTACCAAAAGCAAAATCAATCCCATTTAACTGACACAAGCTACCTTATTGAATGGCTAGCATGGAAAGCAAGCTTCCCCAGTAGCAGTATTGCCTCAAAGGGTAACACCCAGTAGCGTATGCCTCAAAGGGGTACTTATCATTCCAAACTCCTTTCTTCCCCACTTTTTTTTTTCTTTTCTTTCCATTATTTTTTTTTATTACAAACTCTTGCCACGCCTCAAAGGGATACACTCAGTAGCGCTTGAATCTGTTTGTTTTTGCTTTTGTTTTTGGAAAAGGGGGTGCAAGCACATACAAAGGGAACTATGCAGTAGGCAAGTAGGAGAGCCGATCACGGAAGGCTAAGAATATAAGGTAATGATAATATAATAGTCAGGATTAGATTACAAAGTTACAATGGACTGCTGGGGTTAGAACTGAGCTCTAAAACGACAGACTGGGGATTAATATCTATCATGCACATTATACTTATATATGAGCTAATAGTCAAGATACCGGAGATCAAGGCTGATCAAAATAGTACAAAACTCCTCTAAATTCAAAAAGAAATGAAAAATTATATAAAAAAAAGAAAAATTAGAAAAATTTACGCAAAAATGATAAATTTTTACAAAAATAAGAACAAAAGGGGGCATGACACAAAAATGATAAATTTTTACAAAAATAAGAACAAAAGGGGGGATGACCCCACAATACCCTCACACCTAAATCTCACAATGTCCTCATTGGAAGCTGAGAGTCATCACCAACGCGAAACACACAAATATACACAAAAATACAAAAATGGTGATCATAGCCATCATTGGCTCAACATCATCCCAAATGTCAACTCAAGATGATCACCAATAACAACACAATCCTAGTATCTACAACTAAACAAAAAAAAAAAGAAAGAAAATAAAAAGAAGGGAGAAGAGTTAGAACGAGTATACTAGGTCGGGTACTGATTGTACCCGAACTACGCCTCCCTAGGATGGTGCTGTGGGAGGTCAAAGGAGCATCAGCCACTCCTCCTCATCTCATGACCCAAGGTACCGATTCAGATGCCGTCAAAGCTCGTAGGAACTTATCAAACATCTGAGCGTGCAACTCAGATGGGTGTAAGTAAGAGCACTTAAACAGGAATGCAGAAATAATAGTTAGTGCTCTCTTAAATTTATCGAATGCCTTTGAAAAATCAATGAAGAAATCAAATGCAGTGGTTAACATGATTTTCATAGGCATGCTCCCTAGGTATAAGCTATAAGGATCAAGGAAGGGGTCATACCCTCTGAAGGTATCTATGAAGTCCATACAGTCTATCTCATTCCCCTCAAGCATATCATGACATGTAACGAGTGATAAATTATGGCACTTAGGGGAAGGGGAGGGTGGTGAACCTGAAGGGGAAACATGGAGTGTATCAAGGTGGTCAGGAGATACATTCTTAACAAGATCAGGACTAGCTGGCATAGTAACCACAACATCCCCATAAGACCTCCCTACAAGAGCCGCATCCGAATCATGTACCTCAATAAAATCATTGTCTGAATCATAACAAACATCACCCTTATCAACACTCGCATTAGCAGTAAAGGTCTCACCTACGTCGAACTCCGTCGACAGAGCTAAAGGGATTGGTGGATCAGGCGAGGTCATGTTAAACGTAGTGTTGTCCCTAAGGGTACTGGGTAAGGGTGGAGCAACAAGGGATGGAGCAGTTAGGAAAGGGTCAAGTACTGCCTCTAGTCCGGATTCTAGGGGAGTAAAAGACGCACCACCATCACAAAAACAAACATCACGTTTAGGAGAACTAAACCTAAGGTCAGTCTTATGTTATAGGTCAAACTCCCGCATTTTATTTTCAAACTCAGCTTGTTGCTTTTTCATTGTCTCTATCATACTACTAATTCTAGCAAGGCTATCATCAGAAACATAATAAGGACAAGAAGTGTTGTCATGATCAGAACAATGGCAAGTTTCACACAAAGGAGGGGCATAATCAGGGATGCAAGGGACTGGGTTGTAAGAATGAGCACAACTAACATCAAATTCATAAGTATCCTGAGCCAACCAATTAAGAAAATCCCATGCTTCTTTGACATTTCTAGCATAAAAATCCCAATGCTCAAAAAGAGCACGAGTCTCACAATTTATACGGTCATCAACAACATACAATATTTCCCATTTCCCAGATAAGCATCCACAAGAAGCACATTGAGCAAGATAAGCATGTAAACGATCCCAATAACGGTAAAATAATTCTTGCTCACATTGGGGAAAATAGAAAATTGCCATTGAAATTTTTTTTAAGATTTTTTTTTAAAAAATAAAAGCCTAGTCTCGAATGCTCAAGGAAACTCCAATATTGAAAACGCCAATTTCCCGACAACGGCGCCAAAAACTTGTTAGGGAAAAAACAGAGTTCTAATATTTATAAACCCCAAGTGCAAGGTGTATCGTTGAGTACTTGGGGTGTCATCCACAGGGAATTGTATTTTCAACTACCAGGGCTAGCTAAAGCGTCTCGAGCTTGGCGAAATCAAAGAAAAACAAAGGGTAAACTAAACTACGCTAACAAACATAGAAAAAGTGACTTAGAGTTGTGATTTAACCAATGGACGAACCAACTAATCGAGACAAGTCCTAACCTACCCAAACTACACTACGAACAAGAGATGGTCGGTTGCACCATCAAAGACCACCCAAGCCCTCTCTCAAGGGTCATGAGCTAGTCTAATTCGCCTAACCACCTATTTTCATGGGGTTAGCCCAATTAGATCACAAAAGTAGTAATCCTCGGATCTAGCTCGGATCGGATACTATTTTCATGTCCCGAACTCGGCTATTCCCTCTCCCACACTAGCAAATTGACCTCACCTCTCAGCATAAATCAATCACCCAAAAATATGGATAAAAGCTCTTTCAAGCATTTCATCGAACACTTAGCAGGCGTGAGGGAAAACTCTAGATTCTAAGCATAGATTTGGGTATGGTTAGGCCTAAAACAAGATTAATTAGCCATCAAGAGGCTAATCACAATCCAAGCCCACAAAATCTACCAACTAATCATCAACAAATCACAAAAACCAAACTCAAACCTAAACTAACGAACATGAATTAAAGAGAAAAGAGAATGAAACGAATCTACTTTATCAAGCAATCTAACATTAAATAATAATAAAAACTAAGCATCTAAATCATACAAGAGTCAAACACATAAACTGAATTAACGAAATCCAATATAAGAACAATACATGAAATGAAAGAGAAGAGAGGAGAAAACTTATGCTTGATAGGAAGAAATTTGCAATCCAGTCTTGAATCCACAAATTAATCCCCACCCATCCTAATCTAATCCCCTCAATGGGGTTTTTATTCGCTCAAACCTAAACTAAACTAACCTAGAAAAGTCGAAGGAGGAACCCCCGAACAAGGTCGAGAAAATAGGATTAAATAGAAGACAAGGCGGGCCGCGAAGAACCGAAGGAAACAAGGGGGCACGACCGTGCCTAGGTGGCACGGCCACCGTGCCTAGGTGGCACGGCTGCACCGTGCCACATGGCATGGGGTGGCCGTGCCACCTTGCTGGCCGGCTGCCCCGGCTGGCTCCCGTTTTTCCGTCTTTTCGCCTATTTTGATCCTTTTCTGCCCTTTTTCGCGATATTTGCTTGGTTCAACTTATTACCTGCAAGAATAAACAAAATAAGTAAAAATCTCAAAGAATACTTAATAAAACAAGAAAAACTCTAAAGATTACGTTATTATATGAGCTAAGATTAGGTGAAAAGGGCATGTAAAATGCGACAAATTATCGCCTAATAGTGGGTGAGGAGGCAGCGAGGTGTCCACATAATTCCTCTGTCGACAATTGAAGGCCTCGAATACATGGTGGCCCATCTTTTTAGTATTGAGATCATAGGGAAAAATCAGGATGAAGATTTACACAGCAAGGAGAGTGAGAATTAAGAAGTTAGTGAATGAATATCTCATTTGGCCTCCTCATAGGCTTTTATACTAGAGGTAAAGGGCATTTTGGGCACCATGATACAGCCTTGGAAACGGCACCCGTGTATATCAGGAACAAGCTTTTACTCGAAGTCTAAGATTCGATTGTTAGGAAACAACAGTACGGGTACCAACGCCATTATAAGAAAAAGTAATAGAGCAACTCAGAGTGCAAAAAGGAGGTCAAGGGTCACCCATAAGGATCAACTCCCAGGGGTCATAGGCACATCATTCAACCCTACTCTCTTGACCGAGTCATCGAACAGTTGCTGAGTAGCGATCACAGCCCTAGCCATGAGGGCCCTATAGCTGGAGGATATAAACTCTTCCTTGTGAATGCCCAACTAGCCCTCAAATGGGAACCATTGGAGATTACCTAATGCCTCTTTTATAACCTCTCCCACTACCATAGGGGGCACACCCAGCTCCTTAGCATAGGCTACGGTCATGGCGTAAAATATAGGTTACACCATCTAAAGTATATCCACTCCACGAGCAACCTACTTAGCATCATCGTTTAGGAAATCAAGGCATAACGACTAATAATCTAGCAACAACGGTTGGCAGGTGGATGGGGCATGGCGTCGTCTAACTTGCTTTAGTAAAAGGCCCCCTAAATGTGTAAGGCCATTTCGCAGGTGCTCAGCCAAGTAGGGAACCCATAAGGCAGAATCGAGAGTGCAAAGCACTTGCCACAGGGAGGTAACTGCAACCAAGAATTCCTGACCCACTCCACCTTTTATATTGTGCTAAAAGGTAGGTACCTCTAGCCCTGAACCCGAGAAGAAGCCAATAAATGATCCTGATGAAGGTGTAAGTAAAGAATTTAAGAGCCCACCTACTCAGAGTATTCACTCCACAATCTACTGCCCGCTATCTGGAGGACACATGTAGGTAAAATGTGAGGGGCTAAAAGATTTGGGCCAAATAGCTAGATTCCTAGAAAACATTAGTAATGGGAGCATAAGCCTAAGAAGAACGGGCTCTATCCGTTCTCCTTTAGGCCTATTAAGGGAAGGATATGTGTCCTCCTCTAGGCCCACTAAGGGAAGGATATGTATAAAACTAAGGATTTACCACTTGCTAAAACGCCTATCAATACTCACGTTAGAAGTCAAAGATTTCCCTTCACGAGAAGGATCTATGATCATTACTGCAAGTGCACCGGTATTGTAGGATAAATCAAGGTCGTTCCTTTGATGACCAGACTAAATTACTGAGTTTTCCTTTAAAAGTTTTTAAGCCGAATCAAGAGTTGATTTTTATCTAATAATCATTAAACAACTAGGGCTAATTCAATGCTAAAACATCTAGGGGAAACATCACCTACTGATGTGTTGATCTACTAATCTAACAAGCACTTTTCTCTATGTTAGTTAATTTTAATGGTTGAAAATGTTAGAGAATTCACAATTTTCTTTAAAATGGAGAGACTTAACTTGATCAAACTAATTACTAATTCTCATTAGATCCTAATCGAATCAAGTTCAAGAATATGATTGTCTCAAGACTAATCAATTCATAACGCTTTCTCAAGTGATTATTAAACCGTTTAGTCTAAGTTTTCCAATGCCAATCTTTACCTTTTAGTACTTTGATCTATCATTAATATGCATGCAAGAACTTGGTAAAGAATCTCATAATGGCGATCAAGATTCAAGGACTAGATTGAAATGACTAAGGATTTATGGAGCATAAAGATTAAACTAGCAGAATCAACAACATTGGTTCTACTTTGCAACCCCTAGATTAAGATATCTATTCACTCATTATTGAAATTAACAAATCAAACATCTCTAAGTTCTTAATCTAAACTAAAGAGAAGGTAAATGAAAAGAGACAGAAGGAAAAGCTTATTCAAGTTACTTGAATGACGACATGTTAATCTAGCTCTAAAGCCACCAAACGATTGGTTGATCATTCCTGCTTTTCTTCTTCAACTATCTTCTAATGGTGAATTAATATGAAAGATGATGATAGATACGAAATTAGATGATGGATAGATGCTTAAGGAAGATAGTAAAACCCAACTTTTATTGTGAAAATCAAAGCTGCTAACGCCCAAAATGCCTGGAACTCGAAACAATCGCGAAGAAAACTAGCAGGTTCACAGGAAGAAGGGAGACCACAATTATAGTGTGGATTCCACGATTAGAGTGTGGCCCCCACCATGGTCAGACCGTGGTATCCTCTGGTCTGGTGGCTCACCTTTGTTTGACCTGATGCTTCTCTTGGATCTCCTTGGACCGTGGTTCTGCCCACGATTTGTTCATGTTGGGTGTCTTTGGCCTCTTTTGCTATCTTGCTTGATCCACAAGGACTTGAAATCTTTATTCTACTAGCATGCTTTAGGTTCACAAGATCAAGATCTGCAAACACTTTTCAAACAAGTGAAAGTAAGCATAATAGAAGAAATAAGGGCATAAATCATACAGGTAAGCATATTAATCTCTTAAAATGACTCTCAAACACTAATGAAATCCTGTACAAATACGAAGTTCATCAGACCCGCATGCTTAAACCTATATTTGTCCTTAAGTAAAGCTAAACTTAAGAGAAACTAACAAGGGGTGATACATCAAGGATTCATAGCACAACAACTGTAACAGCCTGACCGTAATATTCATATTAATTACATTGAATCATCTTAATTACGAATTAAGCACGTTGAGCCTCGCATTTCAATCCAGCATTTTTCCATTTCAATTCAGCATTTTCTTTATATATATATATATATATATATATATATATATATATATATATATATATATATATATATATATATATATATATATATATATATTCGCACAATTGCAGGTTGAATCGGCAGAATGGCCTCGAAAATGAATTTTTGGTTACTCTTAAAATAATTCATTAAAATTTCAACGGAATAGTTGAACGTATGTTAACATAAAAATGTCTCTTAAAATTTTACATCTAAAGTTTTTAAAAAAAAAGTCAAAGTCAAAGTTGGTTTGACTGGCACCCAAAAAAAAAACAAAAAACAAAAAAATCTAAGATTTTTTTAAAAGTTAGGCTATACATATTTGAGGGGGGGGTGGCTCATTTGCCACACACACACACACATTTCACATAGGAAAGAAGAGAGAGGAGAGAGAAAAAAAGGAGAAGAAGAAGAAGGAGAAGGAGGAGGAGGAAAAGATTAAGGTTCTGATTTTGAAACAAATTCAAGGTGAGTAATTCTTGATTCCTTGACTTAAAAATTTGAGTATTGATGTTTTATGATTAAGAACAGTAAAGTTAATTGGTAGAAACCAATTGTATAATTTCATGTTTAGTTGTGATATTTGTGGAATTGGATATCGTGATTTGATAATTATGTTATGAATTCATCCACTATGGTTTCGAAGTTATGAAATTAAGATTGAATCTGTCCGGTGAATTTATGCTGAAAGTCGATTGATGATTTGATTATTGTGAGCTATTGGATTAGACAACATTGTGACAATTTCACTGGAGAATATACATGAAATCATATTATTTGGAGATTTATGATAAAATTTCATAAATTTTGGAGGTACACTTTGTGAGTTATGAATTCCAAACGTGTATTTTCTGATTTATGGATTTTGATTAGAATGTTATGTTTGACGAAATGTGATTATATGAGTTCATTACGTTACATTTTTGGGAATAGAGCTCATATCTTAACCGAGGTTATTATAGAACATTCTAGAACTATGATCATAGTAGTGACTGTCGTTATGTGTTTTGTTGCCATGACGTGGTAATGCAAGGTTCAATGCAGAGATGAAGTTTAAGCTTGATATATAAAACGCTTAAAGCATAACATTGGGTCCACGCAGGAACCAGTAATGGATAAAGGTGGCCACAATTCAAATGTTGCGCTAACAAAAAAATAGTATGAATACCAATAACCCGTAATGATATTAATAGTAATAGTTTAACAAAATAACGAGAAGTAATTATGCCAAATATTAGAATAAGATGATGATAACATCATTACCTCATTACATGTTTATAACATTCATTACGCAAATGATGAATAGTATAAAGGAGAGGAATGGAAGCAAAAACAAAATGAAGTCAAGTCAATAACTTTAACATTTACATGCTGATGGTTAGCACAAAGTTCAAGGGAATTAGATTATCTATTAACCCAAGAAATTCAATCACATTTTGTAATCTTGCGCTAATTGAAAAGGAATTACATATGTAAAGCAGGAATGAGGCCACATCTATCGTTTCAAACTACCAACGCACATTCTTCATTATGAAGGAGAGAGAATTTCAAAGACCAGGTACGTACATTGCCTATGTTCTTCAAAAACTCACAGTGTTCTCAGCAATGAAAAATTAATACAGGATTCATTTAATGAACCAATTTCTCAATGTTTTGTCACATAAATAAGTGCCCCTGCCAATTATCATCAGGGCTTATACCCATCAATTATCAAGGCTTATGCCGACCAATATACCCGCATGCAGCGTCAACTTAGGCTTCTCGATCGGTCTAGGGGGTGAGCACCTAAAGTATGATCGTTTCAAGATGTACATCGACCAAGGGGTCCACTTTCAGATAAGAATCAGCAAATCAATTTTACTTATATATTCTCTCTCCTGTTTGCAAAACAAAATATTTTGAAATGCAGCCGGCCTAACTAATTTCACATAAAATTTACTTTACTGCATGGGGATGTACGTATTGGGTTTTGGCTCACCATTCGACTATTTTTATGTTTTCTGTTTTAGGTATGTGAAGGAATGAATAGTCAGCCTCCTGGGAAATCAGAAAGCAGCAAAACAAGGGACATTACTGATCGCTGGCTAGTCAGCGCTCACAGTGATGGTAGGTTAGTAACGTGAAGATTAAGTGTGACTATTCTTTTGAAATATGAAGATAATGATGCTTAGTATTGGTATATCAAGTTATCACATGGGGGACAAGTTTAGCAAATTCGATAGCCTTGTTCCATTCCTGAACGGCGGTAATGCCTCCAATCAGATTAAAAGTCTTCCACTGCAAATTAACAATAAATAAGTAATTAAGCTTGAGTAATCAGACATTAGCAATTGGGGGCGTATGGTTATTGAGCTGTCAATAGATCCGAAACAAGGATTACTTTGGGGGAAAATTGGTATCAATTAGCGCATCAAAAATTTGTGATTGGTTTAGTGGTAGCTTGAGGAGTTTACTTTCAATAGGCTCTGGAATTATGCAATTTTGAGGATTTAGGAACCTTACTATGAGAATCATGCTTTGTGTCCCCAATAAAAGTTTTAGTGGACATCATGATCTTTGCTTAATGCAGACTAGCAAGCAGCAACATTTGGAAATATTTTCAGACGTTTCTATGGGTATTGTAAGAAAATGTTAAAATGTAGTGAACAAGTTTAATTATGTACAGAAGCCTGGGTTGAAAATTGAGTTAAATAAGCATTAAGAGGTTCTGAGAAGACGACATCAAAATTCCTCTTATGCCGAGTCAGGTCATGGGTATTGAGGGACTCAGCAATACTCATAAGCTTAAGCAAAATAACTTATGTGGGG
This sequence comes from Carnegiea gigantea, assembly GCA_029747015.1. Taxonomy (NCBI): domain Eukaryota; kingdom Viridiplantae; phylum Streptophyta; class Magnoliopsida; order Caryophyllales; family Cactaceae; genus Carnegiea; species Carnegiea gigantea. The sequence goes on along the minus strand of JAKOGI010001012.1, from coordinate 142,818 downwards.
AAGATTATGCCTTATGGAGCATCAGATAATTTGATAAGCAAGTCCCTTGGGACTAACAAGGATCAGGAAAAAGACGATAACCTATAAAAGTGAAACCACAGGGGAGAGGCTTGAGGATATATCAAATATATCAATGGGTTTGTTGTTTTGAATGTGGGAGACTCTAGAAGTCATAATTTATATTATCGCTAGGAGTAAATAAGATTTTGGGGGATAAATAATCATTGGAGAAGCATAATAAGTACAAAAACTATTGGAATTGAACGCTGGGGCACTTGTTGACGCATCACAGAGTATGTTGGCAAGAAATTGAAGAAGTGAGTTAAGTATACATATATCAAATACGTCTCCCTCATGCTTCCATTAATTACCTCTACTCAACTTAGCTTGGGTAATCATTATTTCAATACTCATGTGATTTTCCCCTTAACATCCCATCATTACATAGATGACTACTCTCCTACTATTCTGGTTTCGGATATATGCGCCATGCTCTGGTCCCTATATGATCCATGATTGGAACTATTTCATTCTTATTGCCCTCCATGCCTAAATCATTTACGCTTATAGTTATTTTCACTCCATCTACATCATGGTAATATTGAATTACTCATCGTTTTTCAAACCTGTCATCTGCTCCTTGCATTACAAATCTTACATCGGTAACATTCTCAAATCTTTTCAGTCACTGATCCACTTCATTTTTAATCATCCTGAATTATGTACTAGTATCGTTCCGTTACTGTTTCACCTCCCCTCGACCCTGAGCGTCCGCTTAACAAATCTTGATGGGTATATGAAACCTTACTGATTCATTTGTCTTTTGCATTAATGCTATTGTTCCGATCATTTCTTATATTTGGTATATTAGTCTCATCATTAACCTTTGCCTTCATTAATGATATCTGGCCCTTCTTTAATTTCATACTTCTAGAAGATCATGGCTCCTTAAGGGTGCTCGTACCTATTTCTAGCATTATCCGTTATGCTTTTGACTTTCATCTCTTCATTTCATCGAAAATGCCATTATATATATTTTATAACTCCACTAATTTCCTTGCTGGATTTTCTGATTGATGAGATAATTAAAATTCCCTTAACCTCCCTTATGCTTATTAGCCTCGCGATTATTGCAAGTTTAATTGCTTTCAATTTCATTTTTCTCTCTTTAAGGTTGTTGACGCTCGTTTAATAGTTGTCATGACCAGATGAAGGTGGGGCTTGCCTTGGATTATCAATGTCGCAGTCATCCTTAGTACCTCCATTGTTATGATGGTCACTATTATGAGAATTATTTTAGTTAGTCGCAATGATTTTTCCCAGATCAAGGGTTTTAAGATGTTTGAGTTGGTGTACGATACTGGACTTATTTTTCCATATCAAGCTCATGCTTTTAGCACAAATCGAGATGTATTCGCTTCATTAACCCCCAATAGACCTTGATTACCCTTGATTACAGATCACCTTGCGTTTCTATTTTTAAGTCCCAAGCACTTAAACAATTTGCCCATGCTAATTCCATCTCTTTGTTCTTACTATTAAATCCAACTATAGCAGCCATCCTTCACAATCACCCGAATTGCATCACGATTCTCATCTACGTTTATACACATAAATTGATTCCAATTCTGTCAACTCAAGCTCATTCTTGGCATCTTACGAGTCTTATATCAAGTACTAATTTCTTTCAAAGTTACACGGTAATTCCGCTAATGTCACTAAACCGAGGTCATTCAAGGGTTTCTCACCAGCTTTACACCCGCCTTGATATCTTCCATACACTGTCCATATTTCTTGCCATTAATGTTAACTACCACCTTGCTTATTCACTACCTTCACTATGTTAGTAGCACTTGATTTCAACAAATTTTCCAAGCCCTGGCGTACTCAATTACGCAGTCAACTACAACTCACTACCATCATAAAATCAAAATACGGTCCACACCGTAACTTAAACATCCGTTTTAATAACAACTCCACCTATTCAAAATTTACATTCTCATTGATTCCATTTAAATATTTACCATAATATGTCAAAACCTTACTAAAACAGCATGAATAATAAACATCCAACCTTCATCCCCCATGTTTGTTCTCAAACTCAACTTGCCAACACAAATCAAATCATCGAGTAAAGCCAAAGAAACCACAAGTCAATAATCCTAATAATTAAATTCATCACCCTTCACACAAGTTCAAGCATAATTCAATCAAACCCACTTTAGAAGAAGTTAGGGTTTTATACCTTTCACACGCAATTGGAGCTTGAATTAAGCAGAAGAAATTGATGAAGTTGTCAAGTGGTGGTGGCTAAACGGTCGCCTTGCTGAATACTCCAATCCTCTCTTATTCCCTTCCATGTTTCATAAAGAACACACCTTGAGCCACAAATCAACCTTCGAACCACCTAATTAGATGGAGAAGGCACACAATAATGATCGTACATGCCCATGAGATGATGCAGGAATTGTCCTCCGTGGAAGCTTCAACATAAGTAGCTCCAATGAACATTTCCTCATTGTGCACTTTATCTCCAGACGACTAGCAACCACTAATTTCAACTTCTTAATTCATAGGACCATCTAAAGCTGCTATTAAAATCATCTAATCTACTACTTAATTGACTTGCATTAATTCTCTTCTAACCAAGGCCATGCTTGCTGCATGTAAGCCGATTTTTCAGTCTCCATGAGCTCTTAATTAAGGAGTATGTTCTTAATCCCATTTATTTTTCGTACTTGTTCCTTCAATAGTACTACGGAATTTCATCTCAGTGTTCTGACCCCAGTTTTAAAACTCAAATCCAGGATACTAAAAATATCAATCAGACACACTCGAAAACCGCAAGCAAACGTAGAACGGATGAACCTATTAACGTACATAAAACAATAGTTCATTTGAACTCATTGGAACAAACTTCAAGAAATTGACTCCACGACCATAGAACGAAAGTTACCAACCGGCATGAAATAGCAACACTTGAAAATTCATAGCCATCTTTATTTTAGCCATTCTAGAACCACCCCTTATTGATTATTTTGACTTCTCTGATTATTTCTTTCATGGGCAATAACTCACACCACCACCATTCGTATCGCTCTCATTCATGGGTACGCTCTACCTATTGATTTACGACGTTTCACAAGAGCTTGCACAAGTCAAATCTGAATCACAACCCCCCTTCTCATATATTATCTAGAATCCCATCCCAAGTGAGTCATTAAACCCACTAGAAGCTAAAAAGCTTAACTAAGCTTGGTATTTTCTTGATCCATGATTAATACAAAGCTCATAAATAAGCTCCCGAATTGTACATCTATCCTCTTTTCAAGCTACAAGCTCTATGAAAGTCCATGAATACTTATTTTCCCCTTCAGTGACTTGGCCCAAAATATACAAAATAAGGGTATGATCAATCTCATTCAATCTTCATTATAGCTCTTTATACAATTACTCAAATCTACAGTAAGGGTTTCACTCCAAGTGTACACGGTACAGAAATTGCAATAACGACCTGATTTACATTCAAACAGGTCCGTTCATGGAGATATATAGAATGTTCTCACATTCTACAGCTCAAGAACTATGTTCCAGATCTATATCATATCATGTCACTATAATAAAGCCAATTCCCGTACTTATTTGCGGTACGGTAAGAGTTTCTTTCATATTGCAAGTTTCGAGAACGAAATTTCTTTTAAGGGGGGAAGGCTGTAACGGCCCGACCGTAATATTCATATTAATTACATTGAATCATCTTAATTACGAATTAATCACGTTGGGCCCCGCATTTTAATCCAGTATTTTTTTTCATTTCAATTCAGCATTTTCTTTATATATATATATATTTGTACCATTGCAGGTTGAATCGGTAGAATGGCCTCGAAATGAATTTTGGTTACTCCTAAAATAATTCATTAAAATTCCAAAGGAATCGTTGAACGTCTGTTAACATAAAAATACCTCTCAAAATTTTACATCTAAAGTTTTAGAAAAAAGAAAAAAAAGGTCAAAGTCAAAGTCGGTTTGACCGGCCCCAAAAAAATATCTAAGATTTTTTTTAGAGTTAGGCTATATATATATGGGGGGGCTCATTTGTCTCACACACATACACTTCACACACGCTGGAGAGAAAGAGAGGAGAGAGACAGAGAAAGAGAGGAGAGAGAAAGAAAGGAGGAGGAGAAGAAGGAGGAGGAGGAGGAAGAAAAGATTAAGGTTTTGGCTTTGAAACAAATTCAAGGTGAGTAATTCTTGGTTTCTTGACCTAAAGATTCGAATTTGATGTTTTATGATTTAGTAGATTAAGAGCACTAATGTTAAATGGTAGAAACCAATCGTATAATTTCATGTTTAGTTGTGATGTTTGATGGATTGAGGTATCGTGACTTGATAATTACGTTATGAATTCATCCACTATGGTTTCGAAGTTATGAAATGGAGATTGAATCTGTCCGGTGAATTTATGCTGAAATTCGGTCAATGTTTTGATTATTGTAAGCTATTGGGTTGGACAATATTGTGACAATTTTACTGGAGAATATACATAAAACCATATTATTTGGAGATTTATGATAAAATTTCATGAATTTGGAGGTACACTTTGTGAGCTATGAATTCCAAGTGTGTATTTTCTGATTTATGGATTTTGATTAGGATGTTATATTTGACGAAATGTAATTATATGAGTTCATCACGTTACGCTTTTGGGAAAAGAGCTCATTTTTAGAGCTATGATCATAGTAGTGACTGTCGTTATGTGTTTTATTGCCATGACGTGGTAATGCAAGGTTCAATGCAGAGATGAAGTTTAAGCCTGATTTATAGAAAGCTTAAAGCATAACATTGGGTCGACGCAGGAACCAGTAATGGATAAAAATGGCCACAATTCAAATGTTGCAATAACAAAAAAATAGTATGAATAACAATGACCCATAATGATATTAATACTGATAGTTTAACAAAATAACGATAAGTAATTATACCAATTATTAAAATAAGATGATGATAACATCATTACCTCATTATATGTTTATAACATTCATTAAGCAAATGATGAACAATATAAGGGAGAGGAATGGAAACAAAAACAAAATAAAGCCAAGGTAAGAACTTTAACATTTACATGCTGATGGTTAGCACAAAGTTCAAGGGATATAAATTATCTATTAACCCAAGAAATTCAATCACATTTTGTAATCTTGCGCTAATTGAAAAAGAATTACATATGTAAATCAGGAATGAGGCCACATCTGTCCCTTCAAGCTGCCAACGCACATTCTTCATTATAAAGGAGAGAGAATTTCAAAGACCAGGTGCGTACATTGCCTATGTTCTTCAAAAACTCATAGTGTTCTCAGCAATGAAAAATTAACACAAGATTCATTTAATAAACCAATTTCTCAATGTTTTGTCATATAAATAAGTGGCCTCACCAATTATCATCAGGGCTTATGCCTATCAATTATCAAGACTTATGTCGACCAATATACCCGCGCGCGGCGTCAACTCAGGCTTCTCGATCGGCCTGGGGGGTGAGCACCTAAAGTATGATCGTTTCAAGATGTACATCGACCAAGGGGTCCACTTTCAGATAAGAATCAGCAAATCAATTTTACTTATACATTCTCTCCCCTGTTTACAAAACAAAATATTTTGAAATGCGACCGGCCCAACTAATTTCACATAAAATTTACTTTACTGCATGGGGATGTACGTAGTGGGCTTCGGCTCACCATTCAATTATTTTTATGTTTTCTGTTTTAGGTATGTGAAGGAATGAATAATCAGCCTCCTGAGAAATTAGAAAGTAGCAAAACAAGGGACATTTACTGATCGCTAGCTAGTCAGCGCTCACAGTGATGATAGGTTAGTAACGTGAAGATTAAGTGCGGCTATTCTTTTGAAATCTGAAGATAATGATGCTTAGCGTTGGTATATCAAGTTATCACATGGGGGACAAGTTTAGCAAATTAGATAACCTTGTTCCATCCCGGAACGGTGGTAATGCCTCCAATCAGATTAAAAGTCTTCTGCTGTAAATTAATAATAAATAAGTAATTAAGCTTGAGTAATCAGACATTAGCAATTGGGGGCGTTACAACAACCTCCTCTGGCTAGGTAACTCATAGCATATCACAAGCAAGAATGAAAATAAGTGGGAACTACAAGTAGTGCAAAAGACATTTCAAAATAAGAGAAGGTGAATGCTCTCGAAATAGTGACCACAAGCCAAATATCAAACTGGATTACCCCTAAAGTATCACAAAGCACATCATGCAAGAATATGCAATTGATCAGAGCCAAATAGACCAATAGAACCTCACCTTTAGGAAATGTGAATCGCTCCTACTCATGTGTTTGAAATACATCGTAGGTTCCCTCAAAATGCATTTCAAAGATGCAATCTACCATAAGCTTGTGAAGACCCTCAAATTCCCCACCCCTAAGAGGCAATGTGCACATTACAATCAAGATGACTTTGGCCTCTTATGCTGAGCATATGGAGTCATCAAATCACAAAGAGTAGATAAATACTAGAAGGGATTAAAGAAATTTAATGTCACCAAGTAGTGGTTGCTCTCTGTCTTTGGGATGAAGGACATGGGTGAAATTAGATGTGTTATAGATGTAGCCTAATGCTTTAAAATAGATAAAGAAAAGAAGAAAGCACTGTAAAAAGTTCAATGCATGCCATGTTGTGCCCTTGGTCAGACAATTGCTTTTCAATTAATTTGGTAAGTCATGACCAGGATAACCCTAGACTTGTTCATTAGCAAGTTATCAAAAAGAAAGTTGCCATTAAGCATATATCCATTAACAAGATATGGGTTAATCCTTTGTTTAAGATGATTCCTTGAGTTGTTCTCAAAGCTTATGTGTTTTCTGATTGTTTCTTTGTTTGTGGGTCTCTTAAAATTAGTCTCTTTTCTTGAATGAGTGCTTGTGGGGATAACGTTGTGTACCCTAAATTTCTTCAAATCCCATAAAAGTAGCACCCACACTAAGAGGAGAAGCAGGAATAGTTGTTGTTGTATGCGTTGAGTCTAGGATTGTGTACGTTTTAGTTTTTTGATGAATCTTATTATGTGATGGACATGTTCACTTTTTATTTAGCACTCACAAAATAAAATTGATTTTCTTATCAAATTTTCATGAATACACAATTGCGTGACTAGGCACACTAAAATGTCACCGAGCTTTTGATTTTGATTAATTATGTAACACCCAAGTGTGATTTAAACGAATTAGAGTGACTACTTATATCACCAAAAGTGCATCTTTCTTTTCAGAAACCCACTCTTAAGAATGTTACAGTTAAGCGTGCTTACTATGAAGAAGTTTTAGGATGGATGGCACCTCAGGAAGTTTCTCTAGGGGCATGTAAGTGAGGCCAAAGCACGCTGGAAAAGCTTGTAACTTGTAAGGCAAGATGTCAATCGTTTAATTCATTTCTCTGATTATCTATGGTCCAAATGGGTATGTGCATTACAGATGGCATCAGAGCTAATTTTTGATTGTGATATGCGCTAGTGGATGTGAGAGCCCTGGGCAATCACCTAGCATAATAAAGATACTGGGATGGATTGTCGGTTAAGAGGGCTCATCAGTCAGTTGATTAGCTAGTTACAATGAGGATTCTATGGTCTCCAAGTGGGGGTTAACACCTTGGTTGTGGCCTCAAGGGATTTGAAATTGACCACTTCTAGCAACAAAGGTACACTTTTCTTTTTAGAAGCTTACTCTTAAGAACTTCCCAATTAAGTGTGATCGCTGTGGAGAAATCTTATGATGTGTGAACTCCTAGGAAGTTTTCCTAGTAGCTTGTGAGTGAGGGCATGGCATGCCTTAAAGGCTTGTAGTGGTCTGTGGAGCAAGTTGTCAACTCTTTAAAATCATTTGTTGGAATTATGCACATCCCGTAGGTGTTGGGTTGTCACATCTTATCATATGAGTAATTATCCTAATACTTGAGTTGCATGCATGATGAGACTAGATAATATTAACACTAGGTGTGTGTCGCATTATCTTTCATATTTGTGTTATATGAACGATAATATGGTTGTACAATTACCTTAGTAAGTCTAATATAACAGTCGATGGAGCCAACATGAAATAAAGTCTTGAAACCAAATCTTGAGTGTTAGGATAAATGTTGATACTACAGTCGGGCTTAGATTTTTAGGTAAATATCTAGATTTATGATTCATATGGTATAGAAGAGTAACATGTCTAATTTAGTGGGAGCTATGTCATGACACATGTATCACGCTGTATGTGCTATTTCAACCTTCTAAGAAAGAATTTTTTTAAATTATCGTGTGATCCATATGGAGTTTGATGTTGCTACTTTAGTGTACGTTCAACAAAACACATTAAGAAAACAGTCAGGGGGAGTTATAGTATCATGAGTATCTAAGGCAGTATATATCCATCTTCAACATATCAACCCGAACAATTATATTTAGTAATAATCATATGATATTATTATAGTGAGCATAAAGGGACAGTGTCTACTATGAACGATGTTCAGATGATTTGGAGTATAGTTAATATGAAGGCATTATGTTAGTTAGATGGTAACTTAAGATAACATTACTTGTCATTCTTTAGTTGCACACCCGTATTCCTTTATGAAATGTAAGAAATATATTGGCACAAGGTTTTGTTAAGTAAGTCTTGTGCGGCCTAGTGAGAGTATTGTAATATTTAAATGGTTGGATGACTATACACTGCCTAAGTGGTTGAGAATGGGTAAACCACATCATATATGTTCTTTTAATCCTATTAGGACTATGTGTCCTAAAGCGAGTAGGACTAGGTCAATAAATGCCTATATAGCGAGAGCTAACTAAGGGGATTTAGCAGTACATAATTTAGGTTATAGAATTATAGTGAAGGAAGTGGGTTCCACCATACCTGTTATCTAACAGTCTTACATCCGCCTAATTTTGTCCTCTTTCATGGAAGACATGGACTTAGACGATGATGTGGTAGGCTTCAAGGATATTGAAGATGGTGTGCTAACAAATGATTATATGGGATGTGTTGATATGTGGCATAATGACAAGATGGCTCAGCCATCTGATAAGGAGGCAATAAAAAGTCCTAATTTTGAATGTTATTAAGAAAATGCAGAGGACAACAAAAGGTTAAGGGATATAGACAAATATATGCAAATAAGATAGCATGCTTAAGCCAAAATGGTTCCTTTGAGGAGGTGGCAAATGTCATACAACATTTTTCGTCATTGGAAAACAATACAATAATCAGTAGCCAAAGATTAATGCATAGTAGCTAGAGAATAATGATCAATAGTACATAGGTCTTGAGAATCATCCAAAATTTGAATTTATTCTACATTCATTGTACAGAGATGTAAAATAATTAGGAGGATGCTAGAATTCAAATTTCTAGAGGGAAGTAAAAATTATGACAGCCCCCATGGTGTGATTTTGTAATCTATCTTGATATAGTTGCCCAAAAGAGGCCATCAGCAGAAGTAGTGAAGGGAAGTGAACTACTAAAAGGAAGCTAGTAGCTAGCAAAGGGACATCAAATAGGAGGAAAGTGGTGTGTCAAATGCACACAAGTTAATAGACAATATTCGAGAAGTAGCTAAGAAGACCATTCAGATTGAGAAGCCCTTAAGGATGGCAGGAAAGTGCAGATGAAGCAAGAATAATTAGAAGGTTGAAGAAAAGCGAAAAAGTCATGCAAACCAAATCTGCAGGAGCTAAGAGCTATGAAAAAGTTGTAACTAATGTAAATTTAAGTAAGAGGACTATGCAGGTGGTAGTGCATTTATATACAAGCTCATAAGGGCTTTAGTGGAATACTAACATCTTAGATATTATTTCAAGATTATGAGTCACCAATCTATGCAAAGATGGATTTATGTTGTTGGATGATTTTTGTATTACCAATTTATATTTCTTCTACTGTGTAGCTTGGAACATAAGGGCAAAGGATAATGGTTATCAAGATTAAGGTCTGGGTCAATGGGTAAGGTGGATTCAAGTGCATCCAATATATGGATCCAAATTTGAGGATTTTTGCTTTCAAGAAGATTACTACTTAGTTAGCAACCCTCAAATCAAGTTTTATCACATGAGCTTTCTCTTGGGAATTTTTCCGAACAGGTGACGGATGTTTAGTTGTCTAAGATATGCCATAGAAAATCAAGTGGTTAACAAAGATAAAAATAAAGATAAAAAAGGGATGTAAATGAATTAAGCATCTAGTGGGACCTTTGCTCATATGCTCAAAGAAATTTGCTTAACGATGACCTTTACCATGTCTTAATGTCAGGTTATAAGAGGCATAAGTTGTCTTCATTAGGTGAGAGAAGTTGAAACATTTTTCGTTGAGGATTCTCTTGTAAGATGAAGAATCGCTTTAGGTGGGAGGCACATTTTTTAGTGTAGTTGAAATATTTAGATATCTGGGTGGTTGCTTGCTCTCTCACTTGATGATTGGTCTCTACCTTCTTCTATCTTTTTGGGCCTATCTCATGTACTCACCTACATAGTAAGGAAAAAAAGGAATAAATTTTAATTTTTCTATCACTTATATTAGACCAAAATTGGTTCTTTCTTCCCTTGTTGGTTTTACCCTCTAAAATAGTTTTGTATGTATGTAATAGCCAAAAATAGATCACGATCTCCAACTGTGCTTATGGGATTAATCTACCTAGCTACGCTTACAGAATTAAAGTATTTAACTATCCTTAGGTCACATCAGAGCTGACCTACGAACGTGAGTTGCACCAATGGGTGAGAGAGCCCTTGGCAGTCGCCTAATGGGGCAAAGATACTGGTTATGGACCGTTGGTCAAGAGGACGCGTAAGTCGGTTGGTTAGCAATGCACAATGAGGATGTTGTGTTCTTCAAAGTGGGAGTGATTGTAATAACACGAGCATGGCTTAAAAGGATCGAAGTGACTACTTATATAACCAAAGGTGCACCTTTCTTTTCGGGAAGTCTACTATTAAGAACTTCATAGTTAAGCATGCTTGCTGTGGAGCAATCTTAGGATGGTGACCTCCTGGGAAGTTTTTCAGGTAGCGTCTGAGACGAGGAAAAAGAATGCTGTAAAGGCTTATAGTGGTTTGCAGGCCCAATCGATGATCCTTAAAGCCATTTTTGGTAATTGTCCGTGACCTGGGGAGGGGTCGGGGTGTTACAAGAATCAAGTTGGTATAATGTAATTAGTAGAGCAATTGGAAAAAGTTACACACCTCCTTTGGACAATGGAAATAATGAACTAGCATCGTGCTCCATGAAGTATTTAGGATGTTATCAATGGCTCAAGACATGTCACTTCAAGTGATTTAACGCATAATCCCCTTAAATGAAGTCTCAAATTCAAATCTTGTGGTTGGAAAAAACTATAACGGGAGAGCTCTACCATTGTATGTGCCAGTAATAGCACTACTCTAGTAAATAGAGGTGTGAAGATCCAAAAAAGAAAAAAAAAGAAAAAAGGATATTGTGAATGATGTGTTATAAATAGGTGTAAGAATGATGGACAATGGGTGTTAGAGGATATGGAAAGGCATTGTAAGTATGTAAAAATTTGTGACAATCAATGAATATGTCCTATATGTGACCCATATCCTTTTCTGACATATTTTCCCTCTCTCCTCTCTAAATGCATACTTATTTCTTGTCTCTCTCCTTCTTTGCAATTTTTGTAAGGATAACATATAAATGATAGGTACCATAACAACTTCCCCTAATGTGAGTTCCATTTTTCATTGGACATCATGCAACTTGTAGATAAAGTAATTGAATTAAATGAGGTGCAGAGTTAGAACATGTTATGAATGAAGAGAATACAGTGACAATTAGTATCATAAAGGCTATAGGCCTGAAGTTATACTGTGGCTAGGGCTGGCAAAAAAGCTTGTGCCTACCTAGAACCCGCAAAACCCGCCCTAATGGGTATGGGTATGGGTGGAGAAAATGGAAAAAAAAAAAAAATAGGTATAGGGCAGGTATTGCTAGTATGGGTATGGATATAGATCCTACACGCCCTATGCCTGCCCCATACCCATTTTATCAATACCCGCCCTGTGCCCTCCTCATATAAAACCCATACCTGTTTATTTAAAGTTCTAATTTGTAGCTTATACTTGGATATTTCACTACTTGCTTTGAGTTGTATGGTATTCACGACTTCGGTGAAACATTTTGTTAAAAACTATAATTGTCAAGTGGTAATTTATTATTTTGATGGACAAACTTTTAGTTGTATTTGATGTGATATGATATGTTGTTAGAACCTTGATGTTAATGTGATGTATTTGGCTATTTGATGTAGAATATGAGTACAAAATAGGTTAATATTTTTTTGTCTATATGTACCCGAATAAAACCTACATACCCACTGTACCCACTAGGTATGGGTATGGGTATATTTTTACAACACCCGATGGGTATGGATATGGGTATGGGTATATATTTTGAAAATGGGTATGGGTGAGGGTGCGGCTAAATCGGCCCCGTGACCGCCCCATTGCCACCCCTAACTGTGGGAGGGCTGCAGTTATATCTTAGCTGAGTTATGAGTGCTTGATAAATTTTATTAATTGGTTTTAATTAGAATACAGATAAAAGGGTAGATGAGAAATTTTGCAAAGTTCATTTTGTTACATTTAAACCCAACTACCAAAAAATGGAATCGAAAAAAAGAGCGCATAAGAAAAATAATGGACACCAAGTTTACTAAAGTTGACATCTCTGCCTACTCCGCCAACACAAACAAAATTATATATTATGCAAATCAAAGTCAATTACAAAGGCCCCACTCAAATTACAAACTTGACAAACCCTTATCAACCTTTATCTAAATATATCTCACGCACACATACACTTAGAAAGAGAATAACAATACTTACAATGAGCCTAAATAACACTAATCATCCTGACATTTATTGCAAGTGCATGGGTGTTGCAGGCTAGATTAAAATATCATCCACATGAACCAATGCAATCTATCAAGTTTTATTCTGTTAAAAATGCTAAGCGAAATAAATAATCAGTGGATTATTTGTCTAAACTAGATTAACACTATGTCACAAAGTAGGATATCTATCAAAACGCTTCTAGGGATTTTGTTTTGCCTTCAATGAGTTAGATTAGATATATGAATTAAACATATGCTTTTTCTCTAGTCTGGATGATTTAAATGATAACAATCAAACATAATTAAATATTTTCTTTCAAAAAAAAAACCGAATTGCTTAAACTAAATCTAATTGCCATTCTTTCAAAGGTTTTTATTTTAGTCTAAGTTAAAGATCTTGATTACCAATTTTCCTCTCAACGTGCAATTCTCATCCAAGAACCACTAAGTTAAGTCTAATCTTGTTAATCTAACAGTGGGTTTCTCTGTTCAGTACTTTACCCTACTATCTAGTTATGTGCAAGCAATTTAGCGTAAATCAATCCCAATGAATCAACAGACAATATAGATTGAATCAATCAAATGAGATCAAGCACAGGATTTTTGATGAAGTTAGGAATCTAACAACATTATTTAGCTAGCAAATCCCTAGACTAAAAGAATGCTTCATTCATGCTTATTGTAACTAAAATCAAAAGTGTTCAAACAAATCATAAATCTAAGTATAACAAATCTAAATGGAATTCAAGAACTAAAATGAAAATTGATTAGCAATTAGGGCAATGATGCCCTCGATCGCAATCCTCATAACAGTACTACTGGCCACACTATATAATTAGGTGGTGAAGAAAGACCCTAGGCCAATACGATTGCTATCCAACATGCTAGATATGAAGTACAACTCTGATATGCAGGGGACATTTATACTATCCTCCCTAGCAAATAGACCACAAGTTAACAACCTCTAGGCCACTTGAATGCCACGGTTTCTAATGATCATGCCTTTAGAATGACTAGAATCATACCGATGGTCCCCTACAATTTTATACAAAAAGGAATTTGGGTTAAACTCTTGAGGGACACAATGATATGGTAAGTCCAAAGTAGGTGGAAAACCAAAGATGGTATTAAAGGCACTTAAATGCAATTCATAAAACTCCCTATTCAAATGGAAAGAAATATAACTTTCTTAATAATGTGGGCCCCTGGTGACATCAACATGTAAGGTGCTTAGAAATTCCAATGTCAAATCCCTATAGATGTGGTCTCGAGTCTCAAAGAGTTGACTCATTCTACCCCGGCGAAACAATCAACGAATATCATTCATAAAACTCAAGTTAGTCAACAAATCCTCATCAAACTGTCTAGTAGCTACAACGAGTCTACTATTCAATGCATTAAATCTAGCAGTATGAGCTAGATTAGTTAAATGAAGAGGATGAGGAGCATTACCTCGGGTCCTAGCATTAGTGGATGTGCTAGATGTTCATGGTGGCCTCTCCGGTGCTTGTCTTGATGTCCCCACTCCTTGAGTGGTCTTTGCCCTCTTCTTCAGTGCCATTGGAGCAATGTGGAGAGTAATGTGGAAAGGTAGTCAAGAATCCTCAACAATGGAGGATGTGGGAGTATGGAAGAGAGGAAAAAAAGGAGAAATATGGGCAATGTAGAGGTAATAGAGGGAAAAGAGAAGAAGATTGGGAAGAAAGATGAAGAATTTGAGAAGAGAAAGAGTGGGAATTCGAATAAGGAGAAGGAGATTCGGATTTTGGGTGAGTGGGCAATCAATGCGATGACTTTGGGGGAAATTTGGGAAGAAAAGGAATGAATACAGATGAATTGGGAAAAGAGAAAAATTTGGAGTGATTTTAGTGAGATTAGTATTGAAAATGGTGAAAAATGGGTTGAAAGTGGAGTGGGTATGGAGGTTTTAGGGAGAGAAAAAGTTGAGAGGGGGAAGAAGAATGAAAAGGAGGGGTATGTTTTCGGGTCAAAAACGTTTGAACGCAAAGGACTAAGCGTCATCACGAATCGTGGTCCCTACCATAGACCCTCCACGGTGCCCTCTATCCACTTTTGTTCTAAAAAAAATTTCTTGGGCTAGTGCTGGCCATGGACCATGGCCCAGACCGCGGATTGTCTATGGTCACTTGACTTTTTGGCATTTTCGTCCACGGACCGTGATCCAAATCATGGATAGGCTGTGGTTGACTCCATCTCAACCATTTCTTTACTTCTTTCTCCTCTTCTTTCTTTTTTTTCCAAATACCCTAAGAGCTGTATACAATAGAGGTAAAAATAAAAAGAAAGCTATAAAATGACTTGGGGTGCCTTTCAAAAAGTGCTTTTTTAGGGTCAAGAGCTCGACATTCCTTCTCTATTCTTGAACAGAGTCAGTGAGAGTATGAATAATGACATTATCAATGGGTTACCTTACAAAGTAAGGCTTAAGCCACTGTCCTTTGACCTTAAAAGACCTTGTTACCTTCAAATTGCTTACCTAGAAACAATCTCAACTTAGAATTGAACAATAGGACCATGTTACCTTCAAATTGCTTTTTTAAGATGTGCTTGTTGTGCCATCTTTTATTTGTCCCCTTATAAATCTTGGAGCTTCCATATACCTCTAACATCAACTCATCAAGCTCACTCAATTGCAACATTCTTTTCTCTCTGGCCGCCTTAAAATCAAAATTGAGCGTTCGAATAGCCTATTATAGCTTGTGTTTCAATTCAACCGGTAAATGCAAGACTTTTTAAACACCAAGGATATGAAGTAGTGCCTAGAGGTGTTTCATAAGTGGTTCGATAAGCTCATAAAACATCATCAAGCTTCAAAGACTAATCCTTTCGGGATCTATCCGCTGTCTTCTCCAATATGATATTAAATTCTTGATTGGATAGCTCAACTTAGACACTTATTTAGGGATGGTAAGGTGTTGCAATCTTATCATAAACCCCATATTTCTTCAAGAGAGACTCCAAAGGCATGTTATAAAAATGAGTCACATTATCACTTAAAAGAGCCCTTAATGTGCCAAACCTTGTAGAGATGTTCTTCTTAAGGGACTTTATTACCAACTTGGAATCATTAGTGGGAGAAACAATTACCTCCACCCATTTGGAGACATAATCAATTGCCTCAAGGATATAGAGATTGTTGTGGGAAGAAGGGAATAAACCTATGAAGTCAATTCTTCACACATCAAAAAGTTCCACCTAAAGAATCCTCCTTAAAGCATCTCATGCCTCCTTGAAATATTCCCCGTTCTTTGACACTGGCTATAGGTCATAACAAATGTCCTTGCGTCCTTGAAGAGAGTGGACTAATAAAAGCCTTCTTGAAGAACTTTAGCAATGGTTTTGTCTGGACCAAAGTGTTCACCATAAGTTGAGGCATGACAATGGTGAAGAACACTATGGATCTCATCATCCGGCAAACATCTTTGATAGATACCATCTCTCCAAAGTTTGTATCCACACATAATACTTCGCATCAGGGTGTAGATATGACAACCATGGCACAATATTCCACACACTTTATAATTCACTAAATCAGCATACCACAGAGCAACTTGGTGAGAAATAGCAAGGAGATGGTCATCCAAAAATGACTCATCTATGGGGATCTCTTCCATAGGAATGCCCCAGGGGTCTAAGCGGGACAAATGATTGAAAACTACATTCTCTAGCCCAGCATTGTCACGAATCTCCTAATTAACCTCTTAGAGAAGAAGAACCTAGCGAATGAGGCGGGACTTAGAGCCGAACTTGTCTAAAAGGTGCTTTAATATGGCGTGATTGGTGAAAACAATCACCTTGGAATTGTTCAAGTATGACTGAAACTTCTCCAAGGCAAACATGGTGGCATAGTTCACTTGAGCCTCATCAAAGTGTTACTTGCATAGTAGATGGCATATGGCTTGTTGTCCTTCATTTGCTCCGAAGCAGCTCCCAATTCGTAATCACCAGCAACACACATTACCTCAAAGAGAAGTTGCCAATTCGGGGCTTGCATTATAGAAGCCAAAATCAAAGCCTCTTTTAACATGAGAAAAGCACTGAAACATTCCTCATTAAAGTGAAAAGGCACATCTTTGACAAGTGATTGGGTGAGAAATTTTGCTATTTCTGAAAAATTCTTTATGAACAGCCGGTAAAAACCACATATCTAAGAAAACTCGCTACACTCTCACATAATTTGGTGTTGGTAATTTTTCAATCACATGCACCTTTTTTTGTCAACTTCAATGCCTTTATTGGAAACAATATAACCTCGGACAATCCCTTCTTATACCATAAAATGACACCTTTCTCAATTTAATACCTAACTTATATCCTCACATCTTTTTAACACTTTTGATAAACTATGCATGTAATGGTAAAAAAATGTACGATACACAGAAAAATCATCTATGAACACCTCTATAATGTCCTCAATAAAATTAGAGAAAAAAGGCCATCATGCAATGTCGAAAGGTGCTAGGGAGGCATTGTACAGCCCAAATGGCATCATCTTATATGTAAATGTACCACATAGAAAAGTAGAAGTCGTCTTTTCTTGTACTAGGGTGGATAGGGATTTGGAAAACTCTGAACACCCATCTAGGTAGCAAAAATAGGAGTTTTTGGCGAACCTTTCAAGTATTTGGTCAATAAAGAGAAGGGAAAAATGGTCCTTATGGATGACCTTGTTTAAATTCCTATAGTTAATTCACATTCACCAACCCATGACTATTCCAGTAGGAGTCAACTCATTTCTCTCATTCTTTATAACCATCATCTTCCCTTTCTTAGGCATGAAATGGACCGGATGTACCTACTTACTATCAGAGTGATGGTAGATAATGCTAGTCTTAAGCAGTTTTAGAATTTTCTTTTTGACCACCTCTTTCATGGTAGGGTTCAACCTTCTTTAGGGTTCAATTGAGGGCTTATCGTAATCTTCCATTAAAATGCAATGCATTCACATAGAAGGGTGAATTCCTTTAAGATCATGAATAGTTTATGATATGGCCTTAGCATGTAATCTAAGCACTCTAAGTAAAGATTCAATTTGAGATGCACTTAGATTTGCGTTAACAGTCATAGGATATGTAGAATTAGGGTCAAGAAATCTATACCTTTAAAAAGAAGGGAGAGGTTTCAATCTACCTCGGTGGCTCACTTTTCATCAAAAGAGGTCTTATCATCACTCACTAGCACTTCTACCTTGGAAAAGGTAGGTGAAACTTGTGAAGAGACTTCTAAGAATTGAGCACATATTGCTACTTTGGGATTCTCATCATTAGTAGTGTTGTCATTTAACATACAATGCTCAAGAATGACAGCATACAATGCTCAAGAGGGTCAAATGCAATATAGTTAGTTACTTCTTCCCTTACTAAGCCACCAACCACATCAACTCTATGATGCTTATTAGAAATAGAAGCGAATTTAGAAGCCTTGAACTAGTTAAACTCCACATGGGCATCCCCCACATCAAATGACAACTTATCATTTTTCACATCAATGCGGCAGCCGACGATGGCCAAGAAAGGCCTCCCAAGAATGATTGGGGTGCATGTATCCTTTTCAATCTCAAGGATCACAAAGTCAACTAACACATATAAATCTCCTACCTCGATGGAGACATCCCTTAAAACACCCTTGAGGAGTTTTACAGAACGATCTGCCAACTGTAAGAAGATGCTAGCATGTCTTATCTCTCCTCAATCCTAGTTTTCACATAAGGAAATGGGTACCAATCTCACACTTGAGACTAAGTCACATAAGGCATGATTAATAGACACAATTTTCTATCAAGCAAAGGATGGAAAAACTACCGAGATTCTTAAGCCTAGCAGGAAGCTTATTTTGGATCGCGTCTTTAGTTAATGTCACAGTCTCATGCTCTTTTAGCTTTCTTTTATTTGACAAAATCGCTTCAAGAACTTAGCATTAGAGGGAATTTGAGATGAGGCATTGGTGAATGGAATATTAATGTAGGGTTTCTTTAAGACCTCTAAAACCTTTCTAAATTATAAATCAAGCTTAGGCTTAGCCATTCTTTGAGAGAAGGGCAAATACTAAGTATAAGGTTTTGGGAAAATTTATTTAGGGTCATTAGAAGGCTCATTGGCATCATTTATGATGTCATCATTCACATCATTAGAGAGACTATACACCTCTTTCTCAACAATAACATCATTCTAATCATGCAAGTTCACATTGTTGCTAACCCTTTTTAGCCCTTTAAGTTACCTACCCACCTAAAAATCATGGCATTACATTGCTCCCCAAGGTTAGGTCTGGGCTTACTAAGAGGTTTTCTGGTAGGTGTAGATGAAGAGTTAGGTTGTTGGGCAATTTGAGCTTCCAGATCTTATTGTGAGTAGTAAGCACATCAACGTTATAGGCTAATTGCTTAATGTACTCATCTTGCTTTTATTATGCCATAAGCATACTCTCTATCATAACCTCTAAGTTAGATTTTTGGAGAGCTTGTTGGGGTAAAGGAGGCCTTTGAAATCCGGGGGTGGCCTAGCATTCATTTGAGTCAAGAAATGATTAGACCTATAGAGAAATTTAGATAATTCCTCTAACCCGGATCATAGGTATTGGAATAAGGATCATTAGTCGGCATAGGGTTGAAGTTGTTGATATAATTGAGTTGGTCAGTAGAATATTTGGCAAAAGGACTCCCAACCTAGCAATTCACAGTCCAATAGTCTACTAAACCACAAATGTCACATGAAGGTATAGGGGAACTTAAACTAGCAACATTTACATTTAAACAGTCCAACCTTTAAGTTATAGCATCTATTTAACAGAAAGTAAAGTAAGAGCATCAAATTCTAACTTACATTCAATACTTTTGGGTTCTCCTCTCTTATTGGACCATTGGTAATTTTTGAGAGTCATCTCTTCAATCAAACTATAGGCTTCCTCCTCCGTCTTGTTTATCAAGGTTCCACATGCTGCCACATCAATGGTTGACCGTACGGGTTAAGTGACTCCATCATAGAAGGTTTGCACTATCATCCACCTTTGCAATCCATGGTGAGGGCATAACCATAATAAATCCTTAAACTGCTCTGAAGCCTTAAAGAGCATCTTATCTTTCCTTTGAGAAAAGGTGGTAATTTGATTCCTCAATGTTGCCGTCTAGTTAGGTGGGAAGTATTTGGACAGAAATAGCTTTGTGAGCTCTTCCCAAGTAGTGATCAACTCGAGGGGTGGTGAATAGAGCCATGCCTGCACCTTGTCCTTAAGTGAGAAAGGAAACAATCGAAGGTGGATGGCGATGGTTGAGACTCCATTGACCTTCGAAGTATCATGCACCTCTAAAAAGATTAAGAGCTATAGATTTGGATGCTCCATCGAGACACCACCAAATTATACTTGTTGCACCATGGACATGAGGGTCTTCCGAATTAGGAAGGGTAATACTTGATGTGATGCCTTGGATCCCCTGGGTAATGAAATCCCGAAGTGTCTTTCTTTTATCTCGTCCTCTACCAATTATCTTAGGTGAGGTCTGTTGAGCCTTGTGCTTTTGCTTCTCTAACCTTTGTTTCTTCTTTTGTAAATGAAAATTTGTCTCTATCTTGGGATTGTGTTCGTATAGGATTAGACTTTGTATAAAAGGGAAAGATCCTACAAGCACTAATGCAAACACTGCCAGAGCAAATCAAAAATTGAAAAGAAAAATGCGTAGTCAATCTTTAAAGCATTAATTCAATATTCAACAATTTGGTGCTCGACGATGGCACCAAAAACTTGAAATGCACTACAAGTACATGGTTGCTGTAGTCTAGATTAAAGCATTGCCCACAGGGAACCAATGCAATCTACTAAGATTCATCCTTCTAAAAGTGCTACGCGAAATAAGTAATAAATGGATTGTTTGTCTAAACTAGATGAACAATATGCAACAGAGTAGGATATCTATCAATAAGCATCTACGAATTTTGTTTTTCCTTCAATGAGTTAGATATATGAATTAAGCATGTCCTTTTCTCTAGCTTGGATGATTGAAAGGGTGATAATCAAACATAACTCAATCTTTTCTTTCAATATAAACTAAATTACCTAAACTAAATCCAGTCGCTGTTCCTTCAAAGGTTCTTATTTTAGTCTAAGTTAAAGATCTTGATTACCAATTTTTCTCTCAACATACAATTCTCTTTCAAGAGCCACTAAGTAAGCCTAATCTTGATAATTTAATAGTAGGTTTCTCCTTTCAGTACTTTACCCTGCTATCTAGTTTTAGATAAGCAATTCGGCCTAAATCATTTATAATCAATCAAAACGCCAGATAGATTAAATCAAACCAAACAAGATCAGGCATAAGAATAAAAGAGAGAAAATTGCTTAGCCACAATGGAGATTTTTCAAATGATCTTTCAATATCCAAAGCATCTACTTGCAAGTCACTTGAATCTTCTTTTTTTCCTCCAAAATGATTTGAAATGGATGAACTAATAAGAAAGATGAGTGACTGTATGAGTGGAGATGCCCTACTAAATAGCTGAGCATGCCTTCAAATAACATCAACTAAGAATTCTCAGCTACAAAATTAGAAGAAAACGAAGTCGCATGGTAGTTATAGGCCACCATGGACTGACTGTCCTCTATCTCTGAGTTCCTTCTTTTTTCTTTGCCCCATAGACAAATGTGACTGGGGGAGTCTCCATGGTATTCAACCCAAAATTAGTACATTTTATACATTTTATTATCTAATATTTGCGCACAACTAAATTATTAAATTTAGATTTTAGTGATATTTTTATTTTGTAGGAGTTGTGAAGTGTTGAAAAATAAATGAATTTGAACAACCAAGAGTAAGCTTTGGATTAAGCTAGGCAAAGGAAGGAAGAAGAAAAGAACAGGCCCAGCATAACAGCCCAGTCACCATACATCGGTGGCCCACTTTCCAATCTTCAATCTCTTCCCTCACCCTCCTCACTTCGTGCCTGTTTGGTCCTCTAGACCGAAGCCCACATGCGACCCAGACCAAACAACTACCCTAGTCCCCCATCTATTCGTGCAGGCCTTGCTCAGCTTCCGTCTCTCTTCCTTTCCTTCTCAACTACCCTAGATTTTTTTTTAAAAAAAAAGTTTCAATCCTTCACTTTTTCTTCTTCCTCTTTTTTTTTTTTTTTTTCAATTTCAGATTTGGAAATGTAGATTACCAATTCATTGTATTTTGCTTTGAATTGTTGAATTCGATCAGAAATTCACAGTTTAGATTACAAATTCATTTTGATTGTGGCTATCGTTCAGCTTCATATTGAACTGAAGTTTTTATTGGGCGAGATTCGGCAGCTCTGGTTCTTGTTAGCTATTTGAATTGAGTAGAGAATGGAGGTCTAATTCAATTTTGGCATTCAAGTTTCTAATTATTTAGTGGTGCATACAGTTCTCATTCTCTTCTTTCTTGATCTTTCACATGAGATTACCATAAGTTTTAGGTTATTTGAGTTTTTATTGTTCTGGATTTTGACAATATATATTGGAATATAAGAGAATCATAGTTCTAATAATACTCATTTGTTGGTAAGCTCAATAGTTAGTACTTGTGTTATTACTTTTATATTTTAGTTATATTTAATAGTATGTTAGATTCTTAGTTTCTTATTAGGTAACCCGATTTCGTAATCCATCCCTGAGGACGATATTGTAAACGCTACAATGATAAAAATGTATGCTTGTGAAAAATCACAAGTTTTGGTGCCATTGGCGGGGATGATTTGTTAAATTAGATTGCGTTAAGTCATTGTTGAGTCGTTAGAGTTTTTTTGGTTTTTGTTTCGTACTTTTGATTTTTGATTTCACGTTGTGTATTAGTTTAGTTTTAGTTTAGTTTAGATTTCTTTTATTTTTTTATTTTTGATGTGAGTTTGTATTTTGATTTTTTTTATGGATTCGAACTTGATTTTGAATGATTACTTGCTGTTGGGAAGAAATAGAACTAGCAGATTTTGGACTAATTTTAGGAAAGAGTAGAACAGGTTTGAGAAGGGAAAAAAATAGTAGTGCAGGTTTTCACTGATTTTCGGATTCTATTTGAATTGTTTGGAGTAGTTCTCATGTGAGTTTTTCTCATTTGATATTTTTAATGCATTCTCCATGATTTTTACAGTCTAGGTGAATTTTTATAGAATTTTGAGGCATTTCTGGAATTTTCTATGTTTTTTAGAAATAATTTTCTATAGTGAATTTTCTACACTGTTCTAAGACAGAAAAAAATTAAAAAAATATATTCAAGTTCCTTGTGATTGTGCCAAATTTTATGTATATAGTGTTCCGATTTTGGAATTTGATTTTCTATTTGATTTTATTTTTTTGTTGTATTTTATGTTTTAATATTTTCTGGTTTTTTTTGTGGGTTCTATTTTTGTGTGGTTAAAGAAAATTCAGAAAAAGAAATGACGCCTGTGCTTCGTGTTTGTGCTTTTTTTTGGTTTTTGTCATTCGGTTACTTCTTGATGTTTGAATCTTTTTGGTCTTTCTTTTCTTTTGGTAATGTAGTTATATTTTTGTTAGTTTATTTTATTTTGTTGACTTAATTATTTGGCTGTTTTGTTTTTGTTTTAGTCATTAGTTTACAATTAGTGTCTTAGCATGATTTTTTTCCTTTACAAAGACCAAAAAAGGGAAAAAAAATTAAAAATCTAAAAACAATGAAAAATTCTTAAAATTGAAAAAAAGTTTCAAAAATGCTAGTTTTTAGTTTCCCACAATTTGAGGATGAACCTTTTCAGCATTATCTATTGAGAATTAATGATTATCGTGCTCAATTGCACCAAAGGTTTGAAAAATGGAAAATTGGTGAGGTCATCATTGAGGGTCTGAATGCTGAGTTCTAAAATTGTGTTGAGTCTATGTGTCCTTAAGGTTTACTTGGATTGTCGTCTAAAACTCAAGATGAGGTATGGAATTTCTTTGTAAAACTGGCTTGGGATACTTACGAGTTTAAACAAGCAAGAAGCACCTATGGATACCCCACTCATAGTTAGTATGTTTTTCATGCTAATCCTTACCACTGAGATATATTTATAATGTTAAACCTTACCACTGGGATCACTTTACAAACTCACATGATCCATCTTACTCTTATGTGCCTCCTATTTTGTGCGATTACTGTGAGTCTTTTGATCATGATGCTGGTAATTGTCCTTATCGTGATGTTGTTGATGTTACATATGCAAGTGTTGATAAAACGATAAATGAATTGCCTGATAAAATGGTAGAGACTATGAAAGAGTGAATTGCTAAATATTTTCAATGTTTCAATCATAGTAGGGAGGATTATCATTTGCATGACCCTGACTCTGGGATCTCCTAAACCTGAAGCTATTCTTTATGATGATTTTGAGCCCTTTTCTCTTGCTATGCTTGATTTGTATGATGATATGCCTTTGCTCGATCTAGAGCAAGAGAGTGACCTTCCTGTGTCTTTATCCCATGGTGTTGCACCTGAACTTAACTCACCTAAGGATGTCACTGAAGATGTCCTAGTTTCTGCCGACCCACCCACCCCTTTTAATGGCGCTTTTGAGTTTGAGGAGGTGAAGAATTTGAGAATGCTAGTGAGTTAGATTTGAGCATCACAACTGAAGTTGAGCATCGTGATTTAGATGAATCAGAAGCTATTTGTTTCTAGGAGCCTTGGGAGGACGAAGTTGAACCCACTAATTTGAAATACGATAATGATATTCTTTCTGTGGAATATGAATCTTGTTCATGTGAGTTTAATATCAATGAAAGTCTTAATGAGGGTTTTTGCATTGAATATGAATTGTTTTCTTTTGCCTATGATAACTGATCTCCTCTTTGAATCTTACAAGTCTGAATTTGTCAAGTCTGAGAACCTTGTACCTATGGATGCTAGTTTGGACTAGACTCTTTGCGTATATTGAAATTAAGAGACTTCTGGATTTAGGACCCACCGATTTGCTAGACAATTCATTCATGATGATCAAATTTCTAGGCCAATGACCAATTTACTGGCTACTTTTACGCACGTCTGCATGTTTGATGTTTGGACCTAACAATTTGACAAGTTGAAGTGGGCCCTTAACTGTGCTGCATTGACATGGCAAATGTCTTCTTTTGGTGCCAACTCTTTACTTTTTACTGTTTCCATGTGAATTGAGAGTTTTTCTCGCTAGTCTGATAAGCTTCTTCGTGCTTAAATGGGTTTTGATTTGAGTAGCGCTGTTAAGTTTGATATAGAGTGGCTGATACTCCATAGGCCTCTATCTAAACAAGTTTCAAGAGGCTATAGCTTAGGTGCACTTTTACACCTGACCTGGTATAATCGTTGCTATCTATTTCTCTTCCTTAGTTTGTTTTCTTTCGTATATATTGTTGCTTTATTTCTATTGTTTCTTTTTTAGTTTAGAGTCTTGTCCTTTTTCTTTCTTTTTGAGTCTTATTTTTCTTTTTGTGTATTTATTTTTCTTTTTAGTTTTTGCCTTTTCTTCTACATCTAATGGAAACATTGTTTGATTTAGGTATAGAGGTAGCGAAACTAAGAAAATGAAAAAAAAAACTGAAAACTTTTGAAAACCTAAAAAAAATTATTTTGTTTTGGGAAATATATATGCTATTTTCTAATTGACTATGTTCTTTTGTACCATAGTATTTGATTGTATATAGATGTGGTGTGCATTGATAGAATTTAGTCCAACGTATAATGTTTGTATACAATCTAACCCCGAGATTTTTTTGAAAGCAAGCTTAACTTTGGTAGATGCACTCGTAAGATTTTGAACTTTAAAGACTAATTCATCATTGTTAATCTCACATTGTTCTTTCATGTGTGTCTCTATCATGATTAATCTCTAGAACTTGCTATGATTCTCTTTGCAATTACATTTAGCATGTGCATTATGATAATATGATAGAAGCATTCATTTCTTCTGTGAACTGCATAAGTCAAATTGCCACCCATGTTTGAATGTTTTTACCCTTTGTTAACCGCCTTTACTATTTTTATTGTGAACCCTTCATTTTATCCCTTGGCCTAAACACATTTTCTTATACCTAAGCCAAGATTAGTGGAGCAATAATTCAATAGTTGGTGGGTAACTTTTCGGTGTTGATGTAATTGGTGGTTGATTTTGGTTATACTATGGGATGTATTATTGTGACCAATTGGAAATTCAGTTATGTTATTTTTATATATGCCATTCACTTATTTAGCTGATGAAAAAACAAGAAAAGCAAACGAAACAAAATGAAAAAAAAATGAAATGAAAAAGTTTCCAAGGAAAAACATTGAAAAAAAACGTTGAAAAACAATCTCAAAATTTTCGAAAAAGCTGAGAATAAGAGTG
The DNA here is from genome assembly GCA_029747015.1 of Carnegiea gigantea. NCBI lineage: Eukaryota > Viridiplantae > Streptophyta > Magnoliopsida > Caryophyllales > Cactaceae > Carnegiea > Carnegiea gigantea. The sequence goes on along the minus strand of JAKOGI010001012.1, from coordinate 116,583 downwards.
CTTGGTATGAATGTTGTCATTATAGATGCTCATTTCCAATTGTCCAATTTTGTAGGGTGCGCCTTATTTTTTTCATAAGTTTTGGGAGGTGTGGTTGTTATAGTTGTTGAAAGTGTTGGTTTCTCATTAGCCATGTGGCTTTTAGCTCCTCATTTCCTAAATCATTTGTCCCTCTCCTCTCCCTTAACCTTAGCCCTGTTACAACCCTAAAAAGTGCTCTTGATTATTATTTTGCATTTTGTATTTTGCAACTTAATGGTAGAGAAGTGAGAAATCTAGCAAGCCTTTGGTAGGTTGTATAATTGGAAGATGAATTAAGTGAACCTTATTATTTCTTAAACACATGAGCGGCAATGTTCTACATATTCCTAAAGTGAGGTTCTACCTCCCAAGCTTGTATATAATTCTTAAGTGGGGTGAAAGATTGTGTGTAAATGTCATCAATGGGGATTAAAATTTTCTTGATGTGTGCATTGTGTTTATATGTGATATAATGCTCCGGTTACTTGAGCAATGTGGTTGGTTAGAATGTGTATATAAGTTCCTCGGTGTTGTATATATGAGTTTGTGAAAAAGAAAAATTTTAAGATTTTGTGGATATATCTTCCGCAAACCCTCACGAGACATTACTCGTCCAATAAGGGTAACATAAGGGTTTAAAGAGGTTGTTGTACATACTAAGTGTAAGCGTGATTCCTACGAAAATAAGTTAGGATTTTATTTTTTTCAGCATTTTTCATTTCATTTTACTCAAGGATGAGCAAAAATTAGGTGTGGGGGTATTTGTTCAGCCCAAAATTAGTACATTTTATACTCTTTATTATCTAATATTTGCTCACAAGTAAATTATTAAATTTGGATTTTAGTAATATATTTTCTATTTATTTTGTAGGAGTTGTGAAGTGTTGAAAAATAAATAAATTTGAATGACTAAGAGTAAGATTTGGATTGAGCTAGGGAAAGGAAGGAAGAAGAGTGCTAAGGCCCGGTCTTCTTGCATCCATGGCCCATTTTCCAGTCCTCCATCTCGTCTCTCACCCTTCTCACTTCGTGCCTGTTTGGTCCTCCAGACTGAAGCCCACACGGGACCCAGACCGGGCAGCTGCCATGGTCCCCCTTTTATTCGTGCGGGCCTCGCCACAGCTTCCACCTCTCTTCCTTTCCTTCTCAAGGATCGATCTTCTATCCATTCACATAACCCAGTCCACACGCCTTTCCTTATCACAAGCTTCCTTGTTTCTCTGTCTTCCCTGTAGCCCAAAGGCCCTGTTTCTTCCCAGACCGAACATCTCAACCCAACCTTTTCACTTAATGATTCACGTGCTCTGCACGTGATCCAGGCCTTTCTCCTCTTTCTTCTGCATTTTTCCCATTGAAGCCAGAAACCCAACCCTGCTGCTTCATCTCCCCTTTTCTGTCATTAACCCATGCCACCCTCATTCATCTACTACTTCTCTCTCTTCCTTGATTCCCTTCATCATTTCCACCATTTATTAGCATCCTCAATCCATTTTATTCTCTCATGAAGGCAAGGCATTGAATTGGGGAAATCATAAGAGTGGTTACAAGCACGGGTTTGATGCCATTCAAGATTGATGGGAATCAATCAAGAGGTTTGGGGGCCATGATTTTTGGATATAACTCTGGAAAAAGTCAAAACAAAAGGGAGCAGAGCCTAGATTTTTTTTTTTCCCCAGTCCTTCAATTTTTCTTCTTCCTCGTTTTTTTTTTTTCAATTTCAGATTTAGAAAAGTAGACTACCAATTCTTTGTAATTTGCTTTGATTTGTTGAATTCGACTAGAAATTTACAGTTTAGATTATAAATTCGTTTTTGTTGTGGCTATCATTCATGTTTAGATTGAACTAAATTTTTAGGTAGGTGAGATTTGGTGGCTCTTGTTATTGTTAGCTGTTTGAACTAAGTAGAGAAGGGAGGTCTAATTCAATTTTTGCATTAAAGTTTCTAATTATTTAGTGTTACATAGAATTCTTATTCTCTTCTTTCTTGATCTTTCGCAAGAGATTACCATAAGTTTTGGGTTATTTGAGTTTTTACCGTTGTGAACTTTGACAATATATTTAGACAGATAAGGGAGTCATAGTTCCAATAATACTCATTTGTCAGTAAGCTCAATAGTTAGTAGTTGTCTTATTACTTTTATATTTTAGTTATATTTCATAGTGTGTTAGATTCTTAGTTTGTTATTAGGTAACCTAATTTTGTAATCCATCCTTGAGGACGACATCGTAAGTTCTACAATGATAAAATCGTACGCTTGTAGAAAATCACAACACGTAGGGAGCCAACTTGCATTAATTTAGGGTTCAACTTTGGGTCAAAAGGTCTTAGAGCCTGCGAAATACATCAAACAAGCATACCTAAACGTAAAATGGGAATAAGGATGCAAATCATACTCTAAGGTACACAATCCCTTCAGAAATGCTAGGAAATGACCCCCAAACAATGCACACTATAAGCACTTATCAAATTCCCTCATGCTTGAACTACTGCTTATCCCCACGCAATCATGAGATGAAAATGTTTTATGGACAAACTCCTTGGGCAAGACATTAGAAGCATCTTTAATGGTAAAACTCGACCCAAAGTTAGCCCAAAAGTGATCAAAATATTTAGCAATTAAATAGAAGAATGGAGTTTTCAAAAAATCATTAAAGAACATAATGTTAAAATTTAAATCAATTACCCAAATTATCTCGTACAATCACATCAGCACATGGAATAGATAAAGCTTAAAAAAACTAGTAGAACCTCACTTTAGCCATGCAACATGCTTCACTTACGTGTTTAAACCGTAGTTAGATTCTCTTTGTTCTCATTCCAAAGATTCAAATGTACCATAGGCTTGCTAAGACTCTTCAATTTGCCACCACTAGAATGCAAAGCACAGTAGGCAATCATGAGTACTTTGATATGGATTGAAATAGGGCTATAGATAAAGGTTAAGAGGGGGAAAATATTCTAAGAATGTGGAGATAAAAGCCAAATACTAAGAGCAAAACTGAAATCTCCCAATTTCTTATGAGATTTACCCCTCAAACCAATACAACTCAAATATACGATTAAACTCTCGTATATAATCACATGGAGAGAAGGCGTGAACCTCAAAAGCAAGAATATACAATCCAACAATATCAAACTCTTTTATTCTCTTTTGTTTTGTTTTTTTGTTTTGTTTTTGGGTTTTTTTTTCATTTTTCTTTAATCAAAGAGAACGGTCATGGAAATAAACACTAAGTACTTTTTCAGCACTGCTTCAACAAATCATAACAACCTACCCATTATCAACAGAAGAGATCTCTTATATGAACAAAATTACATAAATCTCTTATGACACCAAAGAAACCAAACCAACCACCAAAAGATCTCAACAACCCTTATACTAACTCCCAATCACAATATCATGAAGGGAAGTGCAGTAGTCTTAGCTAAAGCGTAAGATTTGGCCAAGGGCTATGTATGAAAGTCCACATCAATAAACATAGGTTAAGGATCGAGGCTACCAAGGGGTATATCATGCATAACAAAGGTAGCTACTTGGTTAATGTGGCTCAATAATACAAAGAAGGCCATAATTATTTTACCTAAATGCGTATGTTAAGTATGATCTTGAATGAGAGTCAAAGCAAATTCTAGAGAAATGATGCCTAGGAAGACTCACTCCAAAATAGGCCAAGAGACTAAAATTGATGAACAAGTCTTACAAAGCTCAAAGCCTCACAGGACATATACCCCAGTCACAACTACCTGATTAGGACTCACATGTCAACATATGGCGAAGATTCATTGGGTAACCAACTCGTATTTAACACTTGGTCAAGACATGAGACATATTTTAAAAACTCATTTTCAAACACTTTTATTCATAATTAGGCATATCAAAGGATCTTATCAAGCCAAAGAGGACTAGCTAGTCTACAAATTTCATCTTTGGAGGGGGGTTTTTTTTAATACATTTTGTTCAATTTTTTCCTTTTTTGCTAATACAAACCTACATGGAGTTAATCATAAAATACAATCTACCCTATATGGACATCCTAAATGCATAAGAAATGCAAAACTATGAAAAGAAAATTAAATGCACTAACTAGATGCTCTAGCTATAAGTTAATCATAATGCAACTCTAAATGCAATTATGTACAATATATACACATCCACCTACTTAAGAAGACACCATCAATTTCAGTCAGTTAACTCCCCCATACTTAGACAAAGTATTGTCCTCAATGCAAACACATAGCAACAAGGAGGGATGGAAAAGAGATCGGTCTTAAGAGATATGCTAATCTCTTCAAGTCTCTAAACAAGCCCTAAAGTCCTGAAAGTATTAATTTTGGGAGGCAATCCTATGTAGCTCATCATGCCTTTCCTGAACAAAGTCATGAAGGGCAGCATTCTCAGTTTTGACATAACTCATAGGGAGGCTTGCTCCTCTTAGATAGACCTAATAGTATGATGCAAATCATCAAGATCATGGGAGGGGGACAGTTGGTAAGAGCTAGAGGCTCCATGGTGAGTTGGTGAAGGAGGTGGAAGTGCACGATAAACCACCTCTTCATCAGCGGGTCAAAAGCAGACATTAGCTTGGTTTAGAAGAGTGGCATGCTCAATATTAGAAAGAGGCATGAGCCGGTTTCCAGGGTATATCCAATACACTTGACCACCTTCCACCTTACAAAATTTCATTTGCTCAAAAGAGGTCAGCTGCTCGGATCCTGGAACTCTATCATCGGGATTAGGATTAATGCTAACCGACCTAGCAATGGGGGTAATAAGGCCTCTAATCACAATTCTCCTAGCAGTACTAGTGGCTGCACTATATAACTGGGTGGTGAATAAAGACCCCTGGTCAATACGGGTTCCATCCAACATGCTAGATATGAAATACAACTCCGACATGTGGGGTGCATTTAAATTGTCCTCATCAGCAAAGAGACCACAAGGTAACGACCTCTGGGCCACTCGAATACAAGGGTTTATAATGGCCATGCCTTTAGAGTGACTAGAATCGTACCGATGATCTCTTGTAATTTCATATCAAAAAGAATTCGGGTTAAACTCTTGGGGACACGATGATATGGGAAGTCCAAACTAGGTGAAGAATAGCAAACGGCATTAATGTACTTAGATTCAATTCATAAAACTTCCTAATCAAGCAGAAGGAAATATAATGTTCTTAACAACGTGGACCACTACAGACCTCAACATGCAAAGTGCTCAGAAATTCAAGTGTTAGGTCCCTATATGTGTGGTCCTGAGTCTCCAAAAATTGACCTATTTCACCCCAAGCAAACAACCAACGAATATCATCCATCAAACTCAAGTTTGTCAACCAATTGTCATCAAAGTATCTAGTACTTCACAATAATCACCACATAATGCCCCTAATTGTATTAGTGGTCTTTGGTGATTCTTGTTGTCCCTCGACCAAGATCTCATTACCTTAATTTATAGTATTAATGGTTTCTAAAACTTATACCAAAGTTGATTAACATGCTGACTTGCGAAATTGTGATCTACGACTCTTAGCACTTTCAATCAATGTAATGAGACTTACATGGAGTCCACTGGCTAAATTGCCTTTCTTCTTTATTTTTTCTCTTTTTCTCTTCTTTTTCTTTCCCCTTGGTTTTTGTTCAAGCTAAATCTAGCAAAATACTAAGTTAAATAATTTAACATACCTATCAAATAGTATCCGCTTTTCAATAGGATGTAACTCAATGATTCCTCCCCCTACTCAATAATCTAAGTATCTCCAACATCTGAAAAAGTCACCTTCTTTTCATGACAGCTACCTTGTAAGACTTCTCCATCAATGTGGTAGATATTCCATTCAGTTTTATTGGTTTACATGATCAACAACTCTCATCAACTACCTTGCATCAATCTTTCGAACCAAAGTATTTGTATGCTCATGATGTTATTTCTCCTAACGAAATAATGTTCAAACCTAAAGTCGATGCATATCTCACATTTGAAGTGTTCGAACCCTACCATCATGAACTTCAAATCGAATAATATTAATGCCATCAAACTTCATCTTTTGACCATTAGCCACCTTCAAATCTTCAAAATTTCTTTTAGTGTCTAATCCCTCATACATAGACGATGATGACTAATATGCATAGAAGCTGATGAGTCAATCACCGATTTGGACTTGGTAACTTCACCATCTGTTGCGAAGGCCACTTCGCTCTCATCACTAATATCATCTTTGACCATAATTACTTGAGAAGAATTTCCATTCTTGAAGTTCATCGAGTTAATTTCTTGAAGTCCGCTAACATTTGGTGATAACTTCTTGGTAATGGACCATATTTTACGGTAGAAACATTCAACATTGCTAAGATCCCTCGACCTAGATTTAGATCTCGCACGATAGCCATTGTTCCATCCTCTATCTTGATTCCTCCCCTGTTGGAGTTCTTTACAACTACTACTCGATCTCTGTCATCAATATACTGCCTTTGCATCATTCGTTCATTCTGTTGCAAGATTGCACTTACATTTTCTAGCTTTAACGTCGACCTCCCTACAATTAATATTTGCACTAGTGTCTTGCAGAACTTAGGTATGTTAGTAACGACAATGCATGCTCCCCATTCTTCAAACTTTCATCTATATTCAACAATTGAACCACTAACTAATTGAATGAGTTAATGTGATCTTGGAGTTTTCCTCTCTCTTCCATCTTGAGAGAGTACAACTACATATTCTAACGCAATCTATTAGTCAAAGATTTTGATGAATAAATCCTCTCTAGGTTTATCCATAAGTCTTTAGCATTTTCTCCTTTAATAGATTGTATAAATCTCCATAACAAGAGCTAATGAATCGTACTTAAAGCCTTCTTCTACATCGTCTTCCAATTGAAATCATTTAAACCATTAAGTTTGATCTTTTTAAGAGCTTATTCGAGACTATACTATGCAAGCAGTAATAAGTTTGGTCTTTTAAGAGCCACAACAGAAAATTTATCTTCCAATCAAAAAGTGGGACTTCGAACCTAAGTGTTCCCCCAATAACGTCATACCTATAATACCATTTGCTGCATTTAAACCTGACTACCACAACATAGGATCGAAAACCAAAAGCACTCACAAATATATATATATATATATATATATATATATATATATATATATATATATATCTATATATATATATATATATATTATATATAAAATAGACAACAAATTTACATGGATCACCACCTCCGCTTATTCCACCAACACAAACAAAATTATATAGTCCACAAATTAAAGTTAACTACAAAGGCCCAACCTGAGTTACAAGCTCGAAACACACCTTTTAACCTCTATCTAAATACATTTCACACACACATACACTTAGAAAGAGAGCAACAATACCACCCCGTATACAACAACCACCACACCTCTAATTATATAAATACCTTTGGTGATTCTTGCTGACCCTCAGGCAAAATCTCATGACCTTAATATATAGTATTAATAGTTTCGAAAACTTGCACCAGAGTCAGTTAACATATCAAGGGGTTGAGTTGTCATCTAAGACTTTTAACACCTTCAATCAATTCATAAAATAATTAGGCTCACTTAGAGTCAAATAGCTAAGCTGCCTTTCCTCTTTATTTTTCTCTTTTTCTCTTCTTTTTTTCCCCTAACTTTTTCTCAAAACAAATTAATTAACAAAACACTAACCGACATAATTCCAAGATACCTACCAAATAGTATTCAGATTTCAATTGGATAAAATTCAGCACATTTGAAGAGTACCCTCAATGTGAAGTGACTATATGCATTAGATGTTATATATGTTTTGAGTTTAAGACACCTAAGTTATGGCTTAAGGATTACTTTATCATGTATGTATAGTCACTTACATCTTAACTATGTGCTAAATTATCATAAGTAACTATCTCATCAAGTTCTTTGGATCATTGATCGCCTAAAGATTCAATGTCAAAGTTCAACCCCCTTAAACTCTCACCACCAAGGTCCGTGATAAGCATGTTAGAAATGGACTCTTGTTAGAGTTATAAAATTCTCACAATTTGAGGTAAGCTTAAAGTGAATTTTATAATACTTTGATTTACTATGCTAATTGCAATAAATTTAGAATTTCTATCGCTAATTATTTTTGATAAATTGTATGTTTATATGAAATTCCATGTGGATAAACATAGCACAAATTGATGTCTTAATTTGTTCATTATCTGCTAAAAAATATTTGGCTATAGATTTTGCCCTCAAAAGTAATGTAATTACTACAAATGCTAAAATAACTTAATGCAATTAATTCAAATGTAGTTAACTATAATATTGCTAACTATCTATTGTTCAATCTTCAAAAGGCAAGGTTAACTTTATGGTTTTCTTGACATAATAACTGGTTACTTTTTCAGACACATATAAAGAAGATTCAAATATATTCCAAATATGGTATGAGCCAAAAGTACAAAAGAGTTGCAATCAACTTTACTTGGCATAGGAGGTGTCAACATCAAACATTGAAAAAGTGAGAAATGCAGTGGCTACCATTAAATGAAGGCTAAAAGAACACCTCTCCAAGCCAAAAGAAGACAAAGCCGTTGTTAGAAAGTTGGACGAACATCAAGGTCCCTGGACCAACTTGTAAAGGCTAGAAAGAAGCATCAATGAAATATTCCAAAGGCATCCAACGAAAAGGAGTACACAACACACACACCTAAAGAGCTCAATTTTAAGCCTAAGTGTTTCATTTATTATACTCTTGAGTGAACAATTCAAATCATTGCGATCTTTGTACACACTTTGAGATTCCTTATGAAGAAAGAGGGTTATGATAATTTTTCATGTACAAAAGAGGATTGATTAGGAGAGTCATCTTTCCTAAGTGAGGACTTAAAAGAAATTACTTCAAAAGGTTCTTGAAGGGTGTGTTGTATGGGCGATGCTCAGTTGCGCAATCGCATAGTAGGCAAATACAAATTGGTTAAATTCTAAGGGAGAGTGCTCAGGCAGAGATGTAACCCACTTGGAGGGTGAATCTTGTTAAGAAATACAACGTATTTACATTATGTTATTTCCTCATTTTTATTCAACGTCTTTGATTTATTTGCTGAGCATCCATGAGTTCGTATATCCTACTTTAACTTGTGCTCAAAGTTTTTATTTGCAATTATTTGGTGTCACCCTATTCACCCCCTTTAGAGTGACTTAGCTTCCTTTTGACCAGATCATGAATGACCATCCAACTCCTCTTAAAGTTACTATGAGAAGTTGCTATCTAACAACTACTTAAAACTATGGAAGTTAGCTTCCAACGAAATGAATTTCCTTTTAAAATTTCTTTACCAAACACCATAACCAGATAAAGTTGACCAAATTATTGCAAAAAGTTACTGTAAAAGTCTTATCAAAGTGGATGTAGATGCTTAGGTATCTTTTTACAACAAAACACGGGTGCCCAAATAAATTTCAACAAATGGAACTACTAACTTGCATTTTTTATGTCAAAAGAGTTGCAATAAGTGGCATGATGCCTATGTTTCATACAAAGAGGACATGGATATGAATTATGGGAGTAATAACTTCCCTAGTGGAGGAATTTGCCTAATCTGACAGAAGGGGTCTAACCAGGGTTAGTTCTTTTCTAGGTAGAGCTCAGTTATTGTTCACCCCCTCTGCTGTCTACAAAATGCATTGTGTTAAATTCTATATAGGGGCCTATTGGGCAAGCACTAGTTGCCATTGAATTTTTTTTTTTTTTGGGGGATTTTTGCTCTGGTCATAACCCCTCTAAAAAAACCTGTAAGTTTTTTTTAAGCATCTTTTTGCAACCCTTCCCCTCCCCTCAAAAAAGAACCTCTAATTAGGAAGAAATTCTATGTAGAAGATTCTCATTTTTATACAAGATATCAAAATTTCTCTTCATAATTACTTGTATAGCATTATCCAACATATCAACTGCCAAAAATCTTTCAACAATTTGTGTGATCTTCAATCTATTTTTGTGTTATGAACTCTTCCCTTCCCCCCCAATGATTCTGCACATTTAGGGAAGATATTGTGAGAAGATTGTCTAGTGACGTGTTCTTCAATTTAAAGAAAATATATTGGGAAAAAACATGTTTTGCAATCTCATGTGGGTCTTCGTTAGACTATAAAGCTATTCTTAGGTCTTGAACTATTCATTTAACTTTTTGGTTGAATTGGTGCTTAAGCATGATATTATAGCAATTACGAGTGAAAGGTCTCAGGTTTGAATTTTAACAACCTCCATATTGATTTATTGCATAAGATAAGGTCGGTCTTCCTAACTTCTATGCTTTAAAGCCAAATGGAACTCCACGAGAAGACATATTAGAATAAAAAAACCTATTTCTAAGTGTTTAACCATCAATTTAGGTTTTTGGTTGAGTTGGTTTTTGAATAGTCTTTGTGAAATTATATATTAATGAAGTTGGTATGATTTGTCATGTCATAATCGAAGGTTACTCTGCGATGAAAACATCGCAATTCAAATTGATTATATAAGACATTGAGCATGCCAATAGCATTCAGCTCATATAGCAGAAACATTGATTCTCCATTTGATTCTTTATCATTTGGTTCATCCAGAATTCATTGAAAGACTACATATCTAATAGATTATGATAGTAGTGGTTTAGTACATGTGCAACCATACTAGATTTGATAAGGAATAAGATAAATTAAAGAGAAGTTACAAGTGATTTCTAATAAAGATAATATATGGTTATATACTTGTATTATGCACTCAATTTCTATTTTTCTATTTCTTTCCCCTATGTAGAGACTTTGTATTCTCATATACGATAATTTATGTAGAACCCTTGAGAGAAGGATTGTCTGAATTCCTTGTACTTGTCCCCCTCCCCCCAAAAACAAGATGTACGAAAAAAAGTTTAGATAGTGTAAACATCTCAAGAGAAGATCTCCAAAAGCTCCAATAAGGAGATATGAGAAAACTACCCTTTTGAAATGTAAAAGATGAAGAAATAGCCTAAGAAATGTTGCAAGAGGTAACAAGCTCATAACCAAGCATTGATATATCCTTAACTAGTGTGAGACATGACCTAATTCATAAGGTCTTAGAATTGAGTACATTCACCTTAAAATTAGGTAAGTCCCTTTTCAAGTTGTACTTTTACCTTCGATGTTTCAAAATTTTAATCAACCCTTGAGATTTTAGCACCCTTTCTTCAATTCTTATGTCAGATGTCGACGCTTGCAAGCTAACATAGGCACTTAAATGCTTATCCACCATGTTTATTTGCTTAACTAGTGCTATTGCATTTGTGGGTTCATCATTTTACTAAGGGAAGATTTCGCATTGCGCACGAATAAGTTTGGATGGATAAATTAATAGAGAAACTTACTAGCAACAGTGTGAAATTTCTTTGATTAAAAAATTGTGATCGTTCATGAGTGGAGAAGTTGTAGATTAAATTTAGTTTTTATATTTAAATTATTAAGTTAAGAATTGCTAGAATAGAGTGAGTTTGATGCAAATGAGACTAGTTAAAATAAAAACAAATAAATTGGTAGTGAATTCAGATGGAAGATTAATGGTGGTTATGTGGGTAAGTCTTGGAAGAAAATCAAAAAGAAAAGTATGATAAGAACAATGAAAAAAACCTAAAACTACAAATGATGGGCTACAACTAATGAGTTGGGAGTACAATCTCAATCTCATCATGTCCCATAGCAAGTAAGATGCGGAGGATAATACGTTAATGGAATGATTTATTCACATCCTTCTAAAACAACAAGGGTTTTTCCAACTCCCACAAATTCATATAATTTAGTCAAGAAAAATTTAACCTGTTTGAAAAAAGAAAAATAAGAAAGAGAAGAAGTACTAAATTGCTCCCTTTCCTCAATTTAAAAAAAAAAAAAACTACACCCCTAGTCGTTAAAAATAGTTATTTAACCAAAAAGGAAAAAAACATTACCCTTCTTCTTGGTGCTATATCTCAATTCGATCGAAAATTCAGACCCTTAATAACAACTATTATTTGGCTTGTACTATATATTGGTTTTAGGGTATTTAATTGCATCTTATATATTTTTCATAAAAGTCACAAAAGTAGATTTTGCATTGTAAAATCAGAATTGTCCTATAAGAAGTATATCAAATAAACTATATTTACTAATTTATCCCCATTTTACTATTGTCGATAATAGTAACTCATATCCTGGGATGAATTTTTGATGTATGAAGTTATTAAATGCCTCTTATTTGACTATTCATGGAAGGAGTAAGTGTTAACTTAAAATGACTAAAATACCCTTAAAATACAAAATTGTTCTCCACAGTAACTTACCTTATTTTCTTTTAAGATTAAAAAAATAAGATAAGATATACATTATGACTTCCCCTAGGACTCTCATGTGTGGTCGATGCTCTACTGAGTCCCTTATGTGTCTATATTGATTCTTTCATGTCCTTTAGTAACTTCTCATAAAGTATTTTTTAAAGATATCCAAAATCTTCCGAGCACTTAACAATTTGTGTTCTCTTAAATGTGCTATGACTTTCTCCACGACTCTCTCATATGTGTTACAATGTTTTATTGAGTCTCCTGCATGTCTAATATTGATTCTTTCATAATTTTGTAGCTTCTCATAATGTGTTTTTAAAGCTATTCAAAATCTTCCAAACCTATGACAATTTGCATTCTCCAAAAAGCATACGTGACCTTCTGGAGGTCACACATATTCTAGTCCTTCCTAACCCAAACATACTTCATAGAATTTACGTTTGATTACCGGTAGTAATACTTCTATGAGAAATATAGATAATTGAAGCTTAGGAGGGCAATTTAGTGATCTTGATGTTCCTTTTTTTATTTGATTTTTTTTTTGGGGGAGGGGGAGGAGGGGATTCATAGACTTTTGTTATGCACTAGTTTGGTTATATGAAATGAACAAAGTCAACAAGGAAACGAACAGTGCTCTAGAGATCTAAGAGCACATACAATGATAAGCCAAAAATTTAGCTTACCAGTAGAGGTCTACTACCACCACATCAGCTTTTGAGCTAATTTTTTGGCTCACGAGCCTTCCCTTCTCCAATGCAACGCTCATAACTTTGGCTCACCATATAAAATAATACCGATAAATTCCACCACTAAACATATTTAATTAATTTTATTCCTTTTATTATTTGTGTGAATAAGTTATGAAAAATAACTTATTAATTTTATAAAATTAGATAATTAATTTATAAAGACAAAATTATAAAAAATATTAATATAACAATAATCATTTAATTAATATCATTAAAAACATACCTTGTCATCTCTCTTCCCCTATACTATCTCATCCTTATGAGAAAATCACTAAAATAGTAATAAAAATATATAATTAATGTTATCAAGACAACCGTCCCTCTCTTTCCTGTCTTTCTCTCTCATCCCTTTCACCCCCCAGTCTGCTTGTCTTCTTCTCTATCCCCCATCTCTACTTCTTCTTCTCTTTTCTCTCTCTTCCTTTTCTTTCCACTCAACCTGCTACCAGCCCAAACTTTTTTTTTTCCCACTTAAAAAAGAAAGGAAAAAGGAAAGCAAAAAAAGGCAAAAGTAGGAAAAGGACGGCCGAGGGAAGGGGCAAGCGCCTTGCGTCTTCGAGCCGCGAGCGATTCGCCCTAGCGCTAGCCCCTTTTTCTCGCCCGTGAATCATGCGCCACGCATGGTCTAAAAAACAATCACTTGAATTTTCTCTTATGCTGCGAAACGCAGTGCATGTCCGTTGACACGTGTTCATGTATTCCTTCCTCCAAAAAAGTTTCTTGTTTTGGTCATCTCACTAGTGGCACTGCACTTGCTATCCTCCAGTAGGTGCTTTCCCTCCTGTTGATTCATAACCAGAATTTGCCCCATAACTAGCAGGCTTCTGAAGATGCCTCGATCAACAGGCATGCACACCAAGAGCTAATAAATTCTTGCTGAAGGCAAATGGTTGTTGGGTACATGTGGCCCAAAATTAGCTTGCCTAATTAATTATTGAAAGGCTAAGTGTATTGGCATTTGATTGGCCCAAATGGAAGATTATTTGCTTTGCTATACCACCAACGTGACTCTCGGCTCAAGACACTATCAAGCATCAACCCATTGTTTTACTTTACGCATGCCCTCTGCGTTTAACATTTGCTGACTTCAGCACTTTGGTAGAAGCCAAGTAGTTTTAGGCTCTAGTAAGCTCCATGAGTTGCCCGTGGCAAAGCCCGTGGTCCGTGGTAGCTTTTTTCTTTTGGGCTGCTTTATTTTCAAGTCAAAATTTGCAGTTTTTTGGATGAATTTAAGCGGTTGTGACGTGATTATTCACGAGCATCTGATGCTTACACGATTAATCATCCTTTTCATGAGTTTTAATGTATGATCTAGGGCTTAACTCATTGGCCTTTTTTTCATTGATTGTGAGCGTTACATTCCAGATACTATATACTAGCATTTCTAGTGTAGGCATTGGTGTGGTTATTGTCCCACTGTAATAGGCATTTTGTGTGAGAAGTTTTGGGTATTTTTGCATTCGGGAGTGCTTTCAGGCACATCCCTCTCATTGTCAGTTATAAGGCATTTGTGAGTCAAATGTTGCCTCTTCTGCTCCACATTTTTCTTGAGTGGAGCTTGAGAGATTTCATTTCTTCATCTTGTTGCCAGTTTAAAATCTTTATGTCTCTTTTTATATTGATATCTTTTGACTCACCTTTGATATCATTTTGTGCTCACTTCTATTATAGTGGATGTTTGTGCCGTCGTTGCCGCCTATAGTTTTATCTCAATTTGGGTTTCCATGTAAAAAAAATCGTTGTCTACCATTATTTTATCGTTCGTGTTTTTATATTCTCAAATACCTTCATCATTCACACTTCTGCAAATGCATGGCTATCGGAGCCAGAGTCATCAATCTAGCTTTCGAGCATTTTTGTTTAAGGATGTTGTAACGTCCCCAACCCGAGGAGGGGTCACACCGCCAAGACTCACTGGAAGGAAATCCCTAAGGCTCTTAAAGATCAAGGGTTTGGATTAGCATTTAAATAGTCATTCTGGAATAAAACTGTAAGAGTTTCCCCTATTTTAGCAACATCTTAGGGTCTTAGCTCAAGTAACAGTACTTATAAGCTGGCAATAGTGTATAGCATGTGCTAAAATAACCCAAATTCAACCCCTCGGGCCACTCGTCTGGCATTACTCACAATCAAACAACTAACACAAGGGTCAGAATGATACATATACAGGTACAAAGCTGACTATATGCTTTCACATACAACAATGAACTTAAATATTCACAATGTGGTAGGTATCGAACACTTGCAGAGCCGACAAAAGACTTCTGATGGGTTGGCATCAAAATAACTTCAGAATACCTCTTATACCTACTCAAACGGAACTTGGAAAAGGGAATAAGTAAAGGGATAAGCAACTACACGCTTAGTAAGAATTCCCCTACTACTTAAAACCAGAACTATTTGTAGGCATTAATACCAATAATAATCATATATCACGTATTTGTATACTACTATCATATTAGGCAATCACAGTCCCCAAGGAAAGATTACCACTCTTATACTTCATGTTAGCCCCTCCACTTATTCCTAGGCCCTTAATGATCAATCTTCCTTTCTAACAAACATTTAGGCATGTAATCAATTAGCACAAGGAACGAATATGATGCTTTCGAACACACTTTTGAAAACATAGTGACTCTCGATATATTCCAAGAATAGTTTACAAATCACGCTAACTTCTTTAAAGCTTATAACTGTTTCTAAAAACTCATGAAACATCGAAATTGATAGAAGGACTTGGCAAGAAACATTATTTCATAAAATATGCACTTTAAAAAGCTTAAATGTACTAGGATTAACCATACTTCATTCGAAATTTTATTTAAACTATACTTGGAAACACGTTCATAAAATATGTGCAGGATATGTACATTTGAAAACTTTCTTTCTTTTCTTAGAAATACTTTACTTAGCCTCTTGAGGCTCCTATTCTTTAAAAGAACTTCTTTCGTAATGGTCCTCGAATGACCGTTATAAGCTTTTCAAATCTTATTCAATATGGCCTCGTAATGGCCCTTAAAAATCTTTCTTTTTTGAACTGCTTAAAATGGCAAAATGTCAATTTCCTATTTGTTAGGAACTTACTTATAATGTAAAAATATCTTATTGTGCTGGCTAGGGGAGATATACACCGCCCCTAAGTGAGATCGTCACTCACAACTCACATTATTCTTAGGATATACGTACTTAATGTTAGTATTTTCCGCAAGTGTACAGTTTATCGTTGTACGAATTACGAGTATCGTCCTGAGGGATGGCTGTGAAATTGGATTACCAAGAATTCTGAACTAAATTAAAACTAAATGCTAAAATTATCCAACACCAAGGTCGAGTTATTCTACTAATTATTAGATTAAGTAAACAATATTAATTCATAGAATTACAAGCTCTAACTTGCAAAGTGAAAAGCCTAAAATACGAATGATGCACCAAACTGTAAATAAGTTGAGCCCACAACACTTAGCTATAATGATTTATTTTTTATACAAATAACCCAACCATTGACGCAGAGCAAAGTGAAGAAACAGAGCAAAGCAAGACCCAATTAAATTCGATTCAAACCATAAATTTGATACCAGTAGAGAACCCTCTTCATTTAAGAAGCAATCCCGAAATGTGAATTCAATAAAAGCAACCCAACTTGCATAATTTTAGAATGTAATTTTTTTGGATCTGCAACGGGAAAAAAACCGAACTCAAAGAAACGGAAAGAACTGCTACTCTACTCTATGCTACTCTTTACTACTGCTGCTCTCCTCTGTTTTTGACCTCCCATCCCTTTTTATTGTTGCTTTGTTTCGGCCCTCCTTGAAGCTCCAAAGAACGCCCCCTTCATTGCCTTCAATTATTTCTTGTAACCACTGAAGACTTGATGAAGATAAATGAAGAGAGAGAAAGAGTAACCGAGGCGTAGGAAGAGAAAGAGTTGCCCCTGTTTTTCTAGGGTTTTCTGCACTCATCGTTTTGGGCAGCAAATGAGGGAAGAAGAAGACGAAAAGAAGAGGGGCTGAACTCACATGAAATGCACGGGGAAGGTTTAAGTAAGGCAGGAGTTGGGAAGACATTTGAGAGTAACGGCTGCAGTGGAAGAAGGAGGGGAATGGCCACGGAAGATGAGGCATCGCGGCTATACCCTGTTTCGGATTCCAGGGGTCGAAGTCAGGGGGTTTGAATGAGGAAGATGAAGAGGAGGAAGGGGAGGGGAGCTGAAGCTCACGTGCAACACGTGTGGGAGTTACATGAAAGAGAGAGAGAGGGAGATGGGGCTGGGAAGAAAACGTTGGCCTGGCCCAACATGAGGAGGGAGAGAAGGGTAGGAAAAGAAAGGAGAAAGGGGAAGGTTGTCTTCGGGCTGGGGCTTTCACTTTTTGATCCACAATGCTTCTTATAAATCCTCTGGCATATAATTTATCTAGATTTAATTGTTCCTATAAAATAAATAAAAAACTTATTAATATTCTAAATTAATAATTTATTTCGAGCAAATATAGGTAATAAAGGGTATAAAATATCATAATTTTTGGTTGAACACTTAACTTTTGCCTAGAACGCATCTTAGTAGAGTAACTCTAACTTCGATATTGTCCTTTGTGGGGCAATAGCTCACATCAAGATAATCATATCTTGAGTCCAGTCCCCCTCAAGGCTTTCTTACGCGTCACACATCAGCGAACAGCCCACACCAAAATAATCATATCTTGAGTCCAGCTACGGGAAATAGCTCACGCCATCTTTGCGTCTAGTTCCCAAGATTACCTTTGGGGAAAACAGCTCATGCTATCTTTGCGTCCAATTCCCACCCTCAAGGTCTGGCCACTTGCCTAGCACTTTCTTAGCCTTTAAAATTGCATTTCATTTCCCTTTTTCAGTTAATTACTTTGCTGAAATCTTACTTTTAACAAAACGACTAGAAGTTTTTGAAATGTTTATAGATCCCTCGTTTTTAGCTTAAAAACTCCTTATAAATGAAATAAGTTTGCTGACTCGTAAACGAAGTCTTCATTTTAACTTAAAAGTTTCTTATGAATGAAATAAGTTTGTTAATACATAAATCGACTTCCTTTCAAACTTAAAAGCTTCTTCTAAGCGTAATAAGTTTGCTAATGCATAAATCGACTTCGTTTTAAACTTAAAAGTTTCTTATAAATGTAATAAGTTTGTTAACACGTAAATCGACTTCCTTTCAAACTTAAAAGCTTTGTATAAACATAATAAGTTTGCTAACCCAAAAATCGACTTTGTTTCAAACTTAAAAGCTTTGTATAAACGTAATAAGTTTGCTATCTCGTAAATAGACTTCATTTTTAACTTAAAACTTCATATAACGTAATAAGTGTGCTAATTCGTGAATCGAAACTCATTTGAAACTTAAGGTACTTAGTTAGCGTTTAAATTCAAATTGGATTCGTAATTGAAGCTTTTTGAAACATAAAGTAATGATCAAACTAGATTTGTAGGTGACGCTTATTGGATCTTAAAGTAATAATCAAACTAGATTCATAATTGAAACTTATTGAAACTTAAGGTAATAAACTCGTTCAAACTAGCATATAACTCAAATTAAGTTTTGTAATAAACTCATTCAGTCGCCCGGTTTTAATTCGTTTGAAATCCTTTTTATACTAAAAGAAGGGTGCTTAAGCAAATTAAAATTTTAAATCACTCTCAACTCACTACAGTTTAAAACTCAGAATGCTTGGCTCGTAACTCGATACTCAATCGAAACTTAAATAAGCAGCTAGCATACAAATCAGCTAAATTTTATAATTAGTACCTTAAGACGCTCTTTTTCAGGTAGTTTAAATCCTTTTAAATACAAAGAGAAGTCATACACAAACTAATGCCTAAGACATTTTCGAACTCACTTTTAGTTCGCTTTTAAACTTCCTAAACCTATTGATGATTTAGTCGAGTCAATCACTAAGTAGTTCGACAATTTATTATTTTCTTTAGGCTATAAATGTCCTCGTAAACTATCAAGTAATTGGAAAATACTTGAAGGCATTCGAAATCGTGAAAACAAGCTTTTTAAACGATCCTTCTTTTTAAAGACGTTTAAAAATTTGAGAATCAGTCACATAGTGTTACATAGCACACCGAGGGGGAAAGGGTTCACAGATTGCACATCCATAACACTCCATAACAGCACTCGGCAGAATCTGCCCAATAAGCCACACATGGCCTCGCAATCCACACAATTGCGGTAATCACAACCCAGGCTCCCTCCTCACACAACACCGACCACAAGAACCTCAAATTCCTCAATAGTTCCACCTCGAACCATCCAACTACCAACTCGATTTAATATTATCATAACCAAACCAAAAATTCACAAACCACTATATAAAGGCATAGCATGCTCATCAATAACCTTAAGCAGAATTTAAACATGATCGTATTGATTTAGAGACAACTCTTAAATAGAAATCAGCATGCCTTACTAATGCCTTAATTTGCCCATTTAGCATTTTTAACCTTCAGAACACGATTCAGGGCTAATAAACCGACGAAGTGACAACGCTAAGGCGTTAATCTAAATATTTAGTAACCACCAAACTATCTGGTCATTAAAAATTCAGCTTCGTTTTCAACATGAAATTAACCCAAAATTAACATCGTGTTCGTAATTCCTCAATTTCGATTCTCAGTTCACCCAAATTGATTTTAATCAAGATGCACTTACTAATTTAGTTAAAATTGTTGAAGTTAATAGTAATTTAGGAGTACAGAAATCCCCATCTCGATTGGATGATCGTTCGGCTCTTGCTCACCACGCATGTCAGTCCTCTATTCATGCCCAAACCTCACCAAATCCGAACCCTAAACAGACCCAAATTTCATTTACCAACTTGAGGTCGAATTGGGTGTTTGAAGTTGTGAAATTTTACCCCCAATTTGTAGAAGATTGAAATAACTAGAAGCTAAATTGCATAGCCATACCTGAGCAAGTGTTTGTGCCCTAATTCGTCGCCTAAAACCCTCTATAAACGTGGTGCATGTGTCTCGATTCTAGCCCAAATTCGCACTAAATGCTTGCCAGCTTGCGGGGGTGGTCGAATGGGGGAGTTTTGCAGGTGTATGTAGCAAAATTTCTCTGGGTTTTTGGGCATAGAAGCCGCGTGTGTGGTGGAGAGGAGGAGGAAGAAGATGAAGCAGAGCAGAGGAGAGAGAGAGAGAAAGAGGATGTCAGGAGGGGGAGGGGGTCGCGACAGGGGAGAGGAGAAAAAGGGGGGGTGACGCGCATTTACTAAAATGCCCCTCCCTCTCTTTATTTTTTTGTCCCGAGTTGTTTCATATTTGATACCGCTAGTCTAATTCGTAACCCGAACTCTAAACCCAAAATTGATAACATAACCTTTCATCGATTACTCGTTCCCAAAAATATCGAGGTTCGATTTTATGACTTACGAAACGAATTATAAGGTTGATAACCTAATCGTATCCGGGTTCCTACTTAAATTAGTACTCGTTAATAACTGTTAATAATGCTTATTAAAAATCATTGAAAGATTTTCATACCAATAATAATAATAATAATTTGAATAGCGATAATAGTATTCTTTTTAATAAAATCATTGCTCAAATAGGCACGTTGATAATAATTTAACTCATATCGTTAAATAAAATAAGATTTTATAACGCAAAAAGGCGTTACGAACTGCTTAACAAAAAATAAAGTACGCGGGCTTTACAAATTCTCCGTCAATATTGAGAAGTCTATGTGCAAGATCTGTCTCGCAGTTTTCGCCCATTCCTAAAATTTTGGCTTAAGGGGTAGTATGTTGGGTATATGTGGCCCAAAATTATCTTGCCTAAATTAGTTATCGAAAGGCTAAGTGTACTGGCATTTTGATTGACCCAAATGCAACGCGACCCTTGGCCACACTATCAACCATCAACCCATTGTTTTACTTCACGCATACCCTCCACATTTGACTTTTGTTAACTTCAGCACTTTGGTATAAGTCTAGTAGTTTTGGGCTTCAGTAAGCTCTGGGATGCACGTGGCAAAGCTCACGGTCCGTGGCAGCTTTTGTCTTTTGGCCTGCTTTATTTTGAAGTCAGAATTTGCAATTTTTTGGATGAATTTAATAAGTTGTTAGCATCAGATTCTTACACGATTAATCATCCTTTTTATGAGTTTTAATGGATGATCTACGGCTTGACTCATTGGCCTTTTCTCATTGATTGTGAGCGTTACGTCCAGATATTATATACTGGCATTTCTTGTGTAGGCATTGGTGTGGTTATTGTCCCACCATAGTAAGACATTTTCTATGGGCATTTTATGACGTTTTGCATTCAGGAGTGCCTTCAGGCACATCCCTCTCATTATCATTTTATGAGGCATTTGTGAGTTAGATGTTGCTTCTTCTATTCCACATTTTTCTTGAGTGATAGTTTGAGAGATTTTGTTCTCTTCATCTTGTTGCCGGTTTAAGATCTTTATCTCCCTTTTTGTATTGATCTCTTTTGACTCACCTTTAGGATCATTTTGTATTCACTCATATTATAGTGGATTTTTGTGCTTTCATTGTCGCCCATGATTTTCTCCCGATTTGGATTTCCATGTAAAAAATCATGTGTCTACTCTAAGTTTATAGATCTTGTTTTTATATTCTCTAATACCTTTATCCTTCACACTTCCGCATATACATAGCTCAAATTTTATTAATTAAAATTTTCTAACAAGTGGTATCAGAGTCGGAGTCATCGATTTGGATTTCGAGCATTTTTGTTGAGGGATGATCTCCGTCAATATTGAGAAGTCTATGTACAAGATCAGTTTTACATTTTTCGCCCATTCCCGGAATTTTGGCCCAAGAGGGAGTTTGTCGGTTATACGTGGCCCAAAATGATCTTGCCTAAATTAATTATTAAAAGGCTAAGTATATTGGCATTTTGATTGCCCCAAATGGATAATTGTTTGCTTTGTCATACCACTAATGCAACTCTTAGCCTAAGAGACTGTCAATCATCAAACCATTGCTATACTTCATGCATGCCCTCCGCATTTGACTTTGGTTGACTTCAGCATTTTGGTCTAGGCCCAGTAGTTTTGGGCTCTAGTAAGCTCCACTGGCTGCCCGTTGCAAAGCCTACGGTCCGTGGCAGCTTTTGTCTTTTGGCTTGCTTTTTTTTGAAGTCAGAATTTGCAGTTTTTTGAATGAATTTAAGTAGCTATTACGTGAGTATTCAAGAGTATCAGGTTCTTATATTATTAATCATCCTTTGTATGAGTTTTAATGGATTATTTATGACTTGACTCTTTAGCCTTTTTCTCATTGATTGTAAGCGTTACGTTCCGGATACTATATATTGCCATTTCTAGTGTAGGCATTGGTGTGGTTGTTGTCCCACCATAGTAGGCATTTTGTGTTGGCATTTTTTGACATTTTAGCATTTGGGCGTGCCTTTAGACATGTCCCTCTCATGGGCATTTTATGAGGCATTTATGAGTCAAACGCGACCTCTCCTATTCCACATTTTTCTTGAGTGAGAGTTTGAGAGATTTTATTCTCTTCATCTTATTATTGGTTTAAGATCTTTATCTCTCTTTTTGTATTGATCTCTTTTGACTCACCTTTGATATCATTTTGTACTCACTCCTATTATAGTGGATCTTTGTGTCGTTGTTGGCGCTCATAATTTTCTCTTGATTTAGGTTTCTACGTAAAAAATCATGTGTTTACCATTATCTTATTGATCTTGTTTTTATTTTCTCAAATACCTCCATCCTTCACGCTTCTACATATATATAGCTTGAATTCTATTAATTAAAATTTCCTAACAACTGGTATTAGAGCCGGAGTCATTAATCCGGATTTCGAGCATTTTTGTCGAAGGATGTTCTCCATCGATATTGAGAAGTCTATGTACAACATCAGTTTTGTAGTTTTCTCCAATTCCCAGGATTTTGGCCAATTGAGGGGGGGTTGTTGGGTGTATGTGGCCCAAAATTAGTGTCTAAATTAATTATTGAAAGGCTAAGTATATTGGCATTTTGATTGGCCTAAATGGATAACTGTTTGCTTTGTCATAACACTAATGCGACTCTTGGCCTAAGACACTGTAAACCATCAATCCATTGTTTTACTTCACGCATGCCCTCCGTGTTTGATCTTGGTTGACTTCAGCATTTCAGTCTAAGCCCAGTAGTTTTGGGCTCCAGTAAGCTCCACCGGCTGTGGCAGCTTTTGTCTTTTGGTCCACTTTATTTCGAAGTCAGAATTTGCAGTTTCTATTACGTTTGTATTCAAGAGCATCAGATTCTTACACCATTAATCATCTTTTTAATGAGTTTTAATGGATGATTTATAACTTGACTCTTTGGCCTTCTTCTCATTGATTTTGAGCGTAACATTCCGGATACTATGGTCCTGTTCGACAAAATTAGCGGTTCAATTAGCAGATAGCGGCTCAGGTAGCGGATAACATTTTTAATTTAGTTATTAGTGGATAGCTGTTTGGATGAGCAATTGAAATAAATGCGTTCAGTAAATTTAGTTGTTGACTTAGCTGATTAATGTAAATTGACATAAAAGGATATATATTGTTTCCAAAGCTAAAATTTTCAAAGGATATTTTTTGACAAAAAAATATGAAATGCTACTTTTGAATACAAAACATTAATACTATTTGCTTTTCAGAAACGTTGCTTAAAGCGCTAAACGCTACTTGAAATGCTAGTCAAAACACTATATTATCGAACACTAAAAATTACCTAATGAGTATTCACTAAGTCAAAACGCCAAACACTACCTAAAATGCTGTTGCTGAACACGCCCTATATATTGTCATTTCTGTTGTAGGCATTAGCGTGGTAATTATCTTACCATAATTGGCATTTTATGTGTGCATTTTTTGGCGTTTTCGCATTCAGGAGTGCCTTGAGACACGTCCCTCTCATGGTCATTGTATGAGGCATTACAAATGCTGCCTCTTTCATTCTACATTTTTCTTGAGTGAGAGCTCGAAAGATTTTATTTGTTTCAGCTTTTTGCGTGTAAGATTTTTACCTCTCTTTTTATATTAATCTCTTTTAACTCACCTTTAAAATTATTTTGCACTTACTGCTATTATGATGGATCTTTGTTCCGTCATTACTGTCCATAGTTCTCTCGCGATTTTAGTTTCCACGTAAAAATTCATGCATCTAACATTATTTTTTTGATCTTGTTTTGATATTCTCAAATACGTTCATCCTTCGCGCCTCTGCATATACATAGCTCGAATTTTATTAATTAAAATTTCGTAACTATGGTAAATAATTCCTCCGTACAAAAAGCTGATTGGCAAGTATTTTGCTTCATTGTATCCAACCAAGAGCACTACTGAGGGCAGGATGTGAGAGGGTTCAGCTGACGGCAGATATATCCCTAAAGCAGCATAACGAATAGGTCCGAACAAAAGTTGCTTGAGAAAGCCCGCAACCTTAGGTCACGCTACTATTTGCACAATACAATTTCACTTGAGGCAAAATTGTTAGTGTTGATGTAGAGCTCTCTGGCTATCCAGTGCTCTACAGACAGTAAATAAAAGGAATCTTGTAACTACAGCCGCTTATGATCCGCCAAATCAACCCACTAGAAACGGATCAAGTTAGAACCAAATAAAGAGGGGAGAATAACAATAGAATGAAGCAATGAAAAAAAGAAATGTGCTTAATAAAACAGCCTCCCCGGAATCTGCAGTCTGTATTTTGTAAGGCGCCACGAAAAAACCAATACTTACGCAGGACTACAACTTCCGGTAGAAAAATCCAGACATGAACCATACCCTTTCTCTGATTTCCAGCGTCCTCAGTGGTACCTGGTAAATTGTGTTATCGTGCGCGAGGATGGGTTCTATGGAAGTTGAAAATACCACTATGTGCCCGTTCTTTAATCTGTTTCTCAAGCGCTTCCAGTCTTTGTTTAAGAGCTTCAACTTCTCCGGCTAGGTCTTCATCTCGTTGTTTCATCGCCTTAAGCGACAGAAAAGAGTTGTCAATCCCCTAATCAGCAAAAAACGGATGGACAAATGCAAAGTAGAGTGAGGAAGATTATCTGAAAAGGTAGTTTATCTTGCCCATTACAACGTTACCCAATTGCATTGAATACACCCAGATAACATCCTTGGATTAATTCACAATCTCCAATGTAAATCCTCCAATTCAGCAATCAAATATGATAAGTTTACACATGGAAAGCAGATGTGAAGAAAATGACAGCCGAATGTTCTATATACAAGTAGATACTCAGCATAACAGTCAATAGATAACCTCTTTTATTTAACCTGCCAAATAAAGGAAAGTGGCAACAAAGTGACAGTGATCAACAACGCAACTATTCAAATGATTAGACGGCAGTAAAATGCGGGCTTTTTACTGCAAACCGCTTGTATTTCACACTTATACTACTAGACCCCTCTATCTCACGTGACTTAAAGGAAGTACATCTTCCCCTGGAATTTCCGCAGATGTTCACTCATAGGAGCATATTGTCAAAAGTTTACTGCATGGTGTAGGGTGAAAAACTCAAATGGACAAAAAGGCTGAACTGCAGACCAGCAATACCGTTTGATTGTGTTTTACCTTCACAATGATTGAACACATACAGAAAATCGGGAGTCAATGAAGTCAAACTTGTTGCTTGGTTATTGTATTAAGGCAGGGTTTCAAATATCTAGAATGATCATTCCAGGATGATGGTGAGGAAGAAGTCGCACATTCCTACAATGCAGGTGCAAAAGTTGAAGCAACCATTGAAGAGGATGCAAGCAGCAAGGGATGAAGAGTTTAGGCATGTACAACGAATGTCTTGTTGGAGACCACCCTCAGGAATTAGAGATTTGATCAGTCTGACAGATGGTATCCATTGCACATATTATCCATTTTCTGTTCTGAATCAGTTATTATTCTTTAATATCTATTTACTTGCTTCATTTCTAGGTCTTATTGCTTCTTTATTCTCATTTATACTTTCTAGTTTATTTAAGGATTTTTACGTCACGCTACGACCCCTTGCTACATTGATCACTTCTCTGCTTCCTTTGCTGGAAAAAGTTTTTATTGTGGGTATTCTTAGTAGGATGAAGCTAAATGCACTGCTCCCCCAGCGCCCCCCTCCCGGCCCAAAAAAACAGAAAGCCAACTCATCGGCAATGCTATTGCTTCTGCTGTTTTTGCAATTCTTGTCTTTTGTAATGGCACACAAATATAGCAGCAGAAGGCGATGCATACCATTATCTGTCTTTTCACACTCTGTAATGGAGTAAAATCATGGTGGTATATCAAGTTGAACATCGAATATTTACATGAACTGAATATGCTGCTCTGATGTACCTGTAACTCTTGTCTACGTGCTTCTTCCTTCCTGGCTTCCGACTGGGCACTTCTTTGCACCTCATAGATAACAGCAGCCCCAGCAACCTGCATGTGTGAAACTCACTGATGCAGCCGCAAGGAGATAAAGTAAATCATACTCAGTAAAGCTGACACATCTTCACTACATCCCATGTGAGCAAGAGTATCAGAAATCATGGCTCTTAAGAGCAGGCCTTATGTTGAAAGGCTATGTTAATCCACTTGTAATCATCAATCACATAGAAAAGCATGTTGTATAGACGATCAAGTACTCACGTCAATGAAAGAGACAATGTAGCATGGATGGGAATGGCAAGGTAAAACCAATGATCAGTTCCAACAGAGGTTGAAACAGCTTGACAGAGACATAGAGGACTACCAATCGCCTGAATTACTGCTGAGATATGAAAATTCACCATGATAGGAACTGTAAATAGATACATCTAACAGGCGGCATTTAGCACCAAAAAGAGAAATTATTACTCCTAATTGGTGCCCATTGCAACGTTACAGTAGTGACAAACAAATCAGGCTCCTGAATCTCAGAAATAAAGTATGAATAATATGCACAAATACAAAATGGTTATTTTCACATGCATATTTTAACATATAAAAGGACTAGACGAGAATGAATTTCCAGAGAGCATGGGATTTTCAAAAGAGAGTAAATAGTGACGGTATATTTTGAGTAGTTCATGTATATCATTATGAATGGTAATTCTAAAATTTTCTTTAACTTGATGCTGAGCAGTTCAGTATATCATAATGCATGATAGTACTGAAGAATTTTGTTTAGCCTGCTATTGGTAGGTTTCCTACTAACTCCTGGGATTAAACGCACATGTACAGCTACAACTTGAACCATTGTCGGAGTTCTAGGTGAACCATAGACTAGTCTACCTACCAAGATTATTCACCTAAATTGATGAGCTTGTTCCGAATGGCATGGACTTTCGAAACAATCTTAAAAAAGGATAATGCAAGTACTAATTAATCGCTAGAGTGAAAAGAAATATCAAAGTTAGGACCAACATAGAAACAGAGAGTTGGAAATAAGCAGAAGAAACATTTCATTTCTGAAAGCTTCCTGATTGGTCTGTTCACTGTTACAAGGGGAACCGAGGCCCCCGTTCCTGGTCCATAGTCTCAGAAAACAATATTGATCCTACCCATTCAACACTTGCTTTCATTATTTTGAGGCTCACTTTGTTTAGAGAATGAGTAAAAGTTTTGAAGGTCTGCATATGTGGTGAGTCCGAGCTCAAGACCCAAGTCCAACAAGTCATGGGCCATGAGATATGCTTCACAGTCTTATGCTTAATTTAGGCATATTCCTAGGAATAATAGGAACACATATTACCTACTTTAATTCCCTTTTTTTCCACCAATATCTGCTTAGGATATTAAGTGATCTTCTATGTTATGAATAGGGACTTTAATCTCCCCCCCCCCAAACCAAAAAATAAGAAAACAGAAAAAGGGCACTTAATCATTGTTTTCAAGAGTTTTGCTTCATAAAAATAATGTATTACTGTATTTCCACAGGATTCTCAACCTTTCCATCAAACATGCACACCACTTTTGACTTTGTGTACGTGAGAATTGAATTTTTTAAATAAGGACAATTACAGAGAACCAGCAAGCAAAAATTGGCGCAAGGCTGTCATTTTGTTTGCGATCATGTTAGTTTTCTCACCGCAAGATCTCTCAAATCCCCTCAACTCCACTCCTTCGATGATCTTTCAGAATACTAAAGCAAATTTTACTACGATAAACTAGTACCTTTATCAATGACCTTTCCATCGCCTTGGTGAGTTGAATCAAGATGTCATTGTTCAAGAGAAGGACCATATTTACAAAGGTACGTTAATGAACTAAGAGGTCCAGCTATGCTTTGGAAAACAAAGAATTAATCTTATATTGCCTAGTTAATCATACTACAGATTCGTCAATAAGATGATTCAGATCAGCTACTACAAAGTTCAATGCAAGATAACAAACAAGAACTAAGTTAACAAAATCATTAATACATAATTACAATGGTCTAATTTGCCTGCATCTCTCCTTTGGGGTCCTTTCGAAGAGCTATTACTGCTGGTTCTTATATGGAAATTAAGCATAGGAATCTCTAGAAAAGG
The DNA here is from genome assembly GCA_029747015.1 of Carnegiea gigantea. Classification (NCBI taxonomy): domain Eukaryota; kingdom Viridiplantae; phylum Streptophyta; class Magnoliopsida; order Caryophyllales; family Cactaceae; genus Carnegiea; species Carnegiea gigantea. The sequence goes on along the minus strand of JAKOGI010001012.1, from coordinate 88,023 downwards.
AAAATATGATCACCAATACGCAGGAAGAGAAAAAAGTGAACCGATGCTTCACGCTCCCGGGTGGGGGGGGGGGGGGAGGACGTCCATACTCTATAGCTACCAAGTAACAACTGGTTGCGCCCCCCCCCCCCCAAAAAAAAGGAATCCCCATTCAGATTGCACTGGCATGCTAGCGAAATTGAGAAATGCACAATTCGATTTTTACAGTCTTCAAGCACATCTGCATATGCAATAACAAACAGGCCAGAAAGTAGAACATAATTCCCCTAATGATGTTACAAACCATCTCACCAACTAACTAAACCTTCATAAAGGACCAAGTTCAGCACAGTCACGACTCACGACAATTCCAGCTGCATGATATATAAATAAGGTTTCATATCATCTAGCACAGTTGAATGGGAGTGAAAAAAGAAAATAGAGAAAAAAGGGGAATGCTGCAGAGCTAAGATTACCGTGAACACAAAGAGTTCTCCAATAAGATCAGCAGCAAGCTGGACAGCTTTCTCCTCGTTCAAAGGACGAATTTCAACATCAGTTCGATGACCATAAAGGCGACGTTGCATTTGTGTTGTGAATCGATGATTCGCCTGATTCATTCAAACTCACTCATCAACACCAATGGGCTTAGAGAGAGCAATGAATGAAACTGCAAGAGGAGATAAGCAAAAACGCTAGCTGCCAGACAGTCCTTTCTTAAACATATATCAATTTGTGCATATTGAAAAGAATTTGTGCATATTGAAAAGAAGACGGCAAGGAATTCCTCACTACAACAAATCGAGAAGCAACATCAAATTATGCACACAGTGACCATATAAATTGGACACTTTTGGTCATCAAAGAAAGAAAAAAGCGAAGGACAAAAGAATGAGGAACCTGGGCAAAATCAGTGATGAGGCGACGGAACTTGGGGTGTAAGCTAGCCTCCTTTTTGAGTCGATTGGCGATAGGTTTGCAGCCAGTTTTCAAGGCAAGAGTCCCAAGCTTCACTAATGGCGACGCCACCATATGGGTTTTGGGTTAGTAAGCAGACATCAAAGGTCATTAAGAAATCAGGACCAGAGCAAGGTCGAATGAACTGAGGGAACCCACTGATATGATATGAGTTGTAAACTTTTCGAAATGGAAAGCTCGGAGGTTAACAGCCAAAAGTCTTGAACAGAACAATCCAGATTCCAGGACATTGAGTTCTTGGCTGGGTTAGGTGTCACGTTGGATTTTCTTTTATTTTTTGTTTATATTCATCCAAATTGGCACTGCATACCAAAAGAAATAAAAAAAAAAAAAAAACATGGGAAATTTACATAAGCGCGATCCTTGAAAAGTTATTCAACCCACTAGTGCTACTTTTCCACTTGAGGAGTCTTAATGCGGGGCAAGGCACTTGCAAATGTGTGAACCTAGGCCTAAAATGTTTGCTACTAATTATTGTTTTGTCCTCAAGACATCAGCAAGGGAAAGGAAATTTGAATGTGGGGAAGATGGTTGAATTAAATGAAGGGCAATAAAAAGGGTCAGTGTGCTTCAAGTATAGCGGTTAGTAATGAGAAGACAGTTGTTAGGGTATTCTTGGAGGAGGAGGGCAACAACAGTACATCATCAGGCAAAAACGGTAAGTATGGCCATGTATTTATTTATTCGTTTTGAATAATTTTTTGACAAAAGGAATTCTTGTATTGGGATAGATCATTTGTTGCTGATATGTTGACATCAAAAAGAAGTTGAAACTATGGCAAATGCTCTATGTAATTTGGTGTTGTTGACAAATTGTGAAATGAGGGTACAAAGTGTTTATAGTTGGGGTTAATGAGTTGATGTGGTTATATTTGTAGAGTGTTAGGGTAACTGTTTAATTGTTGATGTATATAACTTTGAATGATATTGATTGTTATCCTAAATTGTCTGTAAGATGTATATGTACCCTATGGGGAGGATTGGTGGGGGTAGAGGGGTGGTGGTCCCTGGCTCCCTGCACCTCTAACTTAGGCGGGAATTATTTAGTCTTGTATTGTGAACAGTGACAAACTATAGTAGAGTTGCATAGATTTTCTTCGATGTTATCCAATGGCAATGTGTGAATCAAACTAGGGCTACATTATGGAACACAGTGAAGGGATAGTACTTACTGAAGGGTTGGGGAGGAATGTTTGCGTACTTTGTTTATGTTGGGAAGGTTCGTGTACTTTGTTTATGTTGGGAAGGTTTGGGTAATGCTGTTCCTAAAGTGCTATAGTTGTTGACCTTACTATGCATGCGTGGATCCTAGCTTTGATAGTACAGGGTGGGAGGTTTGGGGATTGAATCTAAATCTATAGGTTAAGACAGTAGGTTCTGTGGCATTGAAAGGGTAATGTATTTGAGTGTGTGATGTGAATAATGAAATGTTTAGCTAAAAGCTATTCTTAACCTTTGATTGTGCATGATGCTAACTTAGGATGATTGTATGTGTGGCTGTCTTGCCGTTTCATTGTATTTATTACCAACTGACGTCACGTGCGCCCTTTGTCGACACAAAGGAGTTCGTTATCATAGAGGCTATGACTATGGAGTTTTCTTGATGGTGTTTATGGCCTAGACTTCTTGTCGCTCAAGGGAGAAGGTAGCTTCTTTAAGAAGAGGACATAAGTTGGTACTCTTCCTCCTCAATGGCGAAGTAGCTCGTTTCCCGCCTAAGATATTTTTTTATCCATGCCATAAAGGTGCTATGAGTAGGCCAACGTGTGAATTATACATACTCCCATTGACATATACATTTGTTCCAATTTGTCGTATTATTCTTCATATTTTAACTCTATAACCATGGAACTTAGAGACGCCAACTGAAGTGATTTATGTTTTGGTTATCCATACATTGGTGAGGGTATTCTGAGATAACTGGAAACAACTTTGTGGTTGTAGTAGTGAAAGAGTTGTTGTTAGCTTGGTTTGATTGTGCCTAGTTATCATATTATTGTAGAAAATGGGTTGCTTATATCCCATTAGGGCACCACTTAAGGTGGCTAGATCCATTTATATGTTTTCCCTAGGAACCATCATTGCTAAAGCATATCGATAAAAATGTAGCACGATAAGTAGTACATGGAAATTTACTGTTAACCATTATATTTAGTACAAAATATGTGGGTGTCATTTACCACATGCATCCTATTCCGTAACTAACAAATTTACATATACATGGTGCTTGCTACAAAAGATGATGTCTAACCAAAAAACAGACAATTGTTTCAACAATCTTGGCAATATATCAATGCATGTACCCCATATGTTTCATATCATCATAGCCAAGCGTTAACCTAAACTACGTGAAAATGCTACTTCTTTCCCTAAGACATCCAAAAAGAAGGCTCGCTGTTCCATTCTTGCATCCATGTTATGCATGAGACATATTTTGAATATTTGATTGTAGTAGTTACATATACAGTTAATGTAAATCATCTGCCAATTGTGCAATGCATTGAAAAACTTCAGGATTCTTTTTTAAAAAAAACAACAGCTTATTAAATCATTAGGTGTTGTAAATTGTTGTAAACCATTAGCTAAGATTTCATATGCATTAAAAATAAGTTATAATTGAGTTAGCAAATTTTTGATAGGAATTATAATATGAAATTCATCAATATCAATTTAAACATTTCGATAATCCAAAGCTCATCTAATTTATTGATAAAAAATTGAAGACATAAATAATTTGTAATTTATCATAACTTATAACAATATAATTAAAAATAGATCATATAATAGGTATTAATGGCATTTTTAATGGTCACATTAATATATTTTAATTTATAATAGAAAACTTAATTAGGTATAAAATTAGATGGAATTTAGGTCTGCAAATCCTAAGTAGTGAGAAGTCACCATGTCTCACAAGTTAGGTTTTGGATATTTTATTTTAATGTGAACATGCACACACACACTGCGTGTTGGCCATTTCGACATGCAGAGGAAAGTGACCCTATAGCATGCAGTTAATCTAGGACTGATTAAACTTAATCCAATCCAAAGGTTTGACATGAGTCTAGTCAAAAATTTTGGATTTTGTCGTTTCTGGTTAAAAAAAAGTCGTTGATTTTGTCCATTATTAGTTAATTTTATTTTATACATAACTTTGTCTTTTACAAGCAGTGAATAGCTCATATTAATTAGGTCACTCTTTTTCCAAATGAAAATATCTTATATAAATTTCTTTTTTGGGTGCAGGAGCGGGATATATAGATTCTATTTCTATATATACATCCTACAAAGCGGGTTTAACAAATGCTATAAACGTTATGCAAAAAAAGAGAACCTTAACTCCAATAGAGTCAATAAGAACAAGGCAAAACTTGGCACATGGCAATAATGTAAAGGCCAGGAAATGGAGAGTGATGCAAATGGTGAGAGCTCTCAGGAGGAAAAAGATCAATTGACTAGATATACAAAGAAGATGAAGTGAACAACGGAAACATCACAGGGTTTGGAGGGTAACGATGTTGCAGATGGTATGGATTTGGAATGTCCCCAAGAGTGCATGAGACCAGGGAATCGTCCAGGGGAGTAGACGAAAATGGTGTGAGATCTTATAGGGACATGCTGCAAAGGAACAACCCAAACTTGTAGTTTGACACGCACGACAACGTGGTGTGGAATTCAGGAGATACTATGATCTCTCTGAAGATGATGAAGCCCCAGAAGAAGATGATACGGAGTGCCCTACCATTGTCCTAACTGCGGAAAAGAAGCGCATTCCTAGAGAACCATGGAAAGATGCTCTTATCATTAAGATGTTTGGTAAGGGCATTGGATATTTGCAATTAAAGAAAAGGCTGCAGAAAAAATGGGCTCTCAAGGCTGACTTCTCGTTGATTGATATGGGGTATGATGATTGTTGAGTTCGTGAGTATACAACCACAAGAGGGGGGGTGAATTGTGGTGTCTGATTTTCGCGTTGTAAATAACAAACACCCTCACAGAGGTTGTTCTCAAATGACAAACACCCTGATAGCTTGTTTGCACGGGGTGTTCTCAAATATTGCAGATGCGAAAATCACCAAGATAAATGCGGAAAATAAAGCACACACAATTTTTACGTGGAAAACACCTCTAGCCCAACTGAGGTGTGAAAAACCACGACCTACCTCGTGTAGGATTTAACCACTTTCATTAACGGGCTTCACACGTTACAAATGTAACACACCTTGTTACAACTTGCAACCACGTAACCTTCTTCCCAAAGACAGGTTACACCACGTCCAACCTTCGCAAGATTAGACACGTCCAAGTCCACACGACTAGGACACACTCACTCACTTTTCTGATCCAAGATCAGGGTTACAAACACCTTACAGGGGGTGCTTCTCACTAAGCAGATGTAAGGTACAATGAAGATCCTATTATGCAATGGTTTGAAAACTCAAATCAAACACAGCTTGTCACGGTTTTGCTTTTCAGAATGAAGCTCAAGAATTTTAATGTGAAAACCGAGTTTCCTGATTTTTTCCAGATTTTTCAGAAAGCTGTGTTGCTTCTCTTTTTCAGTCTGAGTTTTTTCTATCTGCTTCTTGGCTTCTCTACGGGAGAGAAAAGCTGCGGTTTTTAAACACAAGGTCCAACGGTCAAAAACCAAAGACTCAGCTAAGTATGAAAAATGATTTGCAAACAAAATATATTCTCCAACGGCTAATGATGAATTTATCCCAAAATATAAGGGATTTTGTTATCTTAAAAGATAACCCTTATCTTCCCATAGCCGTGAAGAGGTTTAAAGAGATTTTCAGCTTTTACCAAATCCGAAAATATAGTCATAGGAATCTTTTGATTTGGCAAATCTCCCAAACCTATTTTCGCAAATCTCCATAATATTTTCAAGAACTATCCTCTCCAGAAAAATAGCAATTTTGAAATTCAAAGAAAGTATTCTGGAGATCTTGGCCAACCAAAATGAATTTTCAAAAATAATCGGGTATGGCCACTGCAGTTCAGAAACACCCTAGGCACCCTGTTTGCAGGGTTGTTCGCAACTGGTGTTCTGAAGTACTTTAGCGCAAATACCGATTCAAGAGGTGTTTAAAATGATGTTTTCAATATTGGCATATTAACAAGAGTCTAATTAAATAAAACCTATATACCCAAGACTTCTTGTTTTGAACCAGTCATCTTGTCCGAGATTTGTAGAGCTGCTGTGAACACCAAGGCCACCTTGTTTGCTGGGATTGTTCTTTGCATTGCTAGAGTTCAGGAACACGCTTTACAATCAACTGTCGAGATGGTGTTCTTGACTTAATATGGAATCACCAAGTAAAACCTGTCTAGAAGACTTGTTCTCACATGTAGCAAACCAGTTAATACAATAAAGATCACAAACACCAGTTAGGCCTGTTTGGAGATCGTGTTCGGAGCAACATTACTTGGACAAATTTTTACACTTGGATTTGTTATCATCAAAACTAAATATAATCAACAAATTCCCCCTTTTTGATGATGACAAACCAAGTGACCATATTGACAAAATTTAAACGCGCTTAACAACGTTTAATGCTGATAGGGATCTGCTGATAGGGATCCTCTAGGTGCTAGGTCATATCTGGGATCCTCTAGGTGCTAGGTCATATCTGTCCATATGGTCTTATTCCCCCTTTTGGCATCATTAAAAAGCATAAGCAACAGGAGTAATGCAAGAAAAGCAATATAGAGCACAGCCTAGAGAATCAAGGAGCAGGGGGTGGTTTCGTTTACAGAGGAGGGATGCTAGGGGCAAGAGTGGAGAGAAGTGCAATCAAATCTTTATGGCGTTTGGCCGAGAGAGCTCGTTCCTCAGCAAGAGCAGCCTTGACAGCTGAGAGCTCATCCTTGAGGCGAGCATTGTCCTCAAGAACAGCCTCAACCTTGACGGAAGGTTGCCCAGAAACAGGTGGTCGAGGTGGTCGACGACCCTGTTTGGAGACTGACCCTTCGCCAACCTCATAGCCACACCCTAGCAGAGTGTCAATCCCAATCTCATCAATGATTTGGGCCGCCACTCTTCGTGTGAGCACTATCCCAAAGTGCTCAAGCACCCTTGTCAACAGAAACCCATAGCCAAGATCATGTGCCCGGGTGGTGTTCGCAATTCGCTCTATGTGGCGAATCATGATTGCAGGGAGGTTTACTGGTTCCTCCCGATCCAGTAGGTCCACCAGACATTGATCGAAGGCATCTGCTGAGTTTCGCCCTTAACCTCGCGGTATTATGTTCTTGATGGTGAACATAAACAGTAGTTGGTGCAGGGAGGTCATTTCACCCTTCTTAACCGAGAGGGGTGTTCTCAGGCCCTGTTTTTAACTAAGGCGTTTGGACACCTCTAAGAGCCTGGCTGTTTCCAGGGCAGTTTTGTCTTCCCTCACATACACAGCAAATCCACGAGAATGGATGCCCAGAATGTCACCAAGGGTGGCTGCATCAAAGGAGAAATGGCACTCATTGACAGCACTTGTCACCACCCCATTTGTGACAGAGCAGTTGGCATAGAACTCAGTCAACTCAGGCACAGAACACCCTTGCTGGGTGTTTGCAAACAACTCAAGCCAACCTTGGGCTCGAAGCTTGTTCAAGAACACCCTCAGATCCTGTTCCTCGAAAAAGCTTACATTCACTACCTTCCCCCTGACGACATTGCGCTTCAGCAACTACGCATGTTTGTCAGACATAGGAGAGGGAGTGAACTGCTTTGGGCATTTAAGGACAGGAATAGAGGTGGTAGTTTCTGGTTCTGGGCTTTCGCTTGAGGGGTGTTTTGGCAGGAGAGGGCTTCACAGCAGGTTTATTGGTTGGTTTTGGAGGAGATTGTTCTTCAGAGGACTCGGAAAACACCGGTGTCCCCTGTTTGAAGGTGGTGTTCTCAGAGTCAGAACTCGAGAACCCTTCAGAGGAAGAAGAAATCTCCTCGATGATAGGAGCAGAGGGTTTGGAGGGACGATGAGAGGATTGAAACGCTAGCCTTGCAGATTTTCGAGAGGGCTTAGAGGATTGAGGAGAAGAGGGAGTTTGAGAGGGTTGAGACCTTGGTTGTGGCCTTGTTCTTGGCGTTCTGCTACGCCTAGCCACGATTTTCACCCTCTTCCTTTTCTCTCCAGTTTGAAAGTCTGGAGTGGAGATTTCAGCCTCAGGGAGAGAATTCTTCTCTAGACTCTCCTCTGACGACTCATTCGACTTCCCTTGGAAGTCGACATGCAGATCCTCCACAAACACACCTTCGACAGAGGCAGCCCCTGTTTCTGTCGCGGTGTCAGAGAACAACCCAGAAGAACAGGGCTCAAAATTAAACCCTTCAGGGGTTTCCAAGAATTGTTCTTGAGACCCCGACTTTGTTCCCTCTGACTCAACTAAAATGGGACAAGCAATTGCCCCTACGAGGAACACCAATTCCCTTCCACATTCAAAGGGAATATCATCCATCCCCATTCCCACTGATTTTAGGGACAAGCGATTCAGGAACTTGAAAGGCTTGTAAAGAATTGGGCGAGGGGGAGCAGGGATTGAGGCTGCAAGAACGAGGGCTTTTGATTGAGAAGAGTTATTGGAAGCCATTGTTGCTAGAAGAGAGAGATTAGGGTTTAAGGTATTTGCAGGATGTTCGGTTTTTGCTTGAGGGCGAGATGAACGATAGTACTGAGAGCAGGGCATATAAAGAGAGAGAGAGAGAGAGAGCAGCCGAATCTTTGAGAAGATTTCTTGATTTGCAACGGGTAGGAGCATTAACATCTTGTGCCTTGGGAAGGAAAGAAAACACACCGAGCAACCAAGGGGCGTACCTGTTCTCTGTATTATGCCTGTTCTTTGCCGTCTGATCTGATTCGACTGAATGGCATTAAGACGGCTCCAGTACATCCCCTTATGCTGTACTAAGTAGATAAGAGACAAAAAAAAGCACGCAATTCGGGTGTATGCAATCACATCCGTTATTAATAAAATTTGCAAACAGGGGGAGAGAACAGGGTGTAAAGGTTGATCTTACCAAACCCAGTTCATGTTCTGGAAACAGGTATCTCAGGGTGTTCTCACCAACCCTAGTTTCAGTCTATTTCTTTCAAAATGATCTCTAGCGAGTGCCTTAGTGAATATATCAGCAATTTGATTTTCCGTTGAGCAAAAATTCATAGAGATTAAACCCTTTTCAACATTATCTCTCAAGAAATGATGTCGAATGTCAATATGCTTTGTTCTTTTATGTTGACATGGATTTTTGGCAATGTTAATTGCACTTGTGTTATCACAAAAAATAGGAATGCATCCAATGTCAACACAAAAGTCCTTAAGCTGTTGCCTTATCCACAACAGTTGAGCACAACATGAAGCTGCTGCAACATATTCAGCTTCTGCTGTGGACATGGCAACTGAATGTTGCTTCTTGGTAGCCCAAGATACCAAACAAGGTCCAAGAAAGTGAGCCATACCTGAGGTACTCTTTCTATCAACTAGGAATCCAGCATAGTCAGCGTCAGCATATCCAACAAGATCAAAATTGCAACCTTTAGGATACCATAAAGCTAAATTGGGTGTATGTTTCAAATACCTTAGTATCCGTTTAACAGCCTTAAGATGAGTTTCCTTAGGGTTAGACTGAAAACGGGCACATAAACCAACACTAAAAACAATATCAGGTCTACTAGCGGTTAGGTATAAGAGTGACCCAATCATACCCCTATAGAGTTTCTCCTCAACTGAGGGACTCCCATCATCCATAACCAACTTGGTTGAAGGAGAAATAGGAGTGTCTATGGGTTTGGCTGACTCCATCCCAAAACGCTTAAGTAACTCCTTGATATACTTTTGCTGATGGATCATGGTGCCGTTTGGAGTTTGCTTGATTTGTAAGCCTAAGAAAAAATTAAGCTCACCCATCATGCTCATCTCAAACTCACTCCTCATCATATTTGAAAATTCATTGCATAAATCATGATGAGTTGCACCAAATATAATGTCATCAACATATATTTGGACAATCAAAAAATGTTCCCCCTTAGATTTTAGAAACAAGGTATTGTCTACCTTGCCTCTTCTAAAATCATTTTCAAGTAAAAAACTTGACAACCGATCATACCAAGCTCTTGGAGCTTGTTTTAAACCATAAAGTGCCTTGTCAAGTTTAAAAACATGATTTGGAAAATCACCATTTTCAAAACCAGGGGGTTGTTTGACATACACCTCTTCTTTAAGGTATCCGTTTAGGAATGCACTTTTAACATCCATTTGATATAGCTTGATTTCCATATGAGCTGCAAAGGCTATTAAGATTCGAATAGCCTCAATTCTAGCAACTGGTGCAAAGGTTTCTTCATAATCGATCCCTTCTTCTTGATTGTATCCTTGTACAACCAGCCGTGCCTTGTTCCTAGTGACTGTTCCTGACTCATCCAGTTTGTTTCGGAACACCCACTTGGTTCCAATGATTGTTCTCTCTGCAGGTTTAGGTACAAGGTGCCATACTTTGTTTCTCTCAAATTGATGAAGCTCTTCTTGCATAGCCGTGATCCAATCTGAATCTGCAAGAGCTTCATTCACACTTTTTGGCTCAATGTTAGAAAGAAAAGCATAGAAAGCACAAAAATTCTTTAGTTTAGATCTAGTTTGCACTCCAGTATTAATATCTGACAAGATTTGATCAAGAGGGTGCGAACTATGGTGCTTCCATGGTCGTGGAGTAAGAGGATCCACAGACCCATGCTCTACTCTAGTCGTAACATAATGCTTACGATCATCTCCTGAGCCTGTTTCTGCACATGTTTATAAGCCTATTCCTGAAGAACACGGTTCCGAACAGGGTTCAGCGGTGTTTTCCCCTATTTGGTGTTCACCTTGCCTGCTGTTCTGAGGAACACCTTCAGGAGTTGTTTTCTCCATGGTGTTCTTACCTCGTTTATCTTGGAGCAACACTTCTTTTCGAACAAGACCTAATTCAAGTTCATCTTCCTGTGCATCATTCTCACTCAACACGTTAGATTCATTAAAAAGCACATGCACACTTTCCTCAACACACAAGGTTTTTTTGTTAAAGACTTTGTATGCCTTGCTGTGAGAAGAATAGCCAAGGAATATTGCCTCATCACTCCTAGGGTCAAATTTTTCTAAGGCATCCTTCCCATTATTATGCACAAAATACCTACAACCAAATGTCCTTAGGTGCGTAATATTGGGTTTTCTGCCCTTGAAAAGTTCATAAGGAGTTTTGCTCAAAATGGGTCTGATCATGCATCTATTTATAATGTAACATGAGGTGTTCAATGCTTCTGCCCAGAAATACCTAGGAAGACCACTAGCTATAAGCATTGTTCTGGTCATGTCTTCCAGGGTTCGATTTTTGCGCTCAACCACCCCATTTTGTTGGGGTGTTCTTGGGGCTGAGAAGTTATGATCAACACCATGTTCATTACAATAGTTAATAAAACTTGCATTTTCAAACTCAGTTCCATGATCAGATCTCAAGCTAATTAAAGAGTGTCCTACTCTCTTTTCAACCTTTTTGAGAAAGGCAATAAAATTCTCAAAGGTTTCATCTTTGGATGCCAAAAACAAGGTCCAAGTAAATCGAGAGTAATCATCCACTACAACAAGCACATACTTTTTCCCACCTCTACTGGTTACCCTCATGGGACCACACAAATCAATGTGTAATAATTCTAGAGGTCGAGTAGTGCTTACACATTTTTTCGATTTAAAAGAAGATCTGACTTGTTTGCCTTTTGCACAAGCTTCACATACCTTGTCATCATTAAATTTGATGGAAGGTAGTCCAATAACTAGGTCTTTCGAAACAAGTTTGTTTAACAAGGATAAGCTTGCATGACCTAGTCTCTTGTGCCATAGCATTATATCATCATTTAATGCATTTAAACAAGTCAGATTATTTTGGGGAAGAGTGGAAATACAAACTTTATAAACATTTTGACATCGCTTCCCCCTCAACACAACATCTCCTGTGTCGTCATTCACAACCAAGCAACGTATTTTTGAAAACAGTACTAGGTTGTTCTTGTCACACAGTTGGGACACATTTAGCAAATTGTGCTTTAACCCATACCAATATTACCTATACCGACAATTGTCCCAGACTTGCCGTTTCCAAATGCTACACTGCCACCATTCAGAGCTGTAAGTGAGAGAAAGTTTGATCTTTCACCAGTCATGTGCCGTGAACACCCACTATCAACAAACCACAACTGCCTGTTTCCAAGGGTGTTAGTGGGGTTGTTCGTAAGGTTGTTCTCTCTCACTTCAGCCTGCAAAACAAATCACGGGTTAGTTTTGGGAACCCAGATCCACTTGGGTCCGATTCTTTTAGACATGTAAAGCTCATCTTTTCTAATCTAGATTTGTTTCACATACCTTTCATTCTTTTCATTGGCATGTTTTCTTAAAGGGCAAGTGTATCTATAATGACCCGTTTTGCCACAATGAAAGCAAACAATGTTTTCAGGTAATCCCACATACTTTCTGTGAATTGGGTAGACTGTTCGTTTAGGCTTATACCCAAGTCCCTTTTTGTTTCGACTGTGGTGAGTGTTTAACCAATCAAGGGCTTGTGAGGACTCGTTCCAGCGCTTGGTTGTGGTAAGCTCGTTTTCCAGTTTTTCTATATCAGCATGCAAACCTTTGTTCTCCCTGAGCAAGGACTCAACCATTCCTTCTACCTCAAAGAGTTTTTCCTCCATTCGAGAATAATCTCCTTCTTTTATAAAGAGGTTTTCTTTGAGCAAGTTAATATTCTCATGTAAACTGAGGTTTTCATTTTTAAGAATTTCATTTTCAAGTTCTAGGTCACGAACTTCTCTTTTTAGATCAGCACAAGTGTCTATCAAATTATATAGAAGTTCTTCTAAAGTAGCTTTGTTAAGACCATGTACCTTGCTCTTGAGATATGAGAGGCTGATTGTTGATTCATCATCTGAATCAGAATCACTTTGTGCCATAAGTGCTACGACCCCTTCTTCAGCTTCAGATTCTCCTTCATCCTCAGAGGAATCTCCCCAAGCAGCCAGCATAGCTTTCGAGAATCGCTTGCCCAGATTGTTTACAGGGTGTTTTCGAACCTGTTTTCGAGGGTGTTCGGGCGTCTGATCTTCTCGAAGCAGAGGGCAATTTTTGACTAAGTGATCTGGTTTGCCGCACTTGAAACACCCTGTGAGCTGTTCTTTGGAGGTGTTTCTGGACTTGCTGAAGTCTTTTCTTTTGTTGTTTTCCTTGACCTTTTTGAAGAATTTCTTGAATTTTCTGGACATTAGGGCCATTTCTTCATCTTCAAGGTCAGAGTCAGTGTCCTCATGTGCTTTCAAGGCAAGCCCACGATCCTTCTTTTGCTCCTCTCTTTGCTGTGAGTTCTTTCGGAGTTCATAGGTCTGGAGATTACCAATCAACTCGTCGAGGGTGATCTGGTTCATGTCTTTAGCCTCTTGGATGGCTGTTACTTTGGCCTCCCACGTGCGAGGTAAAATTCTGAGGATTTTCCTCACCAACTCTTCAGTGGTGAAAGATCTTTCCAGGGATTTTAACTCGTTCGTGATGTGGGTGAACCGTGTATACATGTCCATTACAGTTTCATGATCACCCATATCAAACAACTCATATTGTCGCATAAGTAGCTCAATTCTAGATTGTTTAACTTGACTCGTACCTTCATGAGCAACTTGCAGAGCATTCCAGATAGCTTGGGCTGATTCACACTCAGAGATGCGAGTGTATTCATCGGGTCCTAGGCCAAAATATAGAAGCTTTTTGGCCTTGGCATTTTTCTCCATTTTCTTGTAGTCCTCGGCATCAAACTCTATGGATTCCTTGGGAACCTTCTTACCATCTTCAAGCACCTTGGTGGGAACAAGGGGCCCGTTCTTGATGAGCATCCATAATTCATAATCTTCTGCCTGAATATAGTTCTCCATCCTATTCTTCCACCAACTATAATGTTGGCTGTTGAAATAGGGTGGACGAGTAATGGATTGCCCTTCAAGAATTCCTTGTGGGGTACTCATCTTCAGAATCTCTCAAGGTGTTAACCTTTTGTAAGAGAACCTGCTCTGATACCACTTGTTGAGTTCGTGAGTATACAACCACAAGAGGGGGTGAATTGTGGTGTCTGATTTTCGCGTTGTAAATAACAAACACCCTCACAAAGGTTGTTCTCAAATGACAAACACCCTGATAGCTTGTTTGCACGGGGTGTTCTCAAATATTGCAGATGCGAAAATCACCAAGATAAATGCGGAAAATAAAGCACACACAATTTTTACGTGGAAAACACCTCTAGCCCAACTGAGGTGTGAAAAACCACGACCTACCTCGTGTAGGATTTAACCACTTTCACTAACGGGCTTCACACGTTACAAATGTAACACACCTTGTTACAACTTGCAACCACGTAACCTTCTTCCCAAAGACAGGTTACACCACGTCCAACCTTCGCAAGATTAGACACGTCCAAGTCCACACGACTAGGACACACTCACTCACTTTTCTGATCCAAGATCAGGGTTACAAACACCTTACAGGGGGTGCTTCTCACTAAGCAGATGTAAGGTACAATGAAGATCCTATTATGCCAATGGTTTGAAAACTCAAATCAAACACAGCTTGTCACGGTTTTGCTTTTCAGAATGAAGCTCAAGAATTTTAATGTGAAAACCGAGTTTCCTGATTTTTTCCAGATTTTTCAGAAAGCTGTGTTGCTTCTCTTTTTCAGTCTGAGTTTTTTCTATCTGCTTCTTGGCTTCTCTACGGGAGAGAAAAGCTGCGGTTTTTAAACACAAGGTCCAACGGTCAAAAACCAAAGACTCAGCTAAGTATGGAAAATGATTTGCAAACAAAATATATTCTCCAACGGCTAATGATGAATTTATCCCAAAATATAAGGGATTTTGTTATCTTAAAAGATAACCCTTATCTTCCCATAGCCGTGAAGAGGTTTAAAGAGATTTTCAGCTTTTACCAAATCCGAAAATATAGTCATAGGAATCTTTTGATTTGGCAAATCTCCCAAACCTATTTTCGCAAATCTCCATAATATTTTCAAGAACTATCCTCTCCAGAAAAATAGCAATTTTGAAATTCAAAGAAAGTATTCTGGAGATCTTGGCCAACCAAAATGAATTTTCAAAAATAATCGGGTATGGCCACTGCAGTTCAGAAACACCCTAGGCACCCTGTTTGCAGGGTTGTTCGCAACTGGTGTTCTGAAGTACTTTAGCGCAAATACCGATTCAAGAGGTGTTTAAAATGATGTTTTCAATATTGGTATATTAACAAGAGTCTAATTAAATAAAACCTATATACCCAAGACTTCTTGTTTTGAACCAGTCATCTTGTCCGAGATTTGTAGAGCTGCTGTGAACACCAAGGCCACCTTGTTTGCTGGGGTTGTTCTTTGCATTGCTAGAGTTCAGGAACACGCTTTACAATCAACTGTCGAGATGGTGTTCTTGACTTAATATGGAATCACCAAGTAAAACCTGTTTAGAAGACTTGTTCTCACATGTAACAAACCAGTTAATACAATAAAGATCACAAACATCAGTTAGACCTGTTTGGAGATCGTGTTCGGAGCAACATTACTTGGACAAATTTTTACACTTGGATTTGTTATCATCAAAACTAAATTTAATCAACAATGATTATATTACCCATTTCACTAACATAGAAGACTATGATCACGTCATTACGAATGACCCATGGATGCTTGTGGACAATTATGTGGTAATGAGAGAATGGGTTCTGAATTTCATCCCTGAGGAGGACACTATTACGCGATTGACAGCGTGGGTTAGAATACCAAAATTGAGCGTAAAATAATTTAATAAAAACCTCCTATTGAGCAAGATTGGGAATAAGATGGGCAAGGTCTGCAAAGTGGACAACATGATAGCGACGATGCAGTGTGGAAAATACACTAGGCTTTGCGTGGAGGTTGATCTAACAAAGCCATTGCTCTAAGTTCCATCTAAATGGACAGGTATGGGATATTCAATATGAAGGCCTTCGTATGATATGCTTCAAGTGGGGTAAGCAGGGGCACAAAGAGGATAAATGCCTGCCAGATGAAGTAGCTGAGCACAGCTACTCAGGAATAACAACCAACACATAGCATCCAACGACCAGATGAAGGGGTTGCATATGGGAATTGGCTGCTTGTACGCAAGCCATCTAGACGGCACAACAAGAGCCAGCACCAGTCCGATCCATGCAATTCTAATGGACGACACCATGAACGATCTAGCGAGGAACGATCACAATAGAGGGTCCAGTGAAGACCTAAACCGAACCGGCTCAAACCGAGCCAGCGGTGTTTGCGAGCCCATCAAACTTGGACTTTCCAAATTAGCCCATAGAGAATTTCGACGAGAATCATGGCTCGAGATTCCAAGCCCTAGCAAATCTAGACCTAAACATGAAAGTTGAGGATAATGTTGTGATTGAGGTGGAGAATAATCCCATGCTGGATGTGACTTTCCAAATGGGTGCTGCAGATGAAGTAACTGAATTGGAAGCAATTATTGAGAAGGAGAATATTCCGGAGGGTAGAATGCAAGGTCACCGAGCGGGCCCCAGTGCTAGTGGACGAGTAAACTCTCAGGGGCTACCTCAAAGTCTAGGGCAAAATGCCAACAAGAGCAACCAGGTCCCAACCATTAGACAACCCAACCATTTGGGCTTGAGATCAAACAGGCTTACCCTGGGCATCCATAACAGAGGGCAAGAGAGTGAACCTTCCCCAAGATCTAACACTCCATCACCTTCACACTCTGGGCTGTTGTTACAAAGAAGACGCCCACCAAGGGAGCATTCCGGCCAATACCCTAATGACTCACCCAGGTTGGAGGATTTAAGGAATATTGAGGTCACTACTGAAGGCCCATCAGTACCAAAACCAAACGAAGCCAATCTAGGTCTTCATAACCAATGAGTCTATGGTACATACCCATGTACCATGTTAATACACACACCTATATAAATAGGCCTTCCACTACCTTACCCAATAAACCTGAAATTTTTGAGCCTAACAAACTTATTTTAAATTTGACCAGGCTGAAGGTTGGCTTAATTGGGCCCAAGAAACCTAATTTCACTACCCTTGCCCATACTGTAATTGGACATTTTCTTTTTGAATTTGGGCGGCCCACCATACAAACGTTCACCATGATTTCGCAATACAAAGCGGCAGATATATGATTCATCCTCAAACAAAAAATCATAGCTGAGGCAGAAAACTCTCTTTGAAAATTAGCAAGAGTATATACTTAAATCAATGGTTTTTGAGGAACAAATTATAGCTGAGACAGAAAACTTGCTTATTGAAGAGTTACAACTGTTAGGAGTTAATGCTGGAGGTATGTTTGATAAAATTCCTCAAACAAACAATTATTTATCAATCTTTAATGTAAAGTATGTCTACTTAGTGCAACTTTTAAAGTCAACATTCTTTGTACATAAGGTGTTCGACAAAATTTTCCAAAGACATGATTATAATAGCAAAACTCATTGCACATAAGCTGACAAAACAGGTACACTGATTTAGTCAAAAGGTTCACTATAGTCTACAAAGGTTTCACTGCATTTTTGAAAAGATATGCCAAAAAATAAGAACGGTTAACAGTATCAAATTCTGTTATTCATAGAATAAGTATAAGTAAATGAACATAATAATTACTGAGTATCACTGTACTCAAATTCTCAAAATTTAATTAAAGAAATAATGGAAAAGTTTCATTTTTATTTTATGATTGAAGGAGTAACTTATGTGGCTTTTGAAGGCAACAAGTGGTCTACGACCTCCGGAGGATCCCAACATGTCTAATATTAATGTTGGAGCTACAACTACTGAGGTAATAAATTATAAGATCACTTTATATTTTAACAAATATAGTTAGAAAAATTTTATAATTAAAGGACAAAATATTTATTGGTGCAGGTGGCACGTACCACGGCGTCTGTCGGAGATGGTACACTTGGAAATATTTGGTGACGCTATGAATGTCAAAACTGATGGCATGAGGACACCATCATTTCTTTTTACACAATTTAATATTTTGTGGATATTAGAGCTGATTGAATTTGTCGATACTAGAGCTGTTTTAGTGGTTGCAGATGTGCATGCTACTATTGATTCCTATTCAGTGACAGGACATTGTTTGTAATTGTACATCTTAAGTTTGATTGAATGAATCTTTTATACAATACAGTGAATCTTTTCCCAACTGTAGGGAACCTTTCCTCAATTACAGTGAACCTTTTGTGCCAAGAAGCAAAATTGAGATGTTTTATGCAATTCGGTGAATCTTTTCCGAACTGCAGGGAATCTTTCCCCAATTGCAGTGAACCTTTTGGGTCAAAAAGTAAATTTAAGTCCTTTTTTAAGGCAGATTGGCCGTTAATTTCCTCTCTTTTGAGACTCTGTCTGAGAATGTTGTGATTGCTATACTAGGAAAAGCTCTGAGGATTGCTAGAAGATAGGGCGTTGTAGAGCTATAAGGAGTTCTCCAAGAAGGACCCTGACGATTTCAAGCCGCAAGCCATATTTCTTTTTGTTTGATACATAGCTGATCTATGTTACTAGGCATATGGACCTTTACTACATATGATTATACTCTCAATCCTTCTGGACATGGCCCTTGGTAAGTAGACAGGATGGATGGACTTCTTCAACAAGGGTGCCTGTTGAGAGTAAAAAACTTGTCAAAACTTTTGGTGATATAATTCACTTAATTGTAACAAGGGGAAAAAAAGTGAACTGACATTGAACTTCTTAAACTCGGTATTTCATTTCTTAACATCTCCCATGTACATCTCCAAGTGTCGCATTGCATACACCCTTGAGTCGGGATAAGCTTTTCTTAAAACTTCCATCCACAGTAGTTTCAGTTGCTCCAATTGCAAAATCTCCATAGAAATAGCTTTACCCCTGGTTGATTTGGGGATTTTATCAGGAAAATACTTTGAGAAGCACTGAACCTAGGAAAAAAATGTAGTGTACATTTATAATACGTAACTTCAAATATTAGAGGATTAGAATATCAAAAGGACGAAAAGGTAATATAGAAAATTATCAAGAGGCTGACACAAACAAGAATAGCATCATCGTCCACATTGTTATGACTAACAAAATGGATAATCGCCACCTTCTTTGCCAAGAAATTGAAGTATACAGTAAAGTAATATCCATTCTGAAATACTGGAAAGAATATATGTATATCAACACAGCTATATAAGCATATGTACACTATTCAACTATATAAGCATATGTAAGCCACATTGTGATTGTGGTGCAACAATGGCAACAGTGAAATATGGACAACACCAGTATTTACTCCATAGTTTTACATCTTAATTTGATCCAATGAATTTTTTATGCAATGCAGTGAATCTTTTCCCAACTGCAGGGAACCTATCCTCAATTGAAGTGAATCTTTTGTGCCAGCAAGCAAAATTAAGTCGTTTTTAATTGCTATAGGTCTGAGGCTGCGTACTGTATGCACAGCATATGTACCTTTGTAAGGTAATATTTTCCCTTCATAATGAGGACCCAGGAAGACAATGCCATCCTTTTACCCTTCGCTATGAATTTCATCATGAATAGCACATCAACGGGGCGACACTAGCCTCCCCAAGAGAGAATAGAAGGAGATGGTGTCAAGGTTCTTGCTTAGAACGTTCAAGGAGCTGGCAGAAAAGAGTTCTAAATGTACTTAAGGAGCATATTCGATTATGTCAAGGTCATATTCTTGTAATCATTGAAACACACATAAGTGGGCAAAAGACTGAGGAGGTTGGCAATGATGTTAAGTTTGGAGGGGTTTTAGAGTTAAGGAAAGGGGCTTCCAGGCAGGAACATGGGTGCCTTTGGAAGTCTGATGAACTTAAAGTGGGCATTGTGAAGGCTTGTGCCCAGTTTATGACAATTACAGTGGAAGAGCAAGGCAAGCAGCCATGGCTCTTCATAGTAATTTATGCTAGTCCTCATCAATAAGAGAAGGAAAAATTGTGAATCGAATTGGAAGTGTTTACTAGCACAGTGGATAAGGCATGGATGCTAGCAGGCGACTTCATTAAAATAATCAATCTTAAAGACGAGATCATAGAGGAGCCGATATGCTAAGGAGATGCATGAGGTTTAGAGCCTGGATAGAAAATACATGCTTAGTAGACCTTAGGTTCTCTGGGCCTTAATACACATGGACAAGAGGATGCAATGATAGGACGAGAAAATCTGCTAGATTAGACAGTGCCTTGTGCAGCTTGGAGTGGCGTACCAGATTTCAGAATGGAGCTGTACTGCATTTGCTTCGGAGCCATTAAGATCATCTTTCTTTATTGATCGGCCCAAGAGGTTTTAACCCACCAGAGATAGGAAATAAACCGTTTTGGTTTCAACTTACATGGACCCAACATGCAAAATTTGATGATTTCATCAGGAAGCAATGAACAAAGATGCATCAATCACGGTGGCTTTGTCTTATCTCACAGACGATTTAATCCAATGGAACAAGAAGGTTTTTGGGAAACTATTTTAGAGAAAGATAACTCTATGGGCCCATATGAAAGGCATTCAACACTGAGTAATAGAAGCTGGGCATTATTAGTTATTGAAATTGGAGCGTAAACTGAGAAGGGAGCTAGATGAAGTCCTAGGGGAAATCGAGACATAGTAGCTTCAAAAATCCAGGATGGATGCAATTAAGGACGGAGATAGAAATACAAGGTACTTTCATACTACCACCATAATTAGACGGCGGTATAATTGGGTTGAGACTCTTCAACACTCGGATGACATATGGGTAACGGAGCTGTGCCAAGTCCAGCAGCTGATTGTTTCCTATTTTCAGTAGTTATGCATAGAGGAGGGTACTAGTGCAATGGTAAATTAGCTTCCCTCAGGGCAATTCCCAAGCATCAGTGAAGAGGAGTTTATAGCACTAAACAAGTCTTACATAAGGGAGGAAATTAAAGCTCAAGGCACCAGGACCAAACAGATACCAAGCCATCTTTTTCCGGCAATATTGGGATCTCTTAGGCCTAAAGACCATGGAGTTGGTAATGTGTACATTACAAGAACACAAAATGCTGGAAGGAATGAACTACACATTCATTACCATCATACCCAAAGTGCAAAGTCCACAATCCCCGAATCAGTTCAGACCAATTGAATTATGCAACATCCTCTATAAACTGGCCATAAAATGCATTGTTCAATGATTGAAGATCGTCCTCCCAAAGCTGATTTCCCCTATGCAAGCAAGTTTTGTCCTAGGAAGACAAATAGGGGATAATATCATTATCATGCAGGATATACTTTATTCCCTGAAAGGGAAACAGGAAGACAAGGATGGATGGCAATTAAATTGGATCTTAAAAAAGCGTACGACTGACTTCGATGGTCATTCGTGGAAGAGACTTTAATGCAAATGGGCTTGCCGCAGAATATGAGAGATGTCATAATGCACTGCATTCCATCATGTGCCTTAAAGTGCTGTGGAATGTAGGGCCTATGGACAAGTTCTAACCTACATGAGGTATTAGGCAGTGTTACCGACCCTCACCCTACATCTTTTTCGCTTGCATGGAAAGGGTATCTCAACTTATAGAAATGGTGTGTAGGGAGGGCAGGTGGAAAGCCGTTCCTACTAGCAAGGGAGGACCTCGTATAGCTAGTCTATTCTTTGCTGATGATGTGATGCTCTTCATGGAAGCGTCAAAGGAGCAAGCCAACATGGTGAAGGAATGTTTGGATGGTTTCTATAATGCATCTGATCAAAGGTGAGAGCCAAAAATCTACAGTCTATTTTTCACTAAACACTAATAAGGGTGTGATGGTTGATATTGCTACATCTTTCAAATGAAGAAGGTTGATGATCTGAGTAAATACCTCAGAGTGCCCACTATTAATAAGCGTGTTACAGGAGAAACTTATCAGAAGGTGGTAAACAGTGTCGAAAAAGGACTCATTGGATGGAAAATGAAATGTTTGTCACTAGTAGGAAGGGTAACATTGATCGAGTCAACCCTTTGTGCTATACCTGCTTATACTATGCAGATGGCTAGCCTACCATGGACTGTTTGTGATGAAATGGACCAAAAGATCTGACGCTTCTTATAGGGCGGTACAGTAAGTGAGAAGGCCTCATCTCATTCCATGGGGTTGGCTCACGGGACCTAAATTATTAAGAGGACTGGGCCTCTCTGGTATGAGGGATCTCAACGCAGCCCATCTAATGAAATTGGGTTAATGACTAAGAACCGAGCCCAATTCACCATGGGCTAGGGTTGTATGACATAAATATTATCGAGGACATGATTTAAACCTCTGGGGCTACAGAAGTCATCCATCGAATGCCATTAACAGACTGATGGAGACTTGGGGACATTTGCACAAAGGATTGAGTGCAACAATAGGGGATGGATGCATTACTTTGTTCTGGGAGCATAGGTGGCTGAGTAACAAGCCATTAAAGGAGTTGGCACTGGGGCCTACACCTATATAGGAGTTGGATGCAAAGGTATCGGATTATTGGGAACCTAATAAACGATGGTTGTGGAATAAGGTGGAAGACCTGCTACCGCATGAGATGCTCCAGCGTCTAGCGTCCTACGAACTTATTCAGGGGGGAATGGGCGATAATTTATTTTGGAATGGCAAATCAACAAGTAAATTCTCTATTAAATCTGCCCTTGCAATTGTATGCGGATGGGATCAACATGAGGAACCATACATTTAGAAGTCCATTTGGAAGGTTAAAGTAGCTCAAAGAGTACAACTTTTTGCATGGCTACCATTACATGATAAATTACTCACCAATGAGAATCGAGTCAAAAGGCACATGACGAATGATCCATGCTGTAAAGTTTGCTTAGGGGTGCAAAAAGACTTGGACCACATCCTTCGTCATTGTACACTTGCTCAAGAGGTGTGGAAAGATGTGTAAGACTTGGGCTTTTATCATCCTAGATTCCCAGGCCTGAGTTTAATATCACAGAATGGATTGCATGGAGCATCAAAAGAGGGTTACAATTCAACTAGGCATTTGAATTCTTGACTACTGTGTGCTATTTGTGGAAGTGGCGCAATGAATACATTTTTGGTAAGGCGGAACTCATCTCTGTCAACAAGAGGCAATTCCTACTAAGTAGGTATGGGGAAGTGCGTCGTGCTTTCACTGTAGAATCAGGGCTGAAGACAAGAAGCCCTGGCTATACTGAACGACCTATCCGATGGAAGGCACCGCTTGCTGGATGGATACTAGTCAACACGGATGGTGCGTTGAGGGGCAACCTGGGCCCTGCAGTAGGTGGGGGGTCTTTCGTGGAGATAAGGATGAATGGCTAGGTGACTTTACTGGAGGGTTTCGGCAGCAACTCCTCTGTCAAAGCAGAAATCAAAATGGTTTAGAGGGCACTAAGGGTGGCAAAAGAGATGGGCTTTAAGAAACTCTAGATCCAAATAGATTCTACCATGGTGGTTGGTATGCTCCGGGGAAGTATTCTTGGTGTTGCAGAACATGGACCATTGCTAGAGTTGTGCAAGAGACTTTAAACATGAAGGATGGGAGGTGTGTATATCTCACTGCTTTCGGGAGGCTAATAGGGTGGCTGACAAACTTGCGAATATGGATATTGATAGTAAGAGTGATTTTGACTTCTTTAACATACCTCCTAGGAAGGTTTTAGACTTAATGTATGTAGATAATGTTAGGGCCGCATGGCCAAGACTGGTTATGAATTAATAAATTAAGGGTCATGTGCCCTCCTCAGCACTAAAAAAAAAAATATAAGAACAAGGTAAATGTTACTTTTGGAAGGTTCAAATTGATGATTAAAAAACATTTCTTTTTCACTATTTACGCATTTAAATTCTCAAGATACTTGCCCTTTGTTTGACCCGCCCAAAAAAACCTAAATATGATAAGAGGGAAAATGATTTTTCGATTGCTCTTAATCAACTTCGCTCTCCCCTCAACCTGAGGCATGTGACAATGCTTCGCCATCGCTAACGTATCACTAATCGGTCCTATAGGGACCATGAACCATTGATCCATTAGTTAAATTTGGAAACCAAAGAACAACAACCATATGATAAGGGCATAAAGTAGCAAAATTGTTTACTGTTCCCTAGCGTAGGTAAGTTCGGTAGATCTATATCTGTTGATGTATAAAATGCATAGCTCTGTGTAGGGTGAAAAATGCTTATTTAGTCTATGAAGTTCTTGGTATAATATTTTTTTTGTTTGGCTGACCAGTCTAGTATTAATTGATTCAATTTATTAATGTTTATGATGAATTGTGTTCGTTTGCTCATATATAAATGCTTAACATGACAAGAATTAAATGTTTACTAGTACGTATGTTACACGCTCACTCCTATGTGAATTATAAAGTGATTGCACGCCATTAGAAATGAATATTATAGGGTTGCTTAAATAATGCTATTGCATGACATGGAACAAATGTTTATTAATACATATGATATGAATAAAGTTTGAGTTAGATCATCTGGTAGAAAATATTTTCACTTAATTTATAAGTCTCATTAAAGGAAGTTTAACTAACTTTGGAGACAAGTAAAAACAAAAAAGAAAAATCAAGTTGAGAATTGTAAATGCTTATTAATATATATGTTAAATGCCCATTACTTAGGGTATATTCTTTTTTGCTAGTAGATAGGGTTGGTAAATGGGTGAAATTGATTGAAATGAGTTGAAGCAGGTTAAAATACGTATTTTTTATTGAAGTGAGTTGAAGTGGTTTGAAGTGGATTGAACTGGATTAAAGTTGATTGAAGCGTGTTGAATTTTTTTATATGATGGGTAGAAGTTGGTTAAAATAGTAAAAAGTGAATTGAAATTAGTTGAAATTTATTGAAGTGGATTAAAGTAGGTTGAAGTTAGTATTTTTTTATTGAAGTGGATTGAAGTGCGTTGATATGGATTGATCTTGGTTGAGGTTGGTAAATTTGAATTTACTAACGAAAAGAACAGGACCTTAGTACATATGAAGTTCAATTGGTTTTTCAATAAAATAATATTGTAGTGTTTCTTGAATAAATACTTATCAGATCATGATAAGAAGTAAAATGTTTGTTAGAAAAAATTGGGTTGAATGTGGTATAAGATAAACCAAGTAAATCGCGAAAAGGAACACTTTCCTTAAGACTTATTTGTTGCACCATAAATAATCTTAAGGATAATCTACTTGAAAAAACAAGTGTGTATTTCAAGGTTTTCTCAAAGGTTAATCGATGAGGGTGCTGTAGTCACTCACATTGATTTTTATGTCTGTAACTGTGATTTCACTCCTCCTTATATAGAGGAGTGATCATGCCTGAAGAGGCGCCAAAAATGGATAGGGTATGGCGGTTAATTCTTGAAGAGATACCATACTTATTCACCTTTTCATCGAAAGGATTGGATAAGGTGGGTAAACTTGAAAGGGCACCATACTTATCCACATTTTTAGATAAGCACTATAAAAGCCTGCTATTTTTATTTTATTCTTAGAAAATTCCAACAGTTCCCCGCCTTTTCCAAGATATAGAACAAACCCCCGTCATTCCACCAAACACACAATTACAACAGAGAATACAAGGCGATTTATACATAAGAGAAGTATCTTGCGATTTGCACTTCCTTTTAGTGAAACATAATTTTAATTAATCTGAATGTAAATAGTAGACAAGTCTTTAAACTATACATCCTCTTTGATCAATTTGATATATTTCACGCACAAATCTCATTACACACTTAAAATTTGATACTATTATCCGGTCATGTGTCCCTATCCATCATGAGTGCATCAAGCTAAGCTCTATTGCTCTTTGAAACAGCCACACTTCATGCTCACTTAGGTAGACCTTAGAAATATGCTCCTGTAACACAAGCTATTCAATCAAGATCTATTAAGAGTATAAAACTCACCCTCTTATAACATTACAGTACTCAAGCACTCTTACCTTGGGATAAAAATATATTAGCGCTTCCAATCACTATACAAAGTTGTCACTCATTGAACCTAGAACGTGATGTCATACCACGAATTAAGCTGAGGCTTCCTTGCTTGTAATTATAGATATGGGCTTAAGTCCCATCCCCCTTGATGTTCTAAACACCAAGTCTCTTGCTAGACCTTAGTTAAAGGATCTGCAAGAATCTCATTTGTCTGCACATAATTAACTGTGATCTCTCCATCTTTGATCAACTAATGGACATAGGATGTCTAAGTCCAATGTGCCTTGAGTTTTCGTTATAGACATGACTGTAAACATTGGACAGTGTGGTCTTGCTGTCACAAAGTATGGAGAGTGGCGACATTATTCTAATAGCAAATTCCGCAGCCACTCTACCTCCTTACTGGCTGCAGCCAAAGCTACAAACTCAGCAGCTATGGTGGAGTCAGTTACGCAAGTTTGTTTCTTGAATGCCCAAGATACTACCTCTTCATCAAGCAAGTATATATAACCTGTTGTAGAGGTATAGTCCTCTTTGTCAGTTATCCAACTTGCATCTGAGTATCCTTCTAAGACCGAAGGATAACCTAAATAACACAGACCATAATCTTGAGTTTTCTTTACGTATTTCAAAACTCGACGTACTGTATGCCAATGAAACTTACTAAGGTTACTAGTATGTCGACTTAACTTTCCAACGGCAAATGTAATATCCGACCTTGTGCTTATCATGGCATACATGAAGCACCCTATAACCTTTGCATACTCTATTTGTGCAATAGGTCTCCCACTATTATGAGTTAACTTGTAACTTGGATCGAAAGGAGTGGCCATTGGTGGGCAATCTTTGTAACTGAACCTCCTAAGTACTTTCTCAATATAATGAGATCGAGACAAGTGGATTCCATCATTATTTCTAATGACCTTAATACCAAATATAACATCGGCCTCCGCCATGTTTTTCATGGAGAACCTGGAAGATAGAAAACACTTACTTTTCTCTACTTCCTCTAAGTCAGTGCCAAAAATTAGCATGTCATTAACATATAAGTACATAATCACACCTTTTCCATGTTCAAACTTGGAATATACACACTTGGCAGATTCATTAATACTAAACCCATAAGATAGCATTACTTCATCAAACTTTTGATGCCATTATTTAGGTGCTTGTTTTAGGCCATACAATGATCTTATGAGTTTGCATACTTTGTTTTTTTGGCCTGGAACAACAAAACCTTCTGGTTGTTTCATGTACACCTCTTCCTCTAATTCACCATTTAAGAATACTGTTTTAACATCCATTTGGTGAGTTACTAGCTTTTGAATTACAGCAAGAGCAATAAGAACTCTTATGGGAGCAATCCTAGCCGCTGGTGCATACGTCTCAAGGGAGTCAATACCATGTTTTTGGCTAAAACCCCTTATGACCAACCAGGCTTTGAACCTTTCTATGGTACCATCTACTTTTGTTTTTCTTTTAAAGAGCCACTTTGATGTAATAGGCTTACATCTCGGGGGCAAATCAACTAAAACCCATGTGTTATTTTTCATGATTGAGTCCATTTCATCTTGGACTGCTTCTTTCGAAAAGGAAGCATCTTGAGATTCCATAGCTTGTTTAAATGAGTTAGGATCCGAATCAATGCTATAAATATAGGGTATTTCATTTTCAATGGAATCCCTTGTTCCCTCTATCAAGTAGACAAAGAAATCAGAACCAAAGGATTTCTCCTTCCTAATCCGTTTACGTCTTCTTACTTCCACTGTGTCTCCTTGTTCTTGATCATTACTTGCAGTCATAGTGGTTGGAATAAAATCATTTGGTTTAGGAATTGAAGAGAATCTAGTTTCATCAAAAATGGCATCAATTGATTCTATCACGGTGTTAACCGTAATAGAAGCATTTGGTTCTATAACCGAAAACCTATAGGCTTTGCTACATTTAGCATAGCCTATAAAGATGCACTCAATTTCTCTTTCCCCCAATTTTCTTTTCTTGGGTTTCGGGACTCTTACAATAGCCCTACACCCCACTTTGAAATAACTTAGGTTTGGCTTTTTCTTATTCCATAATTTATAAGGAGTAATTGAATTCCTTTTATTGGGAACCCTATTTAAGATGTAGCATGCTGTGAGCATCGCTTCACCCCAAAAGCCTTCACTTAAACCGAATTTAGAAAGCATAGCATTGCTCATTTCAGTTAGTGTTCTATTTTTCCTTTCTGCTACACCATTTTGTTATAGTGTATAAGGTGCTGTGACTTCATGGATTATACCAGTTGATTGAAAATAACTTGGATTATAGTATTCACCACCCCTATCCGATCTTAGTCCTTTAATGAAGGTTTCATAATGCAACTCAGATTCATTGTTGAATATCCTACATATGTCTAGTGCTTCACTTTTAGCATGTAAAAGGTATACTTGGCAATATCTTGTAAAATCATCAATGAAAGTGACATAGTGTTTCTTTCTCCCAAAAGAGGGAGTGCTATGAAAATCACCTAAATTACTATGAATTAATTCAAGTAGTTTAGTGATTCTTTGAATAGTCGGAAAAGAACTTTTAGTGATCTTTGTTAACATGCATGTCTTACATTTCTCTATGTTTCCATCAAAATTAGGAATTAACTCACATCTTAACATCTCTTTTAATCTTTTGTAATTAACATGTCCAAGACGATTATGCCATAGAGAAGATAAAGAATACACAAGCATGTAAGCAGAATCATTCATCTTATTACCACTAAAGGAGTAATTACATTTAACTTAAACATGTCACTACTAGCATAATCATTCCCCACAAAGACACTCCCCTTAGGCAAGATAAACTTATCGGCCTCATAAACTTGTTTGAAGCTAAACTTATTAAGAAGAAAACCAGAAACAAGATTCTTTCTAACTTCTGGCACAAAATATATATCATTTAAAGTAAGAATTTTTCCAGAAGTGAAGACTAACTCTACCTGGCCTATTCATTTAACATCAACAGTAGAAGTATTGCCCATGTAGAGCACTTTTCCATCTTCAACTGACATAAGAGTCGTAAAGAAAAAATGATCCTTACACACATGCTTGGAAGCACCTGAATCAACCCACCAATCGTTATCACTTTAAACTATGTTGATTTGATCATTGACCATGGCTACAAAGTTTTCCTTCACCTTTGCCTTTTGGTTGTTCAAGCCATGTTTGTACTTCTAAATGGTATGATCTCTTTTCTTTTGGCCCGGTTTGTTGCATTCCCAACAAACTACTTTAGCCTTCTTGTTGCCTTTGTTGTTGTTGTCCTTATTAGGCCTCTTCTTGTTTCCCTTTGGCACTTGACTCGACTCACCATCTTCGACAATATGAATCTCGGAGACATGCTCCTTTGACTGATCCTGCACGCGTAACTCTTCTTCTATTCGAAGATGGTTAGCCAATTCCTCAAATGACATTTCTTCTTTTTTATGTTTTAAAGTTCTTTTAGTGTCTTTCCAAGAGGAGGGAAGTTTGTCTACTATAGAGGAAACTATAATGGTCTCATCCATGTGCATTTTACGTTGCTTGAAGTGACTTAGTATTCGTTGAATTTCATGCAACTGATCGAGAACAGAGCGTCCTTCGACCATCTTATAGTTATTAAATTGACTTACAAGGAAGTTCTTGCTAGAGGCATCTTCTGTCATGTACTTATTCTCTAGTGCCTCCCATAATTCCTTTGCCGATTCCATGTCTTGATAGACATTGAACAAGGCGTCCGACATGCTATTCAAGATATGGCCTCGACAAACATAGTCATCGTTCTCGAAGTTGGATCTCCGGTGGGCTTGCTCCAAAGTCTCATTTTCCGCCTCTATTTCGTAGCGAGTGTTGAGCGCATACACGACCTTCAAAGTTGTAAGAAGGAAATGCAACTTCTTTTGCCAGCAACGGAAGCCCACACTCTCGAATTTGTCCAACTTCTGAAAGTTGGATGTCATTTCACGAATTGACGCCATCTCAAATAAGTCTTAAGATTGTTAGAAAAAATTGGGTTGAATGTGGTACAGGATAAACCAACTAAATCGTGAAAAGGAACATTTTCCTTAAGACTTATTTGTTGGACCACAAATAATCTTGGGGATAATATACTTGGTAAAGCAAGTGTGTGTTTCAAGGTTTTCTCAAAGGTTAATCGATGAGGGTGTTGCAGTCACTCACATTAATTTTTATGCCTGTGATTGTCATTTCACTCCTCCTTATATAGAGGACTGATCATGCCTGAAGAGGCACCAAAAATGGATAGGGTAGGGTGGTTAAATCTTGAAGAGGTACCATACTTATCCACGTTTTCACCGAAAGGATTGGATATGGTGGGTAAACTTAAAAGGGCACCATGCTTATCCACCTTTTCAGATAAGAACTATGAAAGCCTACCATTTTTATTTTATTCTTGGAAAATTCCAATAATGTTTAGTATGAAAATACCTACGGATATCCTACTCAATTACTCCTCAAGCATAAGCATCACTATTTTGCTAGGCCGCTATTAAATCTTAGCGTACTTGTATAGGTAATGTTAGACCTGGCAAATGGGTTATTTGGTTCGGGTACGAGTCGGATTATATTCGGGTTAAGTGATATTTCGGGTCTTTTCGGTTTGGGTCGATTTCGAGTCAACCAATTTTTTGCTATATACGCTCGTAATGCCAAAACAAGCAACTTTGTAGAAAATTTCGGTTCGGGTATGGTTCGGATCAATTCGGGTTTCGGATCCACTTTTAAGTGAGCCTATTTCGGGATGTCGGGTTGGGTATGGGTTCGGGTCGTTTGGTTCAGGTTTCGGGTCTCGGGTCGGTTTTGCCGGGTTTAGGTAAGGTAAGGATCATAATGTAATTATTAGTTCACCACGTATAGCAAATCAGTTACTGGTTACAATATAATCTTCCTTAGCCATGGAATGATTCTTCTTTTTTATTTAAGAAAACTAGCTAAGATCCGTGCATTGTCCTGGGATTAAATATTTAAACAGTTAAATTGTACTTTGAAATTATCATTGAATAGTTGTTAGATTGAAGTCAAAAGAAATGGGATAAGCAGTGAAAACATGATGGAAGCATAAGATTTGAAGAAAATAATTACGTAGTGCATAACATGAAATGAAATCCCCAAGACTGCAAAATGTTTAGTTGAATGAAGCACATGTTCAAGGGTAAACTATAATAAAAATAAGAATGAATTAAGGCAGATGGCATGGGAGTTGAGCGAAGGCAATGCGACATCGATTCTTCTGCAGGCTATATTAAGCATAAAAAAATAGTCATAATTAGATTTGAAACATATAAACATAGAGGTAGAATGAAATGTATATGCTTATATTTTTGTTAACAAGAGAAATAACTATCATCGCGATGCCTCAAGAAAGAAACCTCATCCTCCCAATCAACTGATGTAATGACATCGATGGAGGGTTCGATTTTACCTAATCGAGGAGGCTCCACGACAAACACCCATGGTTGTTGTAGGTGATCGTCCAATATGGCATATAATGTAAGCTCAGCTTGTGGATGCATATATTGCAATTTAGATTTATCAATTAATGTAAACCCATAGTTATGAAACACCAATTACAAAATACTACAATAATAAGGTCACATTGCTGCATATTCACTTAAGACATTAGTAGTAGTATGAAGAAGAATTGCTACAACATCTTGAAGAACGGTAAAAGTTTGAGTGCCCGAGCTATTTCATATATCAATTTTGAAGAAGAATCTAAAAGGTCAAAGAAGAGAATAAGACGAACTACGTATTATATAATTGAGCACATCTTAACAATTTATAGGTTGAATGATATTGAAGAAAGGCCACATGATAACCGAAACACAAATGGCAATTAGGGCAAGGTGCATAGACAATTGGGAAAATACTTTCCACGTATACAAAGATGCAATAATATGAAACGTGCAATTGTACATATATTATAATACAATACACAAGTTCGGTCAGTAGTTGTCAAAATGTATTATATACAAAGTAGCACAAGAAATCTAACACAATATTATGAAGTAAATGATACATTATGCAATGAACAGTATTCGGTAAGCGTGATTTGCCTACCAACGAATAACTTCTCCAAAGTAAGGATTCGCAATCCTCTCCGACTTATAAACTGTAAGCATCATTGAGCATGTCCATCATTAGCTCACCTAATGCAAGCATAAAATACGATTGAACATAGATGTACATTTTAAATAAAATTTAAAAAATAATTGGCGATCACATATTATATTAACGTGAACAACAATATGGGATTCACTATACCATCCCTTAAACTCTGAAGAATATTCTATTGATGGATTAATCAACAATCAGCTTCTAGGTGTTGTAGAGAGCGCAATTCCTAGGAAATATATTACGATATATTAATATTGTAAGGAAAGGTAATGCGAAATGGAAGAGAAAATAGAATGTCAAATGTTATTGCTCGAAATGATAAATGATACACACCTGTGTACCTTCTTGCAAATAACCTAGATGCAAGCAGAACATTTTCAAATAATAAATTATGGGAAAGCTGGTTGCCTTCAATTTCAGCAAAATCTCCCCATAAGGTGAGTTTCAATGCATTTAGCCTACAAAAGAAAGAGTAATCTACTAATAGGATCTACTACGCAACAAGATGTTTAAGCATTAAGAAAAACATAACAAAAAGGCCAAGCTATTATTAGTTGGAAGCACATACTGCATACTTCAAATGAGCACATCTCATTTAAGGGTTCTCGCACGTGCCTTCTCAGTTTCGGAAACAGCAACTACTAAACCAATGATGTCCGCATAACACATATAGTAAGAGGCATGTACAGGGGGGTTGAATACTTCACAAAATCACAGTATACTATATTTACCTATTGTTTATGCAATGGGTTGTAAATGTGTAGAGACATCAACAAAAGGAACAAATGGTGGGAGGTGGTTTCATGAGATTGCATTGTAGTCATCAAACAAATCCACTAATTGAGCCTTATAATCGGAAAATAGCTTCAGGTTGTTGTTCATTATTTCTTTATCCTTAGATGTAGTATTACTCACTGAGAAACCACAGAGGCAATGTACTCGATCAATTTTCAAAATAACCTTCCACCATCGATTTCTTTGTCCATTATCATGCCTAATCCTGTTACACTGTCAATGCATAAGAAACAATGTTATTAATAAATTTAAATAAATGATGAAAGCTAAATAATAGAGAAAATTAAAATACCTTAACATCCATAAAGACAACCTTCCAAACATTACGATTGCTATATGCTCGAACACTCAACGTTCTCATCAAGTGTACAAAAATGCATATATACATACTATAGTAAGAGACGCTGCAAACTGGCATACAATCAAATGAGAGATATGTCGTCATGCCTCTAAAGGTACATAATCAAGTGGAAAACGTAAGTACAATAATTGACAAAATATGTCGATTAACTTGACCAAAGTGGCACCATAACCTAAAGCGAGTTATGCCCTAGTATACATATAACAAATAAATTGGATACATTAATGACATCTTCAACATTTGTTGCATTATTCACAAAAATGTATCCTGAATGATTATCGAATTAGGAGGAAAAATAAAGTCTTTATATTTTTGTGGTATTATGTGAACATCGTTTTGTTTATGAAAATTTTATTTCTTCTAGAGATATAGAATGTGAGGCCATTTTTTTTTAAAAAAAGCCACTATAAAGCAAAATGACGATAAGGAGAGGTATCATCACTAATGAGCTAAGGAAAAAAACACAAAAAGATGGAAAAGTTATGTACTTCATATTCCACACAACATTGTGTATCCATAATGTATGCGCTAATTAAAATGATACATATAAAATATACATCCGTATTAATTAAGATGAGGTATGTCATTGAAGATTTCTCTGTATACGACATTCTTGGTGACATTGCAAATTAAAAATTTTAACCCAAATGGGGACGTAACGCGAGAAACGGCACCATAAAGTCGTCTATGTGAAAAAACTAGTTTGGGAAGGTAAACCCCAACATACTTGAGTATTTGACCTTGACTTTTGTTGATTTTATTGCGAGCACCAATTTAATTGGGAATTAACATCATTTTAATGCAAATAGTGTGTCATCAGCAAATGTTGTCAATTCAATATGTGGAATAACCACTTTTTGCCCAATATTGCAACCAGTAGCAATCCTCGCTTCCAAAACCTTACTCCCAAGATGTTCAACAATTAAGTGTATCTCATTACACAACCCTAAATGTAGATCAAGATTCCTCAACAACACAATAGGTGCACCTATTTTCAATTGAATTTCATTGTTGGGAAAGCCTAAGAAAGTAACTCATGTAGTATTTCCGGTGAGTGAATGTCATCGACGTCGGGATGCTCATTGCTCTCCTCAAATATATCTAAAATCAAGTATGTGTGACAACTTCTAGGAAGTATTCCTAAAATTTGGGAGTTCAATTGATCAACGTCATTGTTTATAGCAGCAACTATGCAACATTCCTGCGTGTAAGAACCATTTAGTAGATAACTCAGGGTAAATTTCTGATATTAAGGTGTCCAAACCATGATTGTCATTTGGTGTGAGGAACTCAGAAGGGATTTGTATCCAGTTGGCTTTGCCCCCTTCTTATAATGATATACCTTCCAATTTGCCATTACCGATACCCAAGATCCAGTCCACAAAAAATGTCTCAACCGCTCATATTCATCGTGGCATAAGTTTGGATCCCTAAGTCGCATGTTGATCCTTAAATGCATGACTTTGCAATAAGGCTAGAAATAGGATCTAGAAGATACCGCAACTGTGTTTGCTCTTTCGCCTTTTGTGATAATGGGAAGTACTTGCCTAAAATCACCACCAAATATAAATAATTTTCCACCAAATGGTTGATGTTCATTACCATATATATCCCTAAACATACGATCCACTGTCTCAAAAAGTGACAGTGCGTCATTGGTGCATCATCACCACCAAATACAAATAATGTTGTTTGACGGATCAACTCAACCAACTCTAAATGCTTAGAAAAGAAGCAATATGATGTGTCTGTAGCATTAATGGGGATCTTGAACATCAAGTGAGCAGTTTTCCCTAAGGGTAATAAAAATGCTGCTATTCTGGACGACGCGACTGGTAGAATAATTTTTCCTTTCGAACGAAGGGTAGTAATAATAGGTTTCCAAACATAAGTCTTGCCTGTTTCGTCACTACCACATTCGAAGAAGCATCCTCCTTCATTGGAATCGAAAGCAGTAATAACATTTTGAAACACCTCCATCTGGTGGGAGTTTAATGTAGGAAGCAACAAACTTAAGGTAACAGCTTCTTTGGCAATGTCATAATCTAGTTGCTCCCTAACTAATCAATTTCTAAACTGTTGTGCAACATCAGAAGAGAACAATGGCATCGGAGGGAGGTCTTTCAAGGAATGACTATTTTTATTTGGAATAACTTGCAATTCATATAGTCTAAGATTTTTCCTTTGTTCAGCACTTAAATTCAAGTCATCATCTCGATGTTCACGTTGTAATCTTCATTCTAAGTCATCAGTCAAGTCTTCCAGTGACCTTCCCCACAGTACATTAGGTTGTGCAATCTTATTGTACATAAGTGTGGAGCAAAACATACTCCACAGTTGTGCCCCAATAGTCCATGTTACTGCTTCAGTAAGAGCATCATCCCATTCACTATTATCACTAACCAATCCCCTTGTGCAGTAAGCTTCACGGAATGTAAGGTACAATGTGCCATAAATTGTTCTCTACTCATCAAAGCACGTGGCCTCACAAACAATAGTAGGCAGCTTTCTTACGCTCTCCTAAGTTAGGATTTGCAAATGGTAGTCTTCTAATACATACCCGTTGTTGACGTCTGGTCCACCTTTTGACACTCCTATTCCAAACATAATATATCAGGAATTCAGCATATGTGTATTGCTTTGCTCGAGGGTCTTCCACATTGACTTGAAACCATGCCGTGAGCACACTAATTCGTTGTCTAACCATATCGAGAACATCATCCAAGTTATCACCTTCTTTGAAAAGAATGTTATGCTACCCTAGTAAATGATAGTGTAGTATTTTAACAAATGGATACCGGTGTGTTATTTCAAACTCAAATATTTGCCACATTACATCTATAGCTCATACGTATCTACAATCTAGGTATTGTGTAATCTCATCAACATCTGAATGTTGATTGTGGCCTCCTTCTCCATTACATTGACCATTTTTCTCAAGGACACATGTAGCTCGATCGGGACCTTTATGCATATACTTATGAAGGCATTTGATAACCTTCTTTTATGCACAATACTCAACATTAATGTGTGCATCATACTTCACTCACAAATGCGGTTTTATGGAACAACCCACTGATTACAGTCTGGTTGCCATTAATAGTAATCATCCTGCCATCATCTCTACGTCGATATCTAACAAACCCATTTTCTTCAATAGTTGTGACATTAGTAAAGGTCTTTGGGTAGTGCTTTGTCCACATTAGTCCATCCATATAGGGAAGATAAGGATTAATTATGCCACATATCCCATGTATCATGTGCTTCGTAACAGTTTCGTATGTAAACAGATCTTCATCTTGACCAGGAAGCTCGGCACAAATGAAGACATTGATATGCTCGGAGCAAGTAGGTTTGTCATTAGTAGCAAGGGCCAGGAGAATATAAGTATGGGGTAACCGTCGTTTTTGGAATTCAATAACATATATATCTACAAATTAGAAAACAAATAAAGTCACCAAAACTTGTTATAGCAAAGTTAAAAAAATTGGTTCCCAATTAATATAGTTATGGTGACAATGTTGCACAAGTGTAAACGGACCTGCAACAATGATGCCAAAGAAATTTTTCTCCTTGAAATCTCGTATCAACTCCTGTAGCCATAATCAAAAGACACGAGCTACAATATCTAGCCTGTCATTTGCATATTGTCCTGGTTGTTGATCGAGTACTTCTTGTATTTCAGGTCAATTTGGGTTACATGTAAATGTGATAAAGAAATCTGGGTACCCAATATATGCACATATTGTCATTGCGTCAAGGAAGTGTTTCCTCATGTACCGCCGACCTCTAATGGTGCTGGCATTGGATTCGCCAGCGGTGATAGCGTCTTTTAAACCAACATACAGTTTTATACGTAACACATTTTGGTGGCCCCGTATGTAACGAAGATGTTCATGCACAATAACAATGTAACAATCAACTAAAAATTGAAGAAATAATCTCCCTCCTCGAAGCAAAATATTTACTTCATTAACCCTGAACTGTATTCTAAATGCGTAATATTGGAGCAATGTAACACCTTCACAGCAGCTACTTGACCCTTCAGCTACTGGAATGCCGTGTACCCATCAATCCATTCAAAAGGAAAATAAGAGAGGATATTGGAGGGCTATATAAGAAGGATGGGTCCCATATATTCGCCATACATTGCTGCCAACTGTTCTTAATATTATATCAGTACAAACAGCCTCTGCACCTTTACCTCCAATAATAAGAGCAACAACTTCATTAGCAGTTGCTCGTATGTATTGTCCCCTACCCTTGTAGTGATGATGCGAATTCGCATATCATGAAAATTATCAATGTTGATAATGTCTCTTGCCTAGCGAATTACTTATATAAAATGTGTATGGTCCATGACCATCTATAACAGAGTAATCAATAGTTACTCCCATCAAAGTGAAGACAATATGGAGTTATAAATGTGCATAAAAATTTTATCATTAAACAATGAAATAAGAAGAGGCGGTGGTGCAACTAAAGAAGTCAATCTAACTTGACCAAAGTGGCAACATATCCTAAAGTGAGGTTCATGATTTCTGCCGCCATCTACCTTCTCGTCATACCATATTGTTGCATTATAAGAAATACAAGTAGTCATGGTTCTAGTGAATGTCCACTGCTGTGTGAATCTTATCACATATATGTTCCTTTCCGATCATGACAAATTGAAGTTCAACATTTTGACGACTTCTTGATATGGCTGATATTGAACGATATACCTAGGATGGTTGACATATCTACATCTCTTTATGAATAACCTCCATCTAGAATTAAAGCGAGCTTGCTTATACCTCAACCACCTTCTTATAGAGTCCGGGGCCATATTATTCTCCTAGGAGTGTGTGTGTGCATATATATATATATATATATATATATATGAAATAAAACATAAGCTATTGTAGAATTGAATTAATATGTCTGTGTTTTGTTATGCGTAGTGATACATACAGAGGAGGATGTTTTCTTTGTCATTATTTGATGAATTTTTATTTGTTTATGTATTTGTTTTTTATACACAAAGGTAAGTTAACATATATATTATATAAGTCTTGAACATGGGCTCAATTAAATGATTGTACGATTGATAGTTCTGAAATAGATCTCATTAGTTGTGTGCTCAAGAAAATCTTTATAAAGTGAATAAGATGTGTAATTTGAGTAAAGTGTGATTTGAATAAGATGTTCACCTACACAGATATTGGTTGGATATTCCAACCCAAAAAGAACATAACGTATCATACCCTTCTATTTATTATGTTCTTATTTGATGTATCTATTGTGTAAATATTTATTATTTTTGTATTATTATTTGTATTATTATAAATCAAAGTTTTTGTTTTTAGAGTGCTCTGTTTTTTTGTCGCAAATATTTGTGTAATAATTTTAAATATATTTAAGTTACAATGTTTTTGTTCCAATTTTGAATATATGTAAATTACAATGGTTTTGTTTAATGTTGAAAGTGTCAACTATTCTAGCTTACGTTGTTCCAAGAATTGTATTATGAAAGATAGGTATGTGTAAAGATTTCAATTTGAGTGATTTTGTTCCGTCTAAATAATTAATGTAGAGAAATTCACCTACATAGATATTGTTTGGATATTCCAACCCCAAAAGAACAAAACATATTATATCTATCTATCTATTCTGTACTTATTTGATGTATTTATTGTGTAAATGTTTACCAGTTTTTATTATTGTTTGTATTATTAAAAATCAAAGTTTTGGTTTTTAGAGTGCTCTGTTTATTTGTAGTAAATATTTGTATTCTAATTGATGTATTTATTGTAGTAATGTGTTATAGAGTTCTATTTATTATTTTCGTATTTGATGTATTTATTGTAGTAATGTGTATCCTTTTTGTAGTATAACATTAACATCAAGAGGAAAAGGGAAGAGGGATAGATGCAGATAAGTAAACTAAGAAAGGAACGATAACCATTGTATCAAAAATATGTCCTCCTCTAATGTTAGCACATCTATAGACTAAAGAGGAGCAAATTAAAAGTGCAAAAACATCTAAAACATATATTAGCTTGAATGATGCAACTTCTGGGTTAAGATCAAAGAGAATTACTTATAAGATATGATATGTCCAAATTAAGTAGTTAGGTGATGATATGACCAAATAAATTAAGTATTAAAGTAATTAAGTTATTTTTTCCTTATAAAATAAGTGGAAGGATGAACTCAAAAAAAAAAAAAAAAAATTAAGGAGGATTACTCAATTTCCGTAAATAAGTCCAACCTAAGATAAGAGGCCCTCATATTTAGGTTTATTGCAGCACTCCCAAGACAGCATTAATCCTCCCAACCAAATTTCTCTCACCTCTCACCATTCATTCATCCTCCCCACTGACTTTCTCTCCCCTCTCAGCACTCATTCATCCTCCCCACCGACTTTCTCTCACCTGTTACCATTCATCCAACCCAAGACAACATTAATCAGAAATTAGTTTCCTTATTCGATTGGTGAAACTCTAAGAGATGGAGGGATGGATGAATTAGAGAATTTCATTTTGTATATAACCAAGTTTCAATTTCACGGCTACCTTTTTGGAGTTTTGATCCACTATGATCGACAAACCCTAGAGTGAGTTTTCACTAGGATGTTTAACGGGAAACATTGGGGATCAGAATCTCATCTAGCCATTGATTTTTTTGTTGTTTTTGTCATTTGTGTTCAATTGATTGAGTGAATTGTGGGTTGGAAGGTGAAGAACTAGGAAAGTTGGTAGATTCAATGGTGGAGAGAGCTACATGCAGGCAGTTAATTGGTCTAGATTGGGCTATGAACATCCACATGATACACTCAATCATGAGCCTGGGTAAATTCATCCCTTTTCATTTATCTTCCTAATTTCATTTTCATTATGGTGTGATTGGTAGCTAGGGTTGTTGATGTTTTGGGGGGGGGGGAGTCCAATTGTGATTCTCCCTCTACTCGTTTTTCAGATATGTAAGTTAAATTCATTGTGGTGTGATTGGCGATTAGGGCCATTGATGTATTTGGGGGGAGTCAATTTCTGATTCTTCTGATGAGAACGCTGTGGATCCCTATGTTTTAAAACTACTGATTTTGTGATTGGAATGACATTCTTAGGAGTTTATTATTATTACTATTATTGATTTTTTATTTTGGTTCAATTAGAAGTTTTGGTTTAGTTTGTTTTTCTGAACTCATGGTTTGATATGTATTCTTGTAGTTATTTTTTCACTCCGATTGACATGGATTAAATGCTAACTATTTTGCCTTATTAATTGATGCACATTGCACACTGGTCGAGTTGTGAATCCCTAATTTCAAGTATTGTCATATAGACATATTTATGATCTTCATATGCTGAATGTACAAAAGTAATATACATGTACCATTCTGCTTAGTTTGCCATACAATTGAATTGATTAAATTCGTATTAGTACTGGATCTTGCATAAGTGAAAGTGCCTGTTGGCTTTGATCGTCCTTCAGTTTGTTTTTCGAAAAGTTTGATTCCTATACCAAGTGTTGATGGTGGATGTAGATGCCCCTGAGTTCTAAATTTTTGTTTTGGGAGAAGGCCAAAGCTAGAATCCAGGTGAGCAGAATGCTAACTACTACAGGAATGGCATTTCAATATTATTGACCTAGGTTTGAATTTCTTCCCATTTTCCCTTTAATTTGTCGGTCCACATTTGTCCACACCCCATAGTTTTCTTGTCAAATTACCAGTTTTGGTTGCTATTTCAGTATTGGATTCTTGATAAATTTTTCTCCTTTGTTTTGGGGGGGGGGGGGAATTTGTTAATGGGTCGGTCATTTATTATAATTCAATTGTATAAGCTGACATATCTAATTTGTCAGTATGAAAGCTTCTACATAATGAGGTAATCTCTTTTTTCAAGAACTATTTTGCATTTTGAATGTCTGCATTTTTTTTAAGCATCCAAATAGTGTATCTAAGTTGGATATTTCGTATATGCTACATATATGCATTTATAGTTGGTCTGAGTTGATATCCTGGGAATAAATTTAGCAAATGTATCAACTGATAATGGACCGTTCAAGCATCCTTGGTTTCCTAGTGTGGTAATTGTGCCCCCTCTACAAAATGCAGTAGTTAATATGTAATTGCAGGATTTGTGTTAAAGCTTATGATTGGAATGACATTCTTAGGAGTTTATTGTTATTTCTATTAGTGATTATTATATTTTGGTTCAATTAGATTCGTTAACGTTTAATTGCATGATTTGTGTTAAAGCTTTTAATATTATGATTGGAATGGCATTCTTAGGAGTTTATTATTATTGCTGTTTTGATTATTATTTTCTAGTTCAACTAGAAGTTTTGGTTTTAGTTTGTATTTCTGAACTCATGGTTTAGTTTGTATAATATATGCATCGGCTTTAGAACTGATAATGGACCATTCAAGGTCTGAATTCAGATTTTATAGTTTCATCCCACCATCATCACTGTTATCAAGCTTAATTAAGGGTCTAAACTATCATTTAGTTCTTTTTTGGGTACTTAACTAAGGGTCATTACAGTGAGTTAGGCTAGCTTTTACTCATGGTTTTGGTTGTCTGTTTGCAATTGTAAGTATTTAAAATATTCATTCGTAGTATATGCATCGTTTCTCTAAATTTGCCTTGATCTGATTTTGATTAAAATTGTGGGAAATGTTTCTTCAGGAGTCTTATTGCATTTAATTTATACGAGGAGGTGGGTGCTATTGATTTTGTGGTATGGGTTTTTGGGCATTTAATTAAGGGTCATTATGGTGAGTTGGGCTAGCTTTTGCTTATGGTTTGTGTTGTTTGTTTGTAATTGTAAGTGTTTAAATATTCATTCATAGCACATGCATTATCTCTCTAAATTTGCCTTCATCTGATTTTGATTAAAATCATGGGAATTTTTTTTTTTGGAGTCATGCTGCATTTAATTTATATGAGGGGTGGGTGCTGTTGACTACGTGATCTGGATTTTTGGGCACTTAATCAAGGGTCATTATGGTGAGTTGGGCTAGCTTTTGCTCATGGTTTTGGTGGTCTGTTTGTAATCTCAAGTGCTTAAATATTCATTAGTAGTGTATGCATTGTCTTTCTAAATTTGCCTTAGGAGTTTTGGGTTTAGTTTGTGTTTCTGAACTCAGGGTTTAGTTTATATATTCCAGGCATCTAATTCAGAACTAGTAATGGATGTTTCAAGGTCTGAATTCAAATTTTATAGTTTCATCCCACCATCATCACTGTTATTAAGCTCATGTCATAGTTTCTATGCTATAGTTGTCTTAATAAAATTGGAAACTGAGAAGAAAATTATGATTTTGGTTTTCTTCTGCTATATTGAGAATGAACATGGGAAACAAAGTGATTCAGTCAAAGAAGATGGATATAACTATGTGGTATGGGCTATTAACATGGCTGTCAGCACGCAGACACATTTGGTTTTTCTTCTTAATGTATTTATATTTGAA
The DNA here is from genome assembly GCA_029747015.1 of Carnegiea gigantea. Classification (NCBI taxonomy): domain Eukaryota; kingdom Viridiplantae; phylum Streptophyta; class Magnoliopsida; order Caryophyllales; family Cactaceae; genus Carnegiea; species Carnegiea gigantea. Next base: position 45,330 of record JAKOGI010001012.1, on the reverse strand, counting down.
TGTTGATCCTTTAAACCATGCTAACTATGTGCGTATTGGTAACTGAGGCAAATAAACACTTGCAATGGCTTCTTAATGCATTTATATTTGGTTTAGTTGCACTCACAAGAAAGTACTTAGATAGCGATCTTGGCATAAATCCTCGTCTCTCTTTCTTTCTTGATTTTTTTGCTGAGTATATGCAAAATCAGGAATTACATTAAAAAGAGTGAACCCAATTATACGTGAAAAATACCATAACTTCGTAGTTATACGATATTATAAAACTCTAACCTTTTTAATGGCACATAGGATGTTTCATTCATTTTACTACGCTAGTAAATCTTTTTTTTTTTTTTGGGAGCCTCATTGCATTTATTTTATATGAGGGGTGGGTGCTGCTGATTTTATTGTCTGGGTTTTTGGGCACTTAATTAGGGGTCATTATGGTGAGTTGGGCTACCTATTGCACATGGTTTTGGTTGTCTGTTAGTAATTGTAAGTGTTTAAATATTCATTCGTAGTATATGCATTGTCTCTCTAAATGTGCCTAGATCTGATTTTGATTAAAATTGTGGGAAATTTGCACATTGCTCTGATTTTTAGTGTATGCATGTTCGGTTACTTCATTAGACAAAATATGCAAAAAAAGGAAATTGGGTGTGCTTTGGACGATTTTGGTAATTCACTCGAGGCACATTGACAGAAAGAGAAGTAGGTTTGACTTTATTATTTTTTGTATTATTCATTTTTATATTCTGGGAAATGCATTAGTTAATATTAAATTGCAAGTCCGTGTTGATTATTGTTATTGCTATTATTGATTATTATATTCTTGCTCAATTAGAAGTTTTGGTTTTAGTTTGTATTTTTGAGCTCATGGTTTAGTTTGTATATTCCAGGCACCAGCTTCAGAACTGATAATGGACCTTTGAAGGTCTAAATTCAGATTTTATAGTTTCATCCCACCATTATCACTGTTATCAAGCTTAATTAAGGGTCTAAACTCATGGTTCAGTTGTTTTTGGGCATTTAATTAAGGGTCATTACGGTGAGTTGGGCTAGCTTTTACTCATGGTTTTGGTTGTCTGCTTGTAATTGTAAGTGTTTAAATATTCATTTATAGTATATGCATTGTCTCTCTAAATTTGCCTTGTTATGATTTTGATTAAAATTGTGGGAAAATGTTTTTTGGGAGTCTTATTGCATTTAATTTATATAAGGGGTGGGTGCTGCTGATTTTATGATCTGGATTTTTGGACACTTAATTAAGGGTCATTATGGTGAGTTAGGCTAGGTTTTGCTCATGGTTTTGGTTGTCTATTTGTAATTGTAAGTGTTTAAATATTCATTTGTAGTATATGCATTGTCTCTCTAAATTCGTCTTCATTTGATTTTGATTAAAATTATCGAAATTTTTTTTTTGGATTCTTGTTGCATTTAATTTTTATGAGGGGTGGGTGTTGCTGATTTTGTGATCTGGGTTTTTGGGCACTTAATTAAGGGTCATTATGGTGAGTTGGGCTAGCTTTTGCTCATGGTTTTGGTGCTGTGTTTGTAATTGCAAATGTATAAATATTCATTCGTAGTATATGCATTGTCTCTTTAAATTTGCCTTAGGAGTTTTGGGTTTAGTTTGTATTTCTGACGTCATGGTTTAGTCTGTATATTTTAAGAATCAGCTTCAGGATTGGTAATGGACCTTTCAAGGTCTGAATTCAGATTTTATAGTTTCATTCCACCATCATCAACTGTTATCAAGCTCACATTATAGTTTCTATGCTATAGTTGGCTTAATAAAATTGGAACTAAGAAGAAAATTATGATTTTGGCTTTCTTTTGCTAGAATGAGAATAAGTATGGGAAAGCAAGAGATTCAATAGAGAAGATGGATACAACTATATCGTATGGCCTTCTAACGTGGTTGTCTCCACACAAACACATTTCATTTTGCTTCTTAATGCATTCATATTTGAATGTTGATCCTATTTCAATGTTGATCCTTTACACCATGCTAACTATATGCATATTGGTAACTAAGGTAGATAAAAATTTGTAATGACTTCTTAATGCATTTATATGGTTTAGTTGCACTCACTAGAACGTAATTAGGTAGCGATCTTGGTATGAATCCTCGCCTCCCTTTCTTTCTTGATTTCTTTGTCGAGTATATGCAAAATCAGGAATTACATTAGAAAGAGTGAACCCAATTATATATGAAAAATGCCATAACTTCATGGTTATAAGATATTATAAAACTCCAACCTTTTCAATGGCATATAGGATGTTTCATTCATTCTACTATGCCAGTAAATCTTTTCTTTTTTGGGGAGTCTTGTTGCATTTAATTGAGAGTCATTATGATGAGTTGGGTTAGCTTTTGCTCATGGTTTTGGTTGTCTATTTGTAATTATAAGTGTTCAAATATTCATTCGTAATATATGCATTATCTCTAAATGTTCCAAGATCTAATTTTGATTAAAATTGTGAGAAATTTACACATTGCTCTGGTTTTGATTGTATGCGTGTTCGGTTACTCCATTAGACAAAATATGCAAAAAAGGAAATTGGGTCTACTTTGGATAGTTTAGGTAATTCACTCATGGCACATTGACGAAAAGAGAAGCAGGTTCGACTTTATTGCTATTTCTATTATTCATTTTTATATTTTGGGAAATGCATTAGTTAATATTTAATTGTGGGATTTGCGTTGAAGCTTCTGATTTTGTGATTGGAATGGCATTCTTAGGCCTTATTCGGCAAAATTAGCTGTTTAGGTAGCAAATAATGGTTCAAATAGTGGATAGCTGTTTAGATAGCCGATAACGTTTTTAATTTAGCTGTTAACAGATAAATGTTTAGATGAGCAGTTGAAACTAATGTATTCGGTAAATTTAGCTGTTAGGCTAGCTGATTAATGTAGATTGACATAAAAGGATATAGATAATTTCCAAAGATAAAATTTTTAAAGGATATTTTTTGGCTAAAAAATATGAAACGCTGCTTTTTAATGTCAAACGTTGATACTATTAGTCTTTCAAAAATGCTACTTAAAATATTAAGCGCCACTTGAAATGCTTGTCAAAGCACTAGTTTACCGAACACTAAAAATTAATGAATTAGTGTATTTACTTGGTCAAAACACTAAGCGCTACCCAAAATGCTGTTTCCGAACACGACCTTAGGAGTTTATTGTCATTGCTATTTTTGATTATTATATTCTGGTTCAATTAGAAGTTTTGGTCTTAGTTTGTATTTATGAACTCATAGTTTAGTTTGTATATTCTAGGCATCAGCTTCAGAACTGATAATCGATCTGTCAAGATCCGAATTCAGATTTTATAGTTTCATCCCACCATCATCACTGTTCTCAAGCTTAATTAAGGGTCTGAACTCATGGTTTAGTTCTTTTTTGGGCACTTAATTAAGGGTCATTACGATGAGTTGGGCTAGCTTTTGCTCATGGTTTTGGTTGTCTGTTTGTAATTGTAAGTATTTAAATATTCATTCGTAGTATATGCATTGTCTCCTTAAACTTGCCTTGTTCTGATTTTGATTAAAATTGTGGGAATTTGTTTTTTGGGAGTCTTGTTGCATTTAATTTATATGAGGGGTGGGTGCTACTGACTTTGTGATCTGTGTTTTTGGGCACTTAATTAACGGTCATTATGGTGAGTTGGGCTAGGTTTTGCTCATGGTTTTAGTTGTCTATTTGTAATTGTAAGTGTTTAAATATTCATTCATAGCATATGCATTGTCTCTCTAAATTTGCCTTCATTTGATTTTGATTAAAATTGTCAAATTTTTTTTTTTTGGAGTCTTGTTGCATTTAATTTATATGAGGGGTGGGTGCAGCTGATTTTGTGATCTAGATTTTTGGGCACTTAATCAAGGGTCATTATCGTGAGTTGGGCTAGCTTTTGCTCATGGTTTTGGTGGTCTGTTTGTAATTGTAAGTGTTTAAATATTCATTCATAGTATATGCATTGTTTCTCTAAATTTGCCTTCGGAGTTTTGGGTTTACTTTGTATTTCTGGACTCGTTGTTTAGTTTGCATATTCCATGCATCAGCTTTAGAACTGGTAATAGACCTTTCAAGGTTTGAATTCAGATTTTATAGTTTCATCCCTCCATCATTATTGTTATTAAGCTTGTGTTATAGTTTCTATGCTATAGTTGGCTTAATAAAATTGGAAACTGGAAAGAAAATTATGATTTTGGTTTTCTTATGCTAGATTGAGAATGAATATGTGAAACAAAGAGATTCAATACAGAAGATGCATATAACTATATGGTATGGGCTGCTAATGTGGCTGTCAGCACACAGACACGTTTCGTTTTGCTTCTTAAGGCATTCATATTTGAATGTTGATCCTCTTTGAATGTTGATCCTTTAAACCAAGCTAACTATGTGCACATTGGTAACTGAGGTAGATAAACACTTGCAATGGATTCTTAATGCATTTATATTTGGTTTAGTTGTACTCTCCAGAATGTAATTAGGTAGTGATCTTGGCATGAATCCTCGTCTCTCTTTCTTTCTTGATTTCTTTGCCGAGTATATGCAAAATCAGGAATTACATTAGAAAGAGTGAACCCAATTATATATGAAAAATACCATAACTTCATAATTATCAGATATTATAAAATTCTGACCCTTTCAATGGCATATAGGATTTTGGCTGCTACTGCAGGTTAATGGGAAGAAGGCACCAGTGCAATGAGTATAAAGAGAGACAGACAGATTGTAAAAAGGGAGAGAGAGATGCAAACTGTGTAGCCTTCCCCCAGATGGTAGCGCTGGGTATAGGGTGTTGGGCTAAGTGGAGTATGGAAGTGAGCTCCTGTGTTTGTGGGAAAGTGGGGTTTATGCCTTTGCTGTGTTAGATTTGCCTGTAATTTTTTTTATTATGGTAGTGGAATGTGGAAGTTAGGGTATAACTTATCCTATGTTTGTAGGAAAGTGGGGTTGAAGCCTATGCTAATTTTTTTTCAGAAATTTATTTCAATTGTGAGATATGTATGGTGGGGATTTATCATCCAATTAAATCAACCCTGATGATTTCCTAACCAACCAAAATTTAAGAGGGGCGATCAACTCAACATTTCTTTTATATTATATAATAGATTCCATTAAAAATTTCAAAGAAATATTTGTAATATTAATTTTTATAATGAGTGTATAACGTAAACATAGTAAAAAATTACACTGCTTTCAAATAATTAATGAGTCGGGCCTATTTCCATGTGATCGACCAAGTTTGGTTCATAGGCCAGTCTCGGCCTAGTTTGTGGTTACAGACTAATTTATTTTATGAAATAGCAACACTTGTAATCCATCCCTAACTGAGTAATTGTTACCTTCATGTATTGGGCTTTGGTTCAAGCCACATATCATGTTGACTGGACGAGTTATAGGGTTACGAACCAACCCAACACTCTTTCCTATAACATCATGTCTCCATACAAGCCCAATCAATCTTGAATCTCTTCAGACCTCTACTATCTAGGCTTTAAATACCTTGCCTGTTAATGTCGAACCAACCTTGTATGCTCAAGCAATGCTCTTAGTGTAGTGAGGCAATCCCGCCAAGAGCTATTAACTCAAGTGGCATTGAGATGACCTTCTAAGATGGAAGTCCAACCAAGCTTATAAGATTGGGTATTATGGGTTAGACCTAACCCCCTCCCATGCCTATACAAGCTCCACTGGGTTGCCCTAAGATAGGGGCCGAGTGAGTTGGCATTCTTTTTTTTGCGATTGAGAAGATTTAGCTTATAGTTTACAGCTCCCTACAGATTCTTACATCCCCTTACAGCTCCTTGTTGAGTTAAAAATACCGCAAGTGCATGGCGTCGCTGTAGCTAGCAACCGGTAAGTACGGGTCGTGTCCACGAGAAACTTGCTTCCAACTACTAGAACTAATTTAACTACTCAAGCTAGGCAATCACAATAGGAGTTTTGGAATTAAACTAAGGGAAATTCTAACGACTAACTAATGAAATAAACAGCAGAATGGAAAGTATTTAGGTTGGAATTAATAGCACGACTATGCCAGTAAATCAATTATTAACCTCGCCAAACAAACCCAAGTATGCATTACGAGTGGATAGATTGTCAGCTAAGCCTGTCTCCTCCCTCTCTCAAGGGTCGAAGACTAATCCTACAACTATACTCACCTATTCTCATGGGACTAAAAGTCGAAGGATTATAAGATTTACAATCTCAAATCACAATTAGAATCTTAATTATTTTCATATTAAAACTCTAACTGTCCACTAAGCCACACTAAGTAAAGGTTTCATCTCTTAGCGTTCCCTTAAACTCTAGCAAAAACAGATGAATACTCTTTCAAGCATTTCATCGAACATGTGGCGTGTATAGTAGAAATCGGAAACAAACAAAGGGAAAGTGAGGACTAAGGCTAATCCATGATTCAGCAATACACAGACGGCATTAATCCCAACCCAATTTGGGAGGTTTAACCTACAATCATCTTTTCAACAACAACCACAACATTCAATTCAACAACCATGGCAAACCTCAAAACAATCAAGAACAAGAGAGGAGAGAGAATTAAGAACCTAAAATTAATTGAATGAACTCAAGGGAGCATAAACTTCAATCCAACAGCAAAATCCAAAGTGAAAATAAACTCTCTAAAGAAACCTAAAAATCGCCTCAGAAGCGTCTGGGAAGAGAAAACTGAATGTAAAAACTGAATGAACCCAAAATAACCCCAAAGGAAAATTTAAGTCACGACGCAGAACGGGTGAGGTACGGTGGGACTGCACCTAAATTCTGGAACAACCGGCCCAGAACCCACAAAGTGGCACGGCTAGACCGTGCCATGTGGCACAGTCGTGGCACTTGGGTGGCCATGTGTGCTTTGTGGGTTTTCGTGTCCCGGCTGGTTATCATTGTTTTGGTGCATCGGGACTTCCGTGCGACGCTTTTTCGCGGCTTAACTCGCGTCCTTGGCACTCCTTTCTGCTGAATGTCGTTCATCTTTCCGTTTCTTCAATAAAGTCACTGAAAATATCGAAAGATGCTATATGAGTAAAAAGTATGCTAAAGGAGGCTAATTTGACTCTTACTTAGCACGATCGAACGTGAAAACGCGGGAGAAAATAAGTCAAATAGGGGCTAAAAATGGGACAAAATAGAGGTTCATCATGCCCCCATGTTTATCTCTTGCTTGTCCCCAAGCAAGACTACGCTATAAAAGATCAGGGAGAAGCGTAAACCTCTCAACACATGCTCTTCAGGCAAGGGATGAATAATCAATAATCCAAGTTAAACTATGCATTGGAGGCGGCCAAGTCAAAGTGTGGAACAAATTTAAATATAGCACACACACTTCCTTCCATGAATCCCCATACCCAAATGCAATGCAGCAAATGCCCTGGTATCGAAGCACATAACAAGATAAGACCTTCCTTGATGAGTGGTAAGTAAGCAGGACTGGTAGAACCTCACTTTAGGGCAAACTGGAACACTCCCCTCAATGTGTTTAGAACATGTAACAAGGGGCACTCAATACTCTACCCAATCAAGCAACTACCATAAGCTTAGTAGAGTTCTCAATTCTCCACCGCCTAATGTAAAATGTAATGTGTAAATCATGAGGACTTGTAAAGGGATTTAATGGGGTCAAAGGTAAAGGGTGAGAAATAGAAAAAATTTGGGAAGTGTGGAGCTAATAGCTGAAAGACTAGGGAGTAAAAAAACACTTCCACAACTAATGTCGGAACAACAACTTCACACCACAATTGAAAATTTGAGCAACAAACCCCACAAAAACCTTAAGAGAGGAATTTAGCAATCTCATTGTCACACTCCCATGCTAAACGCCTTATTCACAACTTTTCAATTTTTTTCCCCTTTTTTTTCATGTTTCTTTGCTTTTCCTTTGCTTCCTCCTTTTTCATTCATTTCTATTTCTTTTCTTTGAAAGGAGAAAGGCATGTGAATGGCATGAGGAACACAAACTTGAATCATGAATCCCCTTAAGCAAGCTACTAATAATGTACCCAAGGTGAACTAACCTTCGAAGCAAACCCAACTCAACATGGAAGTGTTGCTCCAGTAGACCTTGACAAGGATATGGAGAATATCGATAGGCCAAGTGTGTAGTGTGTAAGGGGCAATAACAAAGACAAGGGGAAAGGCACAAGGGGCTAGTCAAGAGGGTAGTACATATCAATGCGTGGCATTTTGGCTCATGTGGATAAATAGAACAAAAATTGCCTCAATCATATTAACACATGCACATACTAAATGTGATTTCAAAGAGAACAAGACCAAGTTCTAGAGATGCAATCCTGGATGAGTCACTCATGAAGGAAAGTACAAGACTATATGCAATGAATCGTCATCAGGCTCAAAGTCTCACAGTCTACCATAATCCAACAACTTACCTCAAGGTATGTCCTACTTATTGTGGTCGATCAAGCCAAGTCACATGAATATCAAGGGTAATATGACATACAACATAGGGCAGGAGAAATATAGATGGCAATGTTAGAGCGCAATTCACAAAAGTTCACACCATAATAGGCCACACTTTGACACACAACTCAACCAGATCAATCAATCATCACCCCTTTGTGTTCTCTTCATAAGAGGGATTTTCGCACACATTTATTAAAAGCATTAAAACTAAATAAGAAAGCAGTAAAGGATATAAGGAGAAACGAAGAGAAGGGCAAGAAGCAATACCTGAAAATCTTAATGACGCCCAGCTGGATCATGTCTCCTTTTCGAGATGTAAAATCTAACCTATATGCTCTACACTACATGATCTAATAAATGGAAAATGTAAAAACAACCTAGTGAAACTATATGAAGTCCTATCTATATGATACAAATGCAAGTGATGTCATACATCCCGCGCCCCAAGTCCACAATTTCTCCGAAAGAGCTGTAAGCGCACCCCTCATGCTTGAGACTTTCATTGTCCACAATGAAAAGGACATAGAGAAAGCCAGGGGAAAGGTAGAACCAATAGTGGCTAAGGGAAAAAAAGGGTGGGTGGGCGAGAAAGAAAAACATCCTTTTTATTTTGATTTTTTGATTTTTTTGTTTTTAAGTAGGTAAATGCTTCGGGTGCCTCCCAAGAGGCGCTTGTTTAAGGTCCTTAACTTGACCCTTACCTCCAAATAGTAGACGGTAATGATGCAGGAGGTGGGCTTGGGGTGGTTGTAAAAATATGAAGTAGGATCTGCTACCTCCCCAGGAAAAGCAGAAGCGGTTGCAAAAACGAAGCGGGACGGCCGCAGAAACAGTAGAAGGACCTTCAAACAGCATGTGGAGTCCTCCATTTCCATCAAATATATCAATCCCAGGAATAGCATCAAAGGGGGAAATGGGGATAGGCTCCTCAGAAGGTGAGGGAAGGGCAGGCGCAAAAGGCGTTGCGGGGGGAAGGAAGCTGAAGTCCACCCTCTCCCCGCACAATTGGAAGGATAGAGTGCCTGCCTGAACATCGATCACTACCCCAGCAGTCGCAAGAAATGGGCGACCTAAGATGAGTGGGGCTGGAAAGTCCTCATCCATGTCAAGAACGACGAAATCATAAGGGATGAGGAACTTGCCCACCTGGATCGGGACATCCTCCAGAATGCCGACGGGCTGCCTAGTAAAGCAATCTGCTAGCTGAATAGTCATGCTGGTGGGCGTGAGATCCCATAGCTGCAGCTTCTTGCATAGGGAGACCGGCATGAGGCTCATGCTAGCACCCAAATCACAAAGGGCTCTCTTAATCTATGTATCCCCTATGCAGCATGGGATAGAGAAACTGCTGAGATCCTATAGTTTTGATGGCGACCGTCTCGGTAAGAGCGCGCTGCAGGACCCGCCAATGGGAGCTACTGAAGATTCCCCAGGTTCTCCTGTCTCCCTTCTTAGACAGGAGCTCTCTCAAAAACTTTAAATGGGTAGGTGCATCCTTGAAAGCCTCCAGGAAGGGGCTACTGACATAGATTCAGTGTAGAGTCTCCAGGAATCGCACGAATTGAGGTTCAAGCTGAGATATCCTGGACCATGCCAGTTATTGAGGGAAAGGCACTGGGGGATGGTAAGTGCGAACGGGAGGTGAAGGTCTAGGCTCCTTAGCAGAACTCAGATTCTCTGCTGTCTTCCTCCCCTCTGTTCTAGCAGAATCAGGAACTGGAACTACCTCCTAGAAAACCATCATCGGGCTCTCCTCTAACCCCTCTCTTATCGTAGAGATAGCATTAACGTGACTGCAGGGGTTAGTCTTGGGCTGGCTTGGGAGATGCCCCAAAGGTCGAGACAGGTGGCTCACCTGTTAAGCAATCTGTGCGATCTGGGCATCCATTGTCTTCTGATGGGTGGCCATAACATCGACCCTGGAGGTCAGTAGGTTGATTGACTCACTAAGAGTCTCGTTGGTCTTACTAAGCACTCAATGAGGCTCTCTAGGTAAGATGTAGGTTCAGGAGGTGGAGGGGGCGGATTGTAGGGGGCTCTAATGTGAAGGCCAAGTGGCTGGATAAAACTCTGGGGGTGAGGGTTGGGGTTCTTGTATAGAGGATTTGGGTGATTCTTCCAACCCTAGATATAGGTGGTGGGGTGGGCGTTAGTTTATGGTGGGGGGTTGTGGCTATGAAAAGCATTGACGTGTTCAATGCTAGGGGAGCATTACAATACTCAACGAAGGTATGTCCCTGTACAGCACAGGCTTCACAGTATATATAGGCCCCCATTGATGGCCCCGCAGAAGTGACTGATGAAGTAGCCACTTTATCTAATCACTGTGCTAGGGCATCCACCCTGCTGGCCAAGAGTGTCACAGCGTCCACCTCGTGTCTGCCACCGCCCCTCCTGGGGGTGGCTCTTTCACTCAACCAGTGATAATTGTTGAAAGCCATCTCTTCCAACAATGCCTTCGCCACTTCAATAGACCTCCCTATGAGAGCGCCCCTTGCTGCGGCATTGACAGAAATCTTCACTGACTGCTCCAACCCATTGTAGAAGGTTTGGATTAGGAGCTAGTCAGGAACTTCGTGGTGGGGGCATTGCCACTGGAGATCTTTAAACCTCTTCCATGCCTCGTATAGGGACTTTCCATCCTATTGGGTGAAGGAGGTGATGTCCGTCCTCAGTTTAGCAGTCTTGCCAGGTGGGAAGTATTTGCTGAGGAAAGCCTTTGAGAGAGCCTCTTAGGTGGTGAACGAGTTGAGCTCCTCATTCTGTAGCCAGTCACTAGCACTGTCCCTCAGTGAGAATGGAAAGAGCCTCAGTCGAACCGCGTCGATGGTCACCTCGTTGAGTTTGATGGTGCCATACTTCGCAAGGAATTTAAGAAGGTGCACGTTGGGGTTGTCAGAGGGGTGGCCACTGAACTGGTCCTGCTTCATAAAGGTGATGAGCACGGGACTGAGTTTGAAGTTGTTGGCTTCGATTTTCGGGTTCACGATAGACGATGTGATACCTGACGCTTGTGGTAGGGCGTAGTCGCGCAACACCCTCTGTTCTTGCCCTGCTATCGCTGCTTCTACTCTCTTCCTCCTTCTCGCTTCTCTGCTTTGCTGGCGCGCTGCTGCTTCTATCTTGGGGTCCAATGGGATAAGGTCTTGATCCCCTTGACTCCTCTTACGCATACAAAAGCAAACACTACCACAGCATAAACAGTTTCAAGCAAGAATAAGGGAGAATAAGAAGGTGCAAAAAGAAAAAGAAAAGCCTAGTCTAGAGTTCTTAAACCAGTTCTAATATTGAAAGGCACAAGTTCCCCAGCAACCGCGCCAAAAACATGTTGAGTTAAAAATATGGCAAGTGTATGGCGTAGCTGTAGCTAGCAACCGGCAAGTACGGGCTGTGTCCATGAGGAACTTGCTTCCAACTACTATAACTAATTTAACTACTCAAGCTAGACAATTACAATTGGAGTTTTGGAATTAAACTAAGGGAAATTCTAACGACTAACTAATGAAATAAGCAGCAGAATGGAAAGTACTTAGGTTGGAATTAATAGCATGATTATGCCAGTGAATCAATTATTAACCTCGCCAAACAAACCCAAGTATGCATTATGAGTGGATAGATTGTCAGTTAAGCCTATCTCCTCCCTCTCTCAAGGGTCGAAGACTAATCCTACTATTATACTCACCCATTCTCATGGGACTAAAAGTCGAAGGATTACAAGATTTACAATCTCAAATCCCAATTAGAATCTTAATTATTTTCATATTAGAACTCTAACTGTCTACTAAGCCGCACTAAGTAAAGGTTTCGTCTCTTAATGCTCCCCTAAACTCTAGCAAAAACGAATGAATACTCTTTCAAGCATTTCATCGAGCATGTGGCGTGCATAGTAGAAATCGTAAACAAACAAGGAGAAAGTGAGGACTGAGGCTAATCCATGATTCAACAATACATAGACGGCATTAATCCCAACCCAAGTTGGGAGGTTTAGCCTACAATCATCTTTTCAACAACAACCATAACATTCAATTCAATAATCATGGCAAACCTCAAAACAATCAAGAGCAAGAAAGGAGAGAGAATTAAGAACCTGAAATTAATTGAATGAACTCAGGGTAGCATAAACTTCAATCGAATAGCAAAATCCAAAGTCAAAATAAACTCTCTAAAGAAACCTAAAAATCGCTTCAGAAGCGTCTGGGAAGAGAAAACTGAATGTAAAAACTGAATGAACCCAAAATAACGCCGAAGGAAAATTTAAGTCACAAAGCGGAACGGGTGCGGCATGGTCATGCCAAGAGGCACGGTGGGACTGTGCCTAAATTCTGGAACAACCGGCCCAGAACCTACGAAGCGGCACGGCGCGCCACTTGGCACGGTCTGCGTGGCACGGTCATGCCATGTGGCACGGCCAGGCCGTGCCACTTGGATGGCCGTGTGTGCTTTGTGGGTTTTCATGTCTCGACGGTTATCGTTGTTTCGGTTCGTCGGGACTTCCGTGCACCGCTTTTTCGCGGCTTAACTCGCCTCCTTGGCACTCCTTTCTGTTAAATGTCGTTCATCTTTCTGTTTCTTGAATAAAGTCCCTGAAAATATCGAAAGATGCTATATGAGTAAAAAGTACGCTAAAGAAGGCCAATTTGACTCTTACTTAACACGATCGAATGTGAAAACGCAGGAGAGAATGAGTCAAATAGGGGCTAAAAATGGGACAAAATAGAGGTTCATCACTCCTTACATCCTTTATATAATCCATACATTTTCTTACATCTCTTTACATCTCTTTATATCTCTTTCCATCTTCTTACATCTCCTTGCATCTTCTTAAATCTTCGTATATATTTTTGTATAACATTCAATAAGTCATTTATTTTTTTATTGATTAATGATTATATTTTTTATTATATTAACAATATAAAAAAATTTCTAAATATTTTTATGAACACAATATTTCTATAAAATAGAAAAATAGAATTTAAAGACATGAATTATATTTGAGTTTCGACTTGAGTAATATATGTCATTATAGCTGAAATAAGTTAATATGCTTTTAAAATCACAACATAAAAATTACATTCATGTTTGAGTTTGAATCATATATGAAAACTCTCAAACTGTGTGATAAATTATAATACAAAAATTGTATTCATGGTTTTAAAATTATATTGCAAAAATTATTTCTTAATATTTTAATGGTCTATTTATAAAAGTTTTTGCTAATAATATATTGAAAATACTAATTTAAAATTGTTTATTTGAATAGGATTTCATTTTAAGAGTTCTATTCAATTTTTTTAAAAAAATTGGTTATTTTTTCTTTTAATTTGCTTATAATAAGGTCAAGCTAATGTTAATATAAAAAATCACCTCAACTATAGAAAATTTTGATTAAAAAAAATTTGTGAGATTGAATTTATTTTATTGTTGTTTAATTAACTTCTTTAAAGTTTTATTTTTATTAGTTATATTGTTTTAATATTATTTTTTCTCATCCAAAATGCTCATTGTAAAAAAACAAATTTTGTTTCAATAATATTAAGAAATAATCTGTTTACTGATCGTATCAAATTTATTTTATAAATATGACTAATATATTACATGTTTTTCACAGATCATACACCAACAATGATGCACACATATCTAAAACTTATACTATACAACTTTTCAATAATTCAACAAGCTTATATCTATCCTTGCAACTTGTTATAATTCTTCAACTCCTTTCAACTCTTTACATCTTCTTACAGCTTCTTACATTTTTTTACAACTTCTTACATCTTCTTACAGCTTTTTTACAGTTCTTACAGCTCCTTACATTTTTTTACAGCTTACAACTACATCTTAACGCAAAAAAGAACAAGCCCTATAAGGTGTCCTCTTTGCTAGGAGTAAGATCTGTCACCAAACCTCATCCTTTGTAAATTTCTACATTTTTATAAAAACAAGTGTCAATCCCTAAATGTTTGTACAATAAAGGGTAATTAACTCAGGACTTTTATTTATGCATAAAGTTTGAGATATGGATGACAATGAAATATGTACCCATTTAAAACCTATAAAATTCACCCTATTTAAAATACAAGTGGATGGTAAAAATGGGTTTTAAATGGGTATGGGGCGTATTGGAAAATGGCTATGGTATGGGCACAAGTATAGGTATAGCCCATACCTGCCCATACCAGCACCCTACCCATACCCGTTTTTATAATAAGATAAAAAAATTATTTTGGTTTAACATTTTTTCGATTTATGTCCAATTCAAATCATTCTAATAAAAAATTAATCGATAGTGTATTTGATTCACATTTTTAAACAATATATTATACATTTTCAAAATATCACAACTTTGCAATCTTATAATGATAAAAATATATACTATACCTGGAGATGGGATGCATACAGATATTAATTTTCATTCTCTATATGAATCCGAATAAAACTTGCAAACCCACAAAAGTCGATGGGCGTGTGTATGGGTTTTATTTTTTAATACCCAATGGGTATGGATGCGGGTATGGGTACGATTTTCAAAAACGAGTATAGGTGATGGTTTCGCTCAACCCGCCCTGTACCCGCCCTATTGCCATCCCTAGTTTAAGATTCTGCTTGATATGTATTATTGTGGGATAATTAATCACATTGAGTGTTGGGATTAAATCCATTATAATATTACTTGAACCTGGCACACATAGATAGGATTGAAATTTAGAGCACACTTACTCGAAGCTCTTATTAGTTTGCTAGTAAGCCTTGATTGTGGCTTAACTTAAACTTGAGAAGCTAAGTAGACACACATGCTCAAGAGAGCTTAGAGAGAAAGAGAGAGTTTAAGAGAATGCTTTGCATTGCACTTGAAATGCTTGGTGTACAAATGAGTTCCCCTTGGGGCTATATATACACATCCACATCCTCAATAGGCAGTGGAGATCTATTCGATCCTATGGCTAAGATCGTACATTCAGAATATTTTATATAAACATATAGGATTCTACACAGGTGTGGAATTATGTGAAACCCTCTAGAACATACTCTAGAGAAATCTAGAGAAGTCTAGAAATTCTAGAGTATTCTAGAGTGGTTTGTGACATCCTCGCTCACCTGATCCAGCGACGTCCTCATTGCCTTCTTGTTCTCAAATGCTTGTATTTGCTCCTTGAATTGCCACAAGTGCTGGATGGGCTCCCACTTAGCCTCACTTTCAGGTAGTCCGTTCCATTTGGCAAGGATTTTATGTGTTGGTGGTTGGTTAGAGTGTCGCACCATTCGATCGGCAAGAACTTCTTTTACTTCCTTGTCATGTTGGACTTTCATACCCATGATAAGGCTTGAGTAGATTTATATAGAAGATAGGATGGTGCTTGATCTTGGGAGGTAACTCTACCTTGTAAGCTTGCCTTTCCACCTTTTTAATAATGGGGAAAGACCTCTCGTGTCGCCAAATGAGACCTCGGTACCGATCGTTTAACCTCGCATGGCTGTACATTTTGAAAAGCACGAGGCCTCCTACTTGGAATTCTCTCGGGCATCTCTTCTTGTTGGCCCACTTCTTCATCTTCTTGGAGGCTTTCTCCAAGTAAGCACAAGCTACGCCTACTTGATCATTCCAATTGTTGACGAACTTGTAGGCAGATGGACTTGGACTCTTATCTTGTCACTGGGCCATTACTCTCTCCCTAAAAGGCTGGTCTGATAGGGTGTGTAATACCACTACTTATAAGCTTAGGACCCTACCATCAGTATTCGATGTGAGACTTTTATCCATGACATTCTCCCCTACCAAATCTTATGACGCCCTCGTCATACATGGGGCCCCTTGCCTACCCTATTTGTCGGAGAGCTTGGCTAGACATTGAAGTCGAGTCTTGGTTGGCTCTAATACCACTTGTCACCGGGCTATTACTCTCTCTCCAAAAGCCCGGTCTGATAGGGTTTGCAGTGCCACCACTTATAAGTCAAGATCTTCCCATCACTTATCCGATGTTGGACTCTTATCCATGATAAAAAGTTGCTCCAAAGTGATTTTTTTTTTTTTGGTCATGTGACCTATTTTTATTGAGTGATTATATATGTTTTGCTGCAAGATACCCTTAAGTATCCTACCTCATTCTATATTAATGTATTTATAATCTAAAGCACTAAATTCTCAATAATCACATTTAGGCACTGTTCTTTTCATTGGTAAATTGCAATTTACAAGTGTCAACCTACATCAACCTACTTCAACCCACTTCACGAGCTTCAATAAAAACAAAAACTCACTTCAACACACTTCAATCAACTTCAACCCACTTCCCACTATTTTAACTAACTTTTACTCATCATACAAAAAAATATTCAACCCACTTCAACTAACTTCAACCTAATTTAATTCACTTCGACCTAATTCAACCAACTTTAATCCATTTTAAGCTACCATTTCAATAAAAAATTACCCACTTCAGCATACTTCAACTCACTTCTATCAATCTCAACTAACTTCACCCATTTACCAATCCACAGTTCCCAACGAAAAGAACATGCCCTTAATTACAAATTGTTAGCCAGAAATATGCGTCGATCGCGTCGATAAACTATTAACTGACACTCTAATCGTATCAACCCTATCCGCAAAGGCATATGATGCGATTATTTTAGAAATGTGATAAATTATGGATAAAAAGATGATTTTATGTAATTTATAAGTTTAATTTGTTTTCACTATTCTATCATACTATTTTTTCAATTTAAAGACATTGTAATATGATTTTTGAGTAAACAACTTTTATGGCAAGACATTTATCATTTCGATTTTTTAAATGCATAGGATCTAATGACAAATTTTTGAGGAATATTGTGAAAACTTTGACCATCTTACTCCTTGTTTTCTTTTTAGTTTCCTTATGAAATTTACTCTCTTTTTTTTGTTGATTTACTTATTACTGATAATAGCACTGCATTGAATGTCATGTACTCAATTAACATTAGCATATTTTCTTCATTTGGTTTTTTGTTAAAAAAATTTCCATGATATATAAGCTTTCATTACCAACAAAAAAAAAGAAATAGTAGCCAACACTAATAGCATTTTCACTTCAAATCTATCAAGTTGTGACTGCCAAGTTGTACCGCTTATATTAGTACTCCATTGTCTAACTATAACTGTCCTAATTGAAAAGATTTACATTTTAAGGAGTGGATTTATTATCTTAGTTTAGCCATAACAAAAAAAAAATATTATTCGTAAATTAACCTTATCATCTCTAGAGTTGTTAACATCAAGAAAGTGTTATTAGTTGTCTAACTATTTAATGTTGGGGATGAAGTAGTCCAACTATTTAATTTTCTAATTTAAGTAATCAAACTTGACATTCTTTTTAAGACAAATGAAAATAAAAACTATGACAATCATAGTGGGACGAAGGAAGTATTATTTAAGTAGTAATCAGTAACCTATGCATCGCGTCGACAGCCAGTTGATAATTGCAAACAACTTTTGCTCAAGTATGTCTTTGTAATGCTTTCACAATGAACTAGCCTTAGGGATCCATGTGAAGTATGAGTTTTATATTTGTAAATGTTAGGAAATTAGAGTAAACTAACTGCAGAAGTGTTATGATGAACAATGATAATCCAAAGTAAAACAACGATACAAGAACAATAAAGAACACCAAGATTTTTGTAGAAATCCAATGTGGGAAAAAACCATGGATGGCAACGAGCACTAACAATCCACTATAAGGAGTACGTACAATGTGATCACAATTGCAACAAGTGATTTGATCAAGTAACAAGATTACAATCTCTCTTATAGTCTCTTTCACAAATCTAGGAAAGTGGAACTGAATATTCAAATGGTATTTCTATTGGTGTGTTGAGAAGGTAAGAGACGTGCCCTTTATAAAGGGGTAGGATGAGCAAGGAACCTACTAGAAATCCTAACTGCCACAGGTAAATAGCCGCCATCCAACACGGGCAGTGGAGTGCAAATTGGGTCCACTATGACGTGGGGATGATTGAATTTTTAGGCCAGATGCTAACAATCTCCACCTTGGACCAAAATCCAACACCAACTCTCAAACACCGCCAAACCACCCCGAAGGGTGATGCCTCGAAGGGTAGAGCTCCAAAGGGCAATTAAATGCTGTGAACACCAACTAATTCCAAGCAATGCTGGAACTTAGCTATAGGGAGAGGCTTAGTAAGCATATCTGTAGGATTCTCCTAAGTATGAACCTTCCTCACAAAAATCTCCCCTGCAGCAACTGTATGTCTGATATAGTAACACTTACCACTTATATGCTTGGTCTTAGAATGATAGGCATCATTCTTGGTCAAGTAAATAGCACTCTGACTATCCGAAAATACCACAGTAGTATCCTATGGAACTCCAAGCTTAGTAACAAGGCCCCTCAACTAGGTAGCTTCCTTCACACCTTTAGTAGCAGCAACATACTCAGCCTCTGTAGAATAAAGAGCTGCAATAGATTGAAGTGATCTTTCCATAAGACAGTACCTGCACACATAGTGCAGATATACCCTGAAATAGACCTCCTCCTATCAAGATCACAGCATAATCAGAATAAATAAAATCTACAACATCTCATATAGCAGCTTTGTTCCTGTCAAACAACAATCCTCTATCAATTGAACCCTTCACATACCTAAGAATCCCCTTCACAGCCTCCCAATGATCCCTACCAGGATTATGCATATAACAACTTACTACACTCACAGTAAGTGATAAGTCATGGTTAGTGCACACCATAACATGCATAAAACTACCAACTACACTAGAATAAGGAATATGAGACATCTTCTAAGTGTCTTCCTCAGACTGTGGACAAGACTTAGTAGACAATTTGAATTGAGCAGCAAGATGTGCAAAAACTGCCTTACAGTTACCCATATTAAATCTATCAAGTACTTTCTCAAGATATCAACTCTAAGACAAGTACAGCTTACCGGCCTTTCGATCCCTCTAAATCTCCATACCTAGTATCTTCTTTGCTGCACTTAGATCCTTCATCTCAAACTCCCTACTGAGTTGAGATTTTAACTTGCTGATCAAGGACTTATCCTTGGATGCTATCAACATGTCATCAACACATAATAGCTAGTAAACAAAAGAACCATTAGAAAATTGCTTGAAATACACACAATTATTATACCGACTGCATGTGTATCCTTGCCAAATCATAAAGGTATCAAACCTTTTATACCACTGCCTAGGAGCCTGCTTAAGTCCTTACAAAGACTTCTTCAAATGGCATACACATTGTTCCTTTCTGGTAACATCAAAACCCTTAGGTTGCTTTACGTAAATCTCCTCCTCCAACTCCCCATGAAGGAATGCAGTCTTTACATCAAGTTGCTCTAACTCCATATCAAACAGGGTAACAAAAGCAAGTAGCACTCTAATAGAGGTGTACCAAACAACAGGAGAGAATACCTTATTGTAGTCAATACCTTCTTTTTGGTTGCATCCACAAACAATCAGGCGTGCTTTCCACCTTGCATCTTCAACCCTGGGTATGCCTTCCTTTCTTTTATAGATCCACTTGGTAGTTAAGGCTCTCCGGCTTTTAGGTAGCTCATATAAATCCCAAGTTCGATTCTTATGTAGGCTCTCCATTTCTTCTTACATAACTAGGACCCAATTAGATAAGCTTAGGCAGGAGATGGCTTCAGCATAAGTTGAAGGCTCAGCACATTCAGGATTCTCCTCTGCAGCTGTAAGAGCATAAGCTACTAGTCCCTCACTATCTACATAGCGAGCACGCTTCCTGATCTCCCTCCTAGGACGATCATGAGCTATGGAATAATCATCCTCCACCTGAGGTTGATTAGGACTTGTAGCATTAGAACTGAGTTCAGTAGCCTGAACCTCCCCACTGGGATGATCAGTAGTTCCACCTTGAGTTGCAGCAGTCTTCACCTCTATCTTCACCTTTCTACTAGCATCCTCTTGATCACATGTACCAGCAAAAGAAACAACATATTCCTTCCTAGAAGATAACATAGCATTTTCATTAAAAGTTACAATTCTACTTTGAACCACTTTCTTAGAATCAGGACACTACATTCGATGTCCCTTAGACTCAGATGTATAACCAAGAAATATGCATTTGACAGCCCTTAGAGCTAACTTCCCATCATTCATATGGGCAAACACAGGACATCTAAATATTCTCAACATAGAATAATCAACAGGGTTACCTAACTAAACTTCTTCTAGAATCTGCAAGTCAATGAATGTGTGCGGAGATTGATTCACCAGATAACAAGCTATCGAAACATCTTCAGCCCAGAAAACTTTGCGATCCCAAAGCCTTGCATTAGAAAGCATACAACGAGCTTTTACTAGTAAAGTCCGATTGATGCATTCTGCAACTCTGTTCTGTCAGGGCTTACCAACCAATGTCTTGTGCCTAGCTATGCCATTAACAGCGCAGAACTCAGTGAACTCCAGCTCACAGAATTCAAGACCATTATTAGTTCTGAGCTTCTTTATCTTCCTCCTGGTCTGGTTCTCAACAAGAGCCTTGAACTTCTTGAATATGAAAAATGTCTCATTTTTCTATCTCAAAAAGTAAACACAGACCTTTCAAGAGAAATCATCAACAAATGTTAACATATAGCGCTTACCTCTAAAAGAAAGAACCTTCGAAGGACCCTATAGATCAGAATGGATGTAATCAAAGGATCCCCTGTGTGTGGTGCTTAGTTGTAGAGAAACTAACTCTCTTCTGTTTCCCAAACACACAATGATCACAAAACTCCAGCTTGCCCTACCTGTGCTACCCACACAACCTTTCTTACTCAGAATGGTAATCCCATTCACACTCATATGGCACAATCGCATGTGCCATAGTCTCGTAGTATCAACAACTGCTACTGTTATACAAACTACTGCTGAAACAGTAAATGTTGTACCCTGGAGAAGACAGAGGCTTCATGCCTGAATCTCTTTCTTAGCACCCTGGCACTCAGGACGCCATTCTCAGCTGAGTACCTACAATCATTAGCCTCAAGAGTACCCAAAGAGGTGAGATTATAAGTCATATCAGGAATGTGACGAACCTTAGACAAGGTCCTAACTACACCATCATCGGTTTTAATCTGCACAATATCTACTCCTGCAACCTTACACTCAGTGTTATTGCCCATAAGTACAATCCCAGTATCAACAGGCTCATAAGTAGCAAACTAGTCCATATAAGGGCACATATGATACATACAACTAGAATCTAAAACCCAATCATCACCTACGCTCTTTCCAGAGGTAATGGCAAGAGATATAGTAGCAACCAACACATCACCATCAAACTCAGACTTAACAACACAATCAGCTATAGCAGGTTCCTTAGACTGATTCTCTTTCTCTTCCTTCTCTTTCTTATTTTTTAGTTTCCAACAATTAGTAGCAGTATGACCCAATTTACCACAGAAATTACAGGTCTTACCAGTATAAGGATTTCTAGACTTAGAATGGTGCTTTCTCCTACCACCGTTCTCCCTTTTCTCAATTGTTCTACCCCTTATAACCAATCTCTCAACAGAATCAGTATGAATATCATGATTAAACTTTTCTTTAGACAACAAGTTTGAATTAATATCCTCAAATGATATAGTATCATAATGACTACATAGCATAATCTCCTTAAAACGCTTATATGAAGGGGATAAAGACACAACCAATAAAATAGACTTACCCTTATCCTCAATTTTCACATCTAAAGTTTAAGATCAACAATAATCGGATTAAAATTAATTAGATGTTTTTGAATAGAAGTACCTTCTGTGATCTTGAAAGTGTACAACCGTTCCTTCAATTAGATCTTGTTGGCGAGACTCTTTGTCATGTAGAGTTCCTCCAACCAAATCCAAAGACCCACTGCAGTTGTCTTATCAAGCACTTCTCGTAAGACAAGTGGCGCCAAGTACAACTGTATGGCCGAAAGTACCTTTTCCTCTAGTTCTTCCCATTCGTTGTCCATCAAAGAATCACGCTTCTTTTTCTTTTGTTCCGTCCATTGTTCTTCTGTCATCGTACTGGGTTTCGGATAAAATCCTGAGAGAACCGTCCATAACCCATGCTGAATGAGAACGGCTCTCATATGCACCTTCTAGAGATTGAAACTAATCTCTCCATCATACTTTTGATTGTCAACCTTCATGATTGAAGACGCCTAAACCTCACTTTGATACCACTTGTTAGGAGATTAGAGCAAACTAATTGTGGAATCGTTAGGATGAACAATGATAACAAAAAGTAAAACAACGATAACAAGAACAATAAAGAGCACCAAGATTTCCTTGGAAACCCAATGCGGGAAAAAAATCACAGATGGCAACGAGTACTAACAATCCACTATAAGAAGAAGTGAGTACAATGTGATCACAATCACAATGAGTGATTTGATCAAGCACCAAGATGACAATCTCTTTTATAATCTCTCTCACAAATCTAGGAAAGTGAAACTGAATATTTGAATGATATTTCTGTTGGTGTCTTGAGAAGGTAGGAGGCGTGCCTTTTATAAAGGGGTAGGATGAGCGAGGAACCCATTAGAAGCCCTAGCAGCCACAGCTAAACAGTCGTCATCCATCATGGGCCATGGAGTGCAAATTGGGCCCACCATCATTTATGGATGATTGAATTTTTGGGCCACATGCTAACAGTAAATTGTCCTCAAAGATTTTATGGCTTTCTTAGCGGCCATTGCCAAATGATGGGAGTCTAATCACATGGTAATTTCATAAAAGATGTGATTTTTGTTGCATATTGGAGTGTACATAGCTTTGGGAGGGCAATGTTTCTCAAAATGGTGTTCAAGATAGTTGTGTACGATATATTAATAATTTCTGGCTCTGTTGCTGCGTGTTCAAATTATTACTATCACAAATTGGATATATAGAAGCATGCCAATTCTGTAATGTTTTTCATGTACATATCGAAAACCCATTTAATTGATGCTTCAAGAATCTCATCACAATTCTATTACTAACACGCCATATATAATACAGCATAATTAAAAATATAGTGTTTACCAGCCCATAAAATAAATGTGTTCAATAAAAAGAATACAAACCAATCAAACCAAAGTTATCACTTTCAACCCAATTTATCAAAGCCTAAACCTAAAAGGGGGGTTGGTTGGAGATGGAGATGAGAAACAATCAAACAAATTCAAATAAATTTAAATCCTATTATTTTTATTCATTGCATACATATGTGTTTGCATAGTGAACAAAAAATAAATGCAAAGCAGCCAAACCCAAATGATCCCTTTTAACTGAATTTGTCAAAACGTAAACATAAAAGGGTGGTGGGTATCTATATGGGGTCATAGATGGGAAAACAGTTACGGAAATTCAAATTTATTTAGATTCCATAATTATTTGTTCCATATGTGAGCGTTTATTAATCAAAACTTAGATTGTGTAGAATGATTTATTAATGTAACATCATATTTTTAGAAAGTCCTTCTTTATGTTGTTGCCTATGGTTAAGAGCCTAGGGCGTAGACATTTTTATTTTGGAATAAGTTATCTTGATTATGACTTTTAATCCAATTTTCAGAAAGTAAACAAAAACCAACGAATAGAGTTGGTGCAAGATTAAGGTAGAAAAAGAAAACAATAGATTCATATGACACTACAAAGTTTTATAAGAGAGGTAGTTGCGTGGTATTGTTTGTGAATCTAAAACAAACACTTCTGAAGGTTTTTATTATCATTAATACAAAAAGGGTGAGCACATGACTGAAGCAAAAAAGTAATGAATGAAGATTGTCTTGCTATGAACTTTTAAGCTGACATATCACAATAAAAATAAGTGTTACAGAGAACAATCTTGTCAATTAAAAATTTTTAGTACTGGGTTAGACTCTTGTACTCGAAAAATTGAAGTCAATTTAGTATTATGATGATAATACACAAGTAGAGTATTATATTGTATATATAGGAACTATAATTGTTATCACATTGTATTTAATATCTCTAATATTCTTTGATTAAAAAAATCTCTAATATCCATATTTATCTTAAAAATGAAAGACAAAAATACTTTTAATGGAATAATATTACAAAAATAGTATTTTATAATAATTAAGTGGAATAACGTGCATTTTCTTCTTCATAATTATTAACACATTAGATGGTAGCACGTTTCCTTAATTATACAAGAACCCATTGTAGATATCATTCGATGATATTGCACTGATAATGGAATAAAACTGTAGAAGTAATATTTTGTATAAGTTAAATGGAATAATATAGATATTCTTTTTTATAATTATTAGTTGCTGAAATGATCTAAGTAAAATTGATAACAATGTGATAAAAATTGCAAGTAAGGAGACAAACAGGCTTACTACCTGTGACCAATTGTTATATAATATAATAGGTTTATATAGAAACAGTTGTAGAACCGAATTTTGGCTAACTAAAATATGTTGTTGCACACCCAATTTTGCGCATTAAAAATATTGTACCACTCACTAAAATATTTTAATGAGCTGAGACCCATTTTTTAATAAGCTAATAGATACTTTTAAGAGCAAACATACCCAAATCATTGCGTTTTATAAGCCAAAGTTTCGCTTAGTAAAAGCACTATATTAAAGTGTGCTATTACACAAAAAACTGATATTGTGCATCTAAAGCTCCCTAAATTATATACTAGTTATCTATGTTCTTCTTTTTTTTAGCAAGCTATAGTATTTATTTAGTGAGCCATAATAATTTTTTAGTGGTTATGAAATATATTTGGTGATTAATATGATTTAGTGATTAATATTAATTATTCACAAACAAAGAGTAAGCAAACACATAATATGAATAAAAAGGGCTAATTTGAATAAAAAGGGCTAATTTGCATACTCCCCAATCACCTTCAGCTGCATTAAACATGAAAACGATTTGAAGTAAAATTATGAACACACAATTAGAATTTCAACAAGCAGATAAATGCAAGATTCATACACACAATTAGGCAACCATAGGCAGAAATAATCAATAATGTTTGGTAAAACAAGTAGGATATACTAATTTTAATCCCCCAAAATCAATGGCTTCAGTGGGCAAAGTGTAGGTCTGAATCATGATGAAAAGAAGAAATTTGGGCAATAGCTTCCATAAGTTATTGCAATAGACTAGAAACATGGGCAATAGCAACTCAAACCTGTACGAATTAGTCGACGCACGCAGCAGGGCGTGACCCCGGAATAGAGCAGACACCAGAATCACCGAGAGTACAGGCAGAGACTGACGAAGCAGGGCTGATGCCGGAACCCTCGCCGCCGAGTAAAAGCGTCGCCGACACCACTGGAGGAATCCGAGGGTGGGCATGAGCAGACACGAGCATACACAGTCTAGGGCTTTTGGAGAAGGATAAGCAAAGTCGTGGGAGTGGTAGGCGCGAATTGAAGATGAACAGAGACGACGACAAGCAGTTTACTAGGTCTAACAATGACTCATGGTTCCTTTTTTAAAAAAATAAGTTAATTCAATGGCGGAAATGTAAATAAATTTTAAAAAATAAAAAAATGATTACCACAATTAATATCTGTGCTAAGTGTATCCTATTCACGAGATACACATCCTTAATCTTTATGCTTAATATGTGTAGGCATGCCTTAATTACTTATTACCACTCTTATAAGAGTGGTTATATTTTTCCTCGCTTATTATATGTGGGGATAGTTATAAGCATTCATTTTTACTTATTTTATCGCCACACTTAGCCATATGTGGTTAAATAAGAGTGGAAGCGCGACCTTTTTTTGTAGTGAATACACAATTTTAGCGAGCACATACACATTTATATTTATATTTTGATGTACAAATGTTTTAGTGAGCTGCATTGTGACTTTTGGTGAGCTATATATACGTTTAGTGAGCAATACTTTATAATTATCTTCTAATGTTATGATGCATTTTTTGATTAACTCAAATATAAGAGTCTTTATATATATAAGAATGACATACTTGAAAAGTTTCAATCACTTATGCTCTTAGTATTTCTTTTAATGAGCTTTGATATTTATTTAGTGATCCATATAAATGAGCAATACCAGCTATTCCTAATCAAAATGAGCGAGTAAATATAATATACAGTTACGCATTCTTGTTTACATTTTGAGGCATGACATTGTCTTAATGAGTTACATTATAACTTTTGATGAGTTATAATATATATTTAGAAAACAACAGTCTATATATATATAGATAGTATATATATATATATATATAATATATATATATATATAATATATACACACATATCTATATATATATAGATATACATACATATATATATAAAGGGAGAGAACTAATCAGTTGAATAGAACAAATAAATAAATAAACTTCGGTAAATGAAGTGTCAAATTAGTTAATAAGCCTAAATTTTTTATTAAAAAAACACACGAAGATTAGAAGACCAAAAAAAATACACCTCAACCTTGCAATCAGATGGATTGAAACTCAAGACTTGTGGGAAATCAACAAAGGAACTTTTCGCTGGAGCATCTCTCTTCTCCAAGCTTGATGTACATTAAAATAAATATACTAAAGAGCAGACGGACAAAGCGTATTGTCGCAAAATAATTTCCGTACCTATGCAATATGTATATTATACTTTTAAAAACAGATATTCGCTGCAACCACATGAGCAAATATATATTAAAAAATTAATAAATGACAAATACACGTGTGAAAAATATAATACATGTAGACAATGAGCGTATATGTTCCTCAGAGCACATAACAAATTGCCATACCTGTGACCATCTTCCTCTGCACGTATAAGTCCCACCGTTGACATTTTATGATGATTCTTTATCATTTTTCCCCTTTTTATTCAAGTACTACATTAAATTGGGCAGATATATTATTATAAGAATGATAATATTTTTGAGATATTCTAATGAGGAGGTGTCCTCTAATAATAGGTGAATGATATTCTTCTTCATAATTGTTGGAGAAATATTTCGAGGCAAATCTCACTGATATTCTTCTCATTAACTATTAGAGAAATATTTATACTTTACAGATATTAATAAATTATGGTATTAAGAAAAAATTATTATTATTTTCGCACCAATAATTATTTTGCAAATTCATAACAATGACATATCTCAAAAAATTATACATATATATACATATATGTATGTATATGTATATATGCATATGTATGTCCATACGCATGTGTGTGCGTCTATATATATATATATATATATATATAACACACACAGACAAACACAGACACACACACACATATAGATAACTGTTTTAGGTGTGTGTGTGTGTGTTTAACATATATATATATATATATATATATATATATATATATTATATCTCATATTATATATTATAATTTTATGGTACATATATATTATTTATATATATTATACGTAAT